>OX243812.1:47962870-48197870 GCA_945859605.1 Lumbricus rubellus | reverse complement strand
GTCTACTGGTGGATATTTGTAAACAAATCAGGATCAGCTTCTGTGTATAGTTAAATACAGATGAGAGCATGATCTGTGAATTTAGACAGTCATTATTTATTATTTAAATCATAATGATGTCAGCGATTATCATTAGTAGTCGTAGTATAGTTGCATTGCTATCATTATCACTAATGTTTATTTAAATTATTTTTCTATTCATTTATTATTATTGTGCTGATTATTATTATTATCATCATCATCATCATCATCATCATTACTATTCTGTTATGGTTGGTGATGTGTGGCGCGAATATTTTTTCTACTGCAATCGTATGTTAAGTCAAAACTTATCTGTGAACACTTTATCTGTGATATTGGGCTTTATCTGCTCGTCCTAGGTTCGGAGATTTTCACGGAGGTTTTCGCCGCCGACACAGTCGATTTTGTGCATAATGGGTGCCTTTTTTGTGGAAATGCTACGTGTATTTACAGTGCTTTTATGCGACGATTCGCTTTGTCCTTGTTTAAAATAGTATTTTATCATTCCTCAGTGATGCATATACTGTGATAGTTCTTAGGTTGTGCAATAGAAATATCCTGCTCTCCCATCATCATAGTTGACAACTTTAACCGAAACGCAAGCATGTAGAACCGAAATGTAACGCAAACTAAAAGAAGAGACATTGAAGAGCCTCGCTAAACTAAAGAAATATATTTAAAAAATTAAGCTGCAAGAATGAATGAATGAGAAGTGATGGTGAAACACTGCGGCGCTTAGCTGCCATCAAGCGTTTCCGGTGCAACATAACGATGTAACTCACGCAATCATAACGTAATAATCATCTGTAACTGTAATGTAAATTAACTATGCTATTAGAAAATTGCAAAGTGAAACTGTACTGTGAGTTGTATTTTTAAAGTTTTACATTACTGTACATTTTGACATGTAAGAATAAATTGTGTTTTTAACAAATCAAAATGCATGCATTGTCTCACTTACCTTTAAACTTTTTCACTGTTGGATGTTGTAGCACAGGGCAGGCGTAGGTCTACAGCCACAAGTATTTTGCAACTGTAATGGGAAGTTTGTTTGTCGGTTTGTTTGCATTTTTTGTATATATGTGCACTTGTTATAGCGTCCCTTCAAGCTCCCTCACTACTCAGAGACGTCCCCGAATGCAGAGCGGACACTGAGGACACATCGGAGTTTCACGCCGAAGCGCTGAGCAATTGTGAATGAAGGACTTACCCAAGGTCCTTACGCGGCGAGGTGGATTCGAACCTCGAACCTTCCGGCTCCAAGGCAATGACGTACGCCACAATTACACCACCGCGCACCACAAGAAGTGCTCATTTATATAGCGTCTCTTCAAGAGAACTTGCCAGCGATATCGTCCAGACCTGAATGCACAAGACCACCATCAAAATAATAGACTGGTCTTCAATCAAGCGCATAGAGATAAGAAGTTGAAATCGTAGATAACATGGAAGCCAGTTTAAGAATGAGGAGCCGACCTAGACCTAGGAGTGACTTTGGTCAGCCAATCTGACCCCACTTGACCCTAAAGTGACTTTAGGTCGACTTGAAGTCGTTGACTTGGAGCCAAAACGACATGACCCAACTTGGCAGAAAAACATTGCCACTTCCGACTTGAAGTCGACTTCTGACATATATATATATATATATATATATATATATATATATATAAATGTAACTGCGTTCGCAGGAATCTTTCTCCGCTAGGATCTTCGTAAGTCCTGGACCGATTCTTTTCAAAATTGCAGCAAAACGTTCCGTTCCAATAGGCGCGGGTTTGCATAGGCCTAATGCTTTTTTGTTAAAATCTTCTACAACAAAAAAAACTTTCACTTCGATTCCACCGATTCCGAGTTCAAAATGCGCTATACAAGTCTTGCGGAACCACCGTTTTCAAACACGCCCGAATTGGGTCAAGGCACGCATAATTATTGGCGGGTTGAATTTTAACTCGCAATCCGTCGAAACCACCGTTTTCAAAGGCGCCCGAATTGGGTCAAGTCATGCATAATAATTATTATTGACGGCTTGAATTTGAACTCGGAATCGTAGTCGGCGTGATATAAAAAAAAGCTAGAAGAAATTTGTGACAAGCCAGTTTTATAGTTTTTAGTTAGGTAATATCATGTAGTATAACATACTAAAACCTACAAAACGAAAGCCCTTAGGAAAATGTACAAATTAACACCAAAGTAGCGCACTTTATGACACACATTTTACGCTGTAATTCTGTGTACAGTGGGCGGATGTGCACAATCCTGATGTCTGTTGTCCGTGTTTAGTGGGTCAGATAATCGAATGGTATTGAAATTAAGGGGCCGTTTCACATGTTTTACAAGATCGACAATTTGACATGCTAAATTTAAAATTTGCAGGGGCGAGCCATGAAAAAAATTCCGGAGTTCCATTCCTGGGTTTTTAACTTTTTCCAATGGTCTTGGACGCAAAATACAGAGAACTAGTTCTTTAAAATTAGATTTTTTATGTTTGGTTCGAAACCGCCAAACCACCTCCTAAGAGGGGGTGGGGGTTAAGGAAAAATTATATGTAGGCCTAATAATTATATTAACGGGCCGAACGAGCCTTTAGATTAAGATTTTTCAACAACTTTTAATTACCAATACTTACTTAAATAGCCAATTGATATGAAACAACCACTCATCCAGCAAGCACTTGTCAGTAGAGTGAATAAATGCATGTCCTTTGATACACATGGGCGGAGTTTATCAGGGGCTAGGGGGAGCTAAGCCCCCCACCAAGAAGGCCCAGATTCAGCTTTTTTACCATGAAAATTATATCTTTTCCGGGCTTAGCCTCCCCCCCCCCCTAAGAAGGCATTAGCCCCTCCAAGAACGGAAACCAACTCCGCCCATGTTGATACACTACTGTGTCAGGACTGAGATATTGTCTCTTGCTATCTAAGCTAATAGTAATAGACCTAAGAGAAGGAATTGATGTCCTCATCCATTACCCTGCTTGCAAATATTGAAATAGCACTTAACCCCCCCCCCACCGCTTTGAGGTGTGGATCGGTCTTTTGGGGGGGAAACTAAGAATACAATTTTAATATGCAGACACTGGCACAAGCTATAAGCTTAGGCTACTATTTAGGCAGGTCGTGTCAAGCAGTTATTCAGTAGGTCGGTGTGACCTTGCGCGCGTTATAAATTTATTTATTTAATAATAATAATAGGTCAAGGAAGTTAAATGTAAAAAAGAGCTAAAAGTCCCAAGCAGATCGTAAGGCAGGTCATGAGCAAAATTGGCAGGTCACATAAGGTCAAGAAAATAATTATGTCCATAGATACAATGAAAAACAGTAGGCCAAGTTGGTGTGTTCTGGTTGCATGAGAGTGGTAATTAAGTTTGTAGCATTCATACATGCACAGGATGCTTAGTGTCCACACTGTACAGGAAGTGATGCACTCATCAAAGCACAGACAATTATAGGCCTATATAGATAGTTGTGGTACTTTGCAACACTATAAAGATCTATGACAGTCACAAACATTCCACCTATAAACAAACAATTTAAACATAAACATGCCATATATTGATATAAGACAGTTGTAGATATAGGAATCTTTATTCATTAATTACAGCAGCATGTACAAAAATTGAAAGAAACCAGAACAAAGCAGAATGATCTAAAGTGCATGAGGACAACCTAATTCCTTTTTTTCTTAATACATATGTATGTCTACAGGAGCACACAACTAAAATTATAAGGTTTCATTGGAATGAGGTAATAGGTGTTGGTGGAATTAGGTAGCGTTTAGGGTTGCATGAGTCCCAATGAAGTTTAATGTTGGCAAGCCATCAGGATGGAGCAGAGGATCCTGCAGGTGATCCTTCTGTCATGATGGATATCATATCTGTGCTTGATTGTGATTTCCATTGGATCAAGATGGGAGATGTAATGCATGCCCGGTTTGTTGGACAAATTGTGGTTTATTTGATGAGCATAGTCTTTCAGGATGTCATGTAGAAGAGAGAAAATTGAAATGCCAAGGGGGAAACGCATTCCAATTTTTGTGTGTAAATTGGAACTGGAGCCTGGCTGGCAGCTGCATGTTTATGTCGAAAACGTGCAATTTAATCGTATACTGTTTGTGAAATTTGTTTGTTTCATAAGCATTCAAAGTTAATTCGGCCTTAGATTACAAAAATTGTTAGGAATTGATACGATTCTAACTGGTAGTTTAACCTGTTAACAATGTGTAGCATTTTCGTAGCAATATGTAATTGAGTTGATCGATAATTTGCTTCACTTTGCTATTGTGATAATTTGCTTTACTACGCTATTACCGGTAATGTCTGCAGAAATGTCCCCTACTGCTGCTGCCACTGTTGTCCATGCCTTTGTGATCTCTCGTCTTGACTATTGAAGCTCCCTCCTGTGGGGTTCCCGGTGATCCAGATCGGGTGTCTTGAGCAGGTTCAGCGCACATCAGCACATGTCTTGAGCAGGTTCAGCGCACATTAGCACATCTTATAAGTCGTATGCATCCATGAATTTGACCAAGTCATAGGGTACATGCACAATGTACTCCACTGGCATTCTATTACACATCGGATAACTTATAGGGTTTCTGCATTAGTCTGCGCTGCATGGAGGGTCTGGCTCTCATGTACCTGCAGGAGCTCTGCTGTCCCACCTCTGGTGTCCAGTGGCGATCTGACCTCCAATCAGCTGATCAAGCTGAGCTCTTGGCCCCTCGCTCACGGACTACTATAATGTACCAGCGCTCTTTCTCAGTGGCTGGTCCTAGAACCTGGAGTAGGCTCCCTGTTTCATTCCGCCTTGTGCCTAGAGGTTACATCCTTTCTCGCTTAAAAACTGCCTCATTTAGCCGTTGTTAGACTAGGAGTGCTTCTGAGTAAGCTACCGTGAAAGTGCGCTATATACAAAGTCAATAATAATCCGGTTCACCGCTACCAGCTTACGCTTATGCAGCTCGCAATGTCGACCACTATAATACACTATTCTGCAGCGTTCATGAACACTAACTATGCCTGGATGTCTAGCCATGTATTGGTTATAGCGCTATCATCACGCCGAATACTAGCTTTCTGAGATGGGATTCATTCCTCTTGCTTGCGCAAATGCAGTGACGATAATCGCTAGTCTAAGAACTGGTAACAGAACGGCTAATAATGCATTTATCCTCGCATAGTATCTGCCCGATTCGCCATTATCGCTCAACTCAATTACAAATTGCTAAAAAAAATGCTACACAACGTTAACAGGTTAAACTACCCGATAAAATCGAAGCAATCCCTAACAATATTACGTAATCTAAGGCTGAACTAACTTTAAACGCGAATTAAACACCAAATTTCACAAAATTATGCTATTAAATTGCACGTTGCCAACATAAACATGCAACCGAAGACTGTAACTGCCTTCTTACGCCACGGCAACTCCTACTCAGAAAAGACTGCGCAATGTCTAAATTCGCCAAACAAATAGTCCCAAATTTAAGTTCAAATTTCACATTTTCCTAATTGTAGGTTCACTGTAGGTTTTTATGGGAATGAAACTAGACCATACTAAACCCATTGCAAATATAATTGGCTTGTCACAAATTTCTTCTAGCTTTTGAAATTTTTGGTTTAATTCTGGCCGACTATACGCAGACTGGCAGAACAGTGTAAATATTAAACATGTGCACGGTTATTCGGTTAACTGTCCAGGTCGATCTACATTTATTTAATGCATTGCATTTAATGATCTTATAACACTTCTGCTTACATTTCAAATTCTTAATGTTGTCGGTATAGATCGATTTCGCACACTAGGCCTATTTGGCCGAATAATTGGTTCAATTATTCCTATTTGGCCGTATAGTGATGATCACCCATTCGGCATAGCCTTAACGATTATCCTATGGAGCTAAGAGGTTCCTTCATCGCGTCGTATAGGACTGTACAAATTTCACGTGGGATGGCAACATAAATCGAACCTTCCCTTAACATCGATACGATGCAGCGCTCGTTTAAACGGTAGGCCTATATATAGGCTATATATATATTTATTTATATGAACGGTACATATGATAACGATGCAAATTATCATATAGGCTACATACATAGGCCTAATTATATACACCGTGACCCAAAAAAGTAAGCCAAATTGTTTTTCATATATCTCTAGTACCTGATGACATACCATGCTACAAATATTCCAAATATTTAGAGAAGTGGACCAAGAATATGATTCCAAAATTTCATGAGATAAAGTTGAACGGGTAAAAAGATATGAATATTTAAACTTCATATACCGAAATTTCAGTTTACAAGCAATTTTCTGTTAGATTCAATAAAAAGTAAGCCAAACTGTTTTTCTTACATCTCTGATGTCTGATGAGTAATCATAAAAACTTGAACCCCATAATTTAGGGAATTGAACCAAGAATAGGATTCCCAAATATCATGTAATAAATTTGAAGGGATAGAAAGATATAGGCCTAGATATTTCAACTTCATCCCCCGAAATATCAGTTTTCATCAAGTCTGTTATGGTACGTGTTCGTTGCGGTTTCGACGCTTGGCAGTTCCTATTTAGTCTTCATTGATCCTGCAGTAAAAATTAATAGAGCCTATTATCGCGATGTTCTGCTGTCAAAACATCTATCTCTAATCAAAAATCTAATCCCAGAAGACAGCTTTGTTTTTCAACAGAACAGCGCCAGCCCACAGAACCAAGGAAACCATCGAAATGCTGACAAGAGAGACGCCAGACTTCATTTCTCTCACATTATGGCCTCCGAACAGCCCAGATTTGAATCCAGTCGACTATAAAATGTGGAGCGTGATGCAAGACCGGGCCTATATACCAGACAACAATCCATGATATAAACGATCTGAAGCAACGCTTGTTGGAAGTGCGGGATGGCCTGTTCCAGAGGATAATCGACGTTGATGTTGCCATTGCAATGGCGCCAGCGCCTCCAGGCTTACGTGCAAGCAGGAGGGGGACATTTTGAGCATCTTATTTAATTAAATTATCAAACCTACTGTTGAGGTCATAAGCTTATTGTTAGTTCAATTCTCTACATATCTGGAAAATTTTAGAATGATTAATCGTCAGGCATTGGAGATAATAAGGAAACATTTTATTGAATCTGATATAAAATTGCTTGTAAACTGAAATTTCGGCATATGAAGTTTAAATATTCATATCTTTTTATCCGTTCAACTTTATCTCATAAAATTTTGGAATCATATTCTTGGTCAAATTCTCTAAATATTTGGAAACTTTTAGCGTGATATGTTGTCAGGCATTATAGAGATAAATAAAAAACAATTTGGCTTACTTTTTTGAGTCATGGTGTACATACATATATACATACTCTTATGCATGCAAATCTAACGTCTCTGATCGCTTGCAATTGGTGACCAGACTGTGGAGGAACAGTTCATGGTGTTTTCAGTGATGCGGTATACAGGTAGGCCTATAATGATAATAGGGCAAAAAGGCCACTATAGCCAGAGCTGGTAAAATTTTAGGTGAGTTTAGCTATATAAGCTTACACGCTACGGTCGAAAAACTATTTTATAGTCATGAGTTCATTTTGGCAAGATTTTTGGCTTCGTAGTCCATTTCGATCCACGGCGAAAGACTCGATCGCTATAATTTGGACATTTTTTCGCAAATTTTAATCTTCCAGTTCTTCTTATAGGCCTGAGCTATAGGCCTATGACGCGGTTTTCTGCTGGGGATTTTTTTATCTTTGCTCCTCGTGAGGTTAATAGACTAGGCCTATAATTATGCTGTGGCTTAAAGTAGGCCTAGAAGAATGCCCGCGTGTAGGCCTACTGGGTAGGCCTACCCTTGTTTTCGGAACAACATACATGATGCCACAATTTTTAGGCGGATTGGCCTACACGTTGCACACCCGCGTTTATTCATTTATTTCGAAATTTTATGGTGTTTCTTCATCAATGTAGCCTACTCAGAAGCGCTCCCGGCCCAACCACAGTCCACATCTAAATAAGACAGTTTTGAGGTTCTTAAAGAAAAGAGTGCATGGATCGAGTGACCCCTGCAGGGTACAAAGCGTAGTGTAACAGGGAGGCCATTCCAGGTTGCAGGACCAGCGAAGAGAATGAACGACGCTCTCGGATAGCAGCAGTGTGAGAATTGTGGGAAAATAACTGGGGGGGTTGGACCAGTATCCACTTGGAATTGGGGTACGAAAAGCAGACTTTAGCCTACTATGGGGCTCTAATTCTATTTAACATCTATATTGAAGAAATTGTCAGAGAAACGCTAGAGGAGCTTGAGGAGGGGATAAAAGTGGGTGGGAAAATGGTGAAAGCACTAAGATTTGCAGACGACCAGGCGATGTTGGCTGGCAGTCAGGAAGGCTTACAAAAGATGATGGACCGCTTAAATACGATATCGCTGGACTACGACATGAAAATAAACATAAAGAAAACAAAGGTGATGAAGATAAGTAAGAGAGGAGAGGAAACGGTAAATATCACATTAAATGGGGAGGAAATAGAACAGGTGAAGAAGTTCTGCTATCTGGGAAGTGTAGTTACAGAGGATGCAAGGTGTCACGTAGAAATAAAAAGAAGAATAGCTATGGGGAAAGATGCATTCTACAAAAGGGGGAGCTTCTCAGAGGAAGTCTAAACATGAATCTGAAGAAGAGACTGGTGAAGACATTGGTGTGGAGTGTTGTTCTGTACGGCTCGGAAACGTGGACAATGCGACAAGAGGACATAAAGCGACTGGAGGCCTGCGAGATGTGGATATGGCGCAGAATGGAGAGAATCAGCTGGGTTCAGCGAAAAACCAACGAGGAAATCTTACAATTGGTGGACGAAAAGAGATCACTGATGGACACTATACGTGAGCGACAGAAGAAATGGATAGGACACATCTTAAGGAGCGAAACCCTACTAAAAGACATCATTGAGGGAAGAATGGAGGGGAAAAGAATGCAAGGTAGACCAAGAACAATGCTGCTGGACTGGATGCTGCCAGAAGAGGGATACAGTGGTCTGAAAAGAGAAGTTCAGGACAGAGAAAATTGGCGTCGTTGGACATACGAACCTGCCTGACGGCAGAGAACATAAAGAAGAAGGGGCTCTAAGAAAGACTGGGGGATTGAAACCCCCAACACCCTCGGCAATTCTCACCTTGGATAGCAGTCTGCGAACGGGGAGCCAGCTCAGCTTGGTTCGCCGATTCAAGGGTGAATCGACGCTGAACACCCAATTAAGTGTACAAGCCTGAATATAGGCTGGGCAGCTGTGGCATAATTATGCTCACCTCTAATTTTGCCAGTAGGGCCTACAGCCCTGCATACATACATACATATGCATGCATACATAGCTGGTATAGGTCTACTTACATACCGGCATACATTCATTTATTTATTTATTTACTGAGAATTTGATATAGCGCTCCTTCAAGGTTACTACTCAGGAGCGCTCCCAGTCCAACCCCGGTCGAATAAGACAGTCTTGAGAAGAGAAAGAAATGAAGTAGAAGTAGAAAGGCTAATAGGTATTTGACGAAGGATAACAGGTAGCTGATTCCAGGTCGCAGGGCCAGCCACGAAGAAAGCACGGCGCTGCCTGATTGCAGTCCGTGAGCATGGAACAATAAGTTCCACTTGTGCAGCTGAGCGGAGAGAGCAGCGGCGTTGAACAAGCGTGGTCGAGCAACAGAGCTCCTGCAAGTATAAAGGAGCCAAACCCTCAAAGCAGCGCCGGACCAAGCCAGAAATTCTGTATGTAGGCCTAATGCGCTGTGGGTAAGGGAGCCAGTGGAGTACATCCCTCATGTATTCGGAGACTCGGCCAAACTTGGGAATGCGGCCTATGAGACGGGCAGCAGTGCGCAAGACCCTATTTAGGGGCCCCACCCGACAGGCTGGAAGTCCAACGTATATGGAACTGCAGTAGTCCAAGCGTGAAACTACAAACGCATGGACAAGTGTTGCGGCTGCGCTAGAAGTCAAAGAGCGGGAAATGACCTTGAGCTGCCGAAGCTGGTAGTAACAGATGCAACACAGAAGGTTAATGTGCCGCGTAAATGTGAGTTCCTGGTCAAGGATGACTCCCAGATTCCGGACTGAAGTGGAAAAAGTGAAATGTGGATATTTCAAGGATAGGGAAGCTAAATCAATTTTAGACAGCTGCTGGGGCGTTCCAAGCCAGATAAGCTGAGTCTTATTAGGGTTAAGGCGCAGGCGGTTTGAGGACATCCAGGTCTGCAGGGTTACTATAGTCTGGCTGATTGTTCCAACCGCTGCGTCAGCATGAACCGCCAGACAGTGGACATAGGCTTGCAGGTCGTCAGGATAAGATTGGCTATGGACATCCATAGCTGTCAGCAGGGAGCCCAGATCGGCAGTGTAAATTATGTAAAGGAGGGGTCCAAGAACGGAGCCTTGAGGCAAACCGATTGGAGCAGGGACCCATGAGGACTTAGTGGATCCATAAGCTACCATGAAGGAGCGGTCCTGCAAAAACGAAGCAACCCAATCAAGTGCGTTACCACAGAGGCCGAAAGAAATCGATAAACGCTGCAAGAGGATGTCGTGATCTACAGTGTCAAATGCAGACCTAACATCAAACAGTGAGAGGAGAGTCATCTGGGACCTATCGATAGCACCGTAGATGTCAGATAGAAGGCGGACAAGTAGAGTTTCTGTGGAATGGCCCTTAATTGCGAAAGCCTGATTGGAAAATTGGGAGAAGGCTATTTTTGTCCAGATACCAGTAGTTCCATAGATACCATAAGCTGTGTAGCAACAATCTTCTCAATTACTTTTGACATAAATGAAACATTTGCTACTGGCCTGAAATTGTTAGGCTCAGCATTATCAAGACCATTTGCCTTGATCACCGGAACGAGGATGGACCTCTTCTGGGTCACAGGAAGAACTCCTTCTTGAAGAGAGCGATTGCACAGAACTGTGAGAAATGGCAGAAGCGTGTCGATGCTCTCTTGGAGGAGAAACGATGGAAGTGGATCCAGCTTACAAGTCTTCGGTGCCGACGTTAGTATCAACCGACGCAACTCTTCACTGGTGACGGGTGTTAAGAAGGAGAGATCACAGTTCGTAGGCGAAAACGTCGGTGGTGGACAGCCAGCCGTGGCTTCTCGAACTGAGCGCACTTTGGTCGTGTAGGCCTCTAAAAATGCGTTGGCCGAGAAATGCGATAGGCTATTGTCGGGCTGCGCTCTGAACGTGAGCGACCCAAGATGTCATTAAATGCAGACCAGAGTTTTCTGGGTTCCCCGGAGTGCTTCGCTCCTTGTCTTTGTAGGCTACTGCCGGTGCATTTCTCGAACGTATCTTATCCACGCAGTTTGGTCGGCGGCTGACTTGGTTCGTCTGAATCGCTTCTCCAGGCGTCGAGCATGTCGTCGGTAAGAGCGACACTCGGCATCGAACCACGGTGTTAAGATTGAACGACGTGTCTTTGCAGGACGAGTCGGAAGCAAGGTATCGACGATATCAGTCAGAGACGATTCGTAGATGTCAAAGAGGTCTGAGGTTGAAGTGTCAGGAAAGGAGGATGGGTCGGCAAAAGCCGGGATGGCAAGGAGGGCTTCACGGAAAGCCGCTCGGTCGAGTGACTTCCAGCATCTGAACTGCCCCTCAATATGCGTCAACGTCTCATGCAGGAACGGAATGGAGGCTATGACGAGTCCGTGGTCCGAAATGGTAGGTGGATGAACTTATACATGGATATAACTATTATAATAGGCTACCGATATCGCTAATTATAGGCCCTAATTGTTTTCATCCTGGGCCAGCACTATTTCCACACGCGGAGGGTTGTTCAAGGCGGACACTTAGAATCTTGCCCTGTCCCGTGTAATTTTCTTCTTCCTTCAAAGTTGATTCAAAGTTGAAGTAGGCAGCAAAACTTTTACAAACAGGAAGTTTCGAGAGTAACTGTAAGTTGTAGACCGAAGTCACCGAATGGATCACAGAGGGTCATCGATTCGATAGAACGTTAGAGTTGATTAATTAATTAATACGTTTAAGTTGGAGCCGGGACAGGTGTGAGTTAGTATAGCACGGTATTTTGAAGTTGTTCGGTTCGACATTATTTCTGTAAGCATTGTATGTGATAATCGTAAACTCCAAACTTACTAGATTGTGGGGCGTGGTGGCGTAGTGGACATGTTCATCGCCTTGCAGCCGAAGGGTTGCAGGTTCGAATCCACTTCAAGTCGCCGCCTAAGAACCTTGGGCAAGTCCTTTACTTGTAATTGCTCAGCGCTTCGGCGTGAAACTCCGATGCAGTGTCAGTCTCTGCAGTCGGGAGCGCCTCTGAGGAGAGAGCTTGAAGAGGCGCTACAACAAGTGCACATACAAACAATAGGCTACTAAAATGTCACTTGAGAGCTAAGCTTGTTGCTGTTAAACGACACTGTGACATATATCAAGATTGATTAGTGTCGCCCTCCTCCTTTTTCTAGTCTTAGGATTGGCCCTGCCAAAGTATGAAAAGTGGCGGAGTTTTGAGAGCTAGGCTTGTTTAACGACACTGTATCATAGCTTTATGATTAGTGTCGCCCTCCTCCTTTGTGGATGCGTAGGACTGGCATTGTAAGAGTGCAAGCAGTGGCGGCAGAGACTTGAGAGCTAGGCTACAGCAGATCAGAGGTGCTGCCAAGAGGCATCAAGTGTCAGAGAGCACAGATCATGACAGAGAGAGGGAGAGGGGTATTAAAGCGAGTTTCGTTGTGAAAAGTCAGATCAAAAGGTGTAGGATTGAATTTATCATAATGGGAGTAGGCTAACCGAAGAGGTTGGATTTGATTGGACATGGAAAGCCTCTTGAGATGATTGAGGCGCATGAGACAGTATGATGGGTAAGTAGCAGTGCTGGTTGCGAACTGACTTTTAAGTAAGTTAATTTTTTATTAGTGTTCCAGCAAGTGTACAATGCTGCACATTAGTTTACAAAATGAATAAATAGTAGAAATATTTATGCACAGTATATGGAATTCAGGAGGGTTATTAGTTGTTCCAGAGTCAAGCAACAGTTGTAATTTTTTTACATACATTGTACAATCAATCAATCAATCAATCAAATATTTTTTTAGCATGCATTTCTGTCTGGAATAGTCTCCCGTTGCAGATACGCTTGCTACCTAGGGTTGACTCGTCAGTGTTCTACAAGCTCCTTAAAACTTTTTTGTTTCACTGTGGTTAGACTGGGAGCGCTTCTGAGTGGATTTCTTGAAGGGGCACTATATAAATTCTTGAAATGAATGAATGAGTTCTGCTTCGATTTTATTAATGCTTTATATATGTAAGTTTTCCAGAGTTGGATTTGAGAACCTTTGAGGACAGTTGTATAGATGTCATTAGAATCCTATGTTGCAGTGTTTCGTATACTATTGAAAAATGTAGTCACAGCGTTTTAAGAGTCTGTGAGACTGTGTTTCTTTTGATTACAAGATCATACAACAACGATGTCAGAGCAAGAACGAAGGTTGCTTTGGGAGGCAAAATGCCATGTGAGTAGCCTGCTGACAAACATATATATACTAGTATTGTTCAACAATGTCATTATAGTAAATGCAAGCTCACGTATTTTGATTTGTAATGTAATTTTTCTGCTATGACCAATCTGTGTATCCTGTTTTCACCGGTCTTGGTGTTGTGCAAAGGGCTCACAATATGGTCTCAGGCGGTTGTATTGCATATACGAGTGTAAATTTTAGCAAGAAAATGAGATTCAGTCCCTACCGATATTAATTTAGAGGTCAAGCTTGAAGCCACGATGTTTTTGTGGAGTATCTGTATAACCCAAGAGACCGTGAGAGTACAGGTTATGAGACAATGGTGAGAAAGTTGTAATTGAGAAAAGTGGAGTTGTTAGCTATAAATGGATTCTTGTGAACAGATTGCACAAGTTTGTTAACACTGTGTTGAACATCAACACATTGTGTTGGGTTATGTTTGGCATTTAAGCTACAGAAAGAATACCATCGTGTAATGATGTATGTAATCGATCTTGACTTCAGGTTCTTGAACGCTTGAGAATTATGCTGACCAGATGCCTGGATCCACAGAGGCACTACGCTTATCTACGGACAAAGGGAATTCTAAGTCTTGATGATCAGGAAAAGATTCAAAACACGTGCTTCACAACCTCAGAACGAGCGGGCAAATTCCTAGACATTCTCATAACGAAAGGACCGACTGCATTTGACGAGCTTTACAACTCCATCAAATGTGATGGCACCCAAACATTCCTCTTGCAAGAAATGAACAAGAGTTTCGAAGAGCGTTAGTGAAAATCATATTGCACAATTTTAATTGACTTAATTAATTTTATATTGCGAAAATGCGATTTTTTGCTTCTGTAATTATATGGATTGCCCTACTGAAGTGTATCAAGTTGTACAGCGGCTTCGTAACTTTTATGCATCTGCTAGCCAATAGCTAGACAAGGACTGAAAAATGCCTTTGCAATAAGAAAAATTTCTACTTAAATGCACGTTTGGTAAAACACAGTTTTGTCTGTGCAAACTTGCACTTATTTTGACAAGGGTACCAACAGCAAGTTCAAAATATATCGTATCTCTTACTACCAGCAGTTTTTTTTAATATCCTCAATCTGGTGTAGTGATGTTTAGTGCCTGACCGAATTTTTATTAACATTACAGCGGTGCAAATTCAAAAATTTCTTGTGAGTGCTTAACCACATAATATAATAATAATAATAATGCATCGCTACAGCCAAACTTTTCAGACACCATAATGATGGATTTCAGCATTTAATATTGACAGATTGTAAACTTTAGTACAAATATGATATTATAATTAATTCCAAAGTTTTATGATCTTTGTGACAGTTGTTTTGTGATTTTTAAAACAAAGATTAGCAAGTGTTACTTTCCATGAGTGCATAATATATTATTCATATAATTTCAAAAGCTCTCAGAGTTCTGAGCAGATGTTATCGAATAGAATGAGAAAGCTTTTCAAAATTGCAGACCACCTGAGAAATACGTGCCAGCGAAATGAGATACAGTTTTATCTGAAGCATGAGAATATAAAAACGATATAGCAGCAGAAGAATGCAGTTATAAAATAAAAGCTTGAAAGGGCTGTCTCTTCTCCTTGGTAAGAAGAACAATGAGAGATGAACTTATGGAGACATGCAAAATTCTACTTGGACTCGAAAATATCGATGACAATGTTCATCAAGAGGGCAGCCACTGGAAATGCGAGGACGTAATCTGAAGCTGTATAATAAGCTGATCACTGCAAAGTGTGACTGGACGGATATCAGAAAAATGATTCTTTGTCAAAGAATTGTTGGAGCAGGCTTCAATAGGAAATATTATCTGCACCAAGCTTTGGCCCTTTAAAGCGTGACTATATAGGCACTGAAAGCACATATCCCAATGGCTTACCTAGCCAATTAACTGTAAATAATATATTTTGATTATTAAATGTGAATATGAGTGTGAATAGTCAGCCGCCAGAGGAAGATGGAGTTCGATATCTATGTGCTTGAAAGCAGTGATATTTTACTTCAGGAAATAATTTCCGTTTTACTTCTATTTCAGTTCGGATGGTCTCAATTTCAGTTCTAATTCAGTTCCAGTTCTTCAAAAAATTTCAGTTATACTTCTAATTCAGTTTTCGAAATAATTTCAGTTCTCAATTCAGTTCTTTTGCTTGCGTCTTTCTGGAGCACTCATGCTTTCTCCGTGGTGAAGTCGTTGACTCGTATTAGGCCAAGTCGCATGAAAGTTTTCAGCCACCCATGATTTTGCTGGTCCGTTTCTTAATATATTTCTTAGTATTCTGTGTGCGCAGAGGCAAATTGTTAAAATTTTATCATAATAATTTATGTAGTTCCACAGTCATCCGTTTAGGGTAGGCTAGACCCACGAAACCTTGCATCGATAGACCTAAGCACATTTATTTTGTCTATTTCATCGCAGCAAACCTACTTAAAAGTCCAATACATTATTTTCGTCATTTAGCCAAGTGATTTCCAGTCTTATCGCGAAGTTGAAAAGTATAAACTTACAGGGAAAGTCCAAATGAAAAATTGTTTTTAAACTAACCGTAATAAAGCACATGATAAGCAAAAGATACAAAAGTTGTAAGAGTCAGAAAGTATGTGCGTCTTTTAAACAAACACAGCTGCATCGGAAAAACTGTCAACTAAAATTTCCATTTTTTTCAATAATTTCAGTTCGAGTAATAATTTTCGTTTTCATTCTAATTTCAGTTCGGTGTGCTCAATTTCCGTTCAATTTCAGTTTTCGTTCTTAAAAAGATTTCAGTTACAGTTATACTTAACGGAAATCAATATTTTCAGTTCTAATTTCGCTTATCGTTAATGAAAATATCACTGCTTGAAAGCCAAAGAGAAATAGGAAATAGAGAGTTTTGAGGGAATAAAATTTGAGCTGCAAAGCGAGTGGAAGTCGATTCCATTCTCTGAGGCAGAGGCAGACTTTGAGCCCAAAACTATTCTATGTTGGGGCTCGTAAAATATTCGATGAATTATGCAAAGCCATCAGTGCATGTTCTTTTACATGACTTGGGTACCCTTTATCCTTACCTTGTCTTTGTTTCCTGTTTGAATTATAATTACCGTCGTTATTTCATTGAATTCCATCGAAAGATGTGATATTGTTGCTTTCAGGCATCATTGCACATTTGTGATATTGTTGCTTTCAAGCATCATTGTACATTGAACTTTGCGTTCATATTTATTTCTTGAGAACAAAAGCATGGTGTAGTGGTTTGTCTTGGAGGTGAGTGACATGCGATCTGTTTTTTTTCTGTCTCTAGAAATCGAAGAAATCCGACGATTGCAGAGACGGCCATTGCCAACCAACGATTTGCTGTCAGATGTCGACCTGCCGGGTCCAAGGGCTCTCGAACAGTGAACTTCTCTCGAACAGTGAACCTCTTCTTTGTTAACAATTTACACCAGACATGACGCATAACCATTAACCTAGAATTATTGCTAACTGCTTTAAAACATCTTTGGGGTGATTGCATAATTACGTAATGCCGAAAATGACCGTTTTTGACCCACCCACCCTGTAATCTTCTTCTATAGCCTATAGACCTACTTCGGTTACGATTTAAATCGATGCCACAAAGTTTAAACTTCGATCACATCATTTGTCTAAAGTGTCATTCGATGGTAATTTAATATACATTAATAATTTTTTCAAGGCGTTACGTAACATTCAGCTACCCCACCCACCCACCCCCTAACGTTTTCAATGATGAGCGTTACGTATTTATGCAATGACCCCTTTCAGTGCGAATCGCATTTTAATGAGATTTGACTTATTTTTATTTCTGCCATTTGTATACAATTTCCTCAATTTCCTGGAAAATTGTTCAGCATGCCTGCATTACAGTGAATTCAAACTTTAGCATTCTAATGATGAGTGTGTACAATTAAGAATTCTTCTGCAACGCAGTATAGTAGTAGGTCAAAGGCAGCATTGCTATATACCGCCTACAGTACTTCACCACGATTCTCAGCTCGACCAATTAGTAATTGGAGCTTAGACTTCAGGCATTGTTTGCTTATTGATAAACATTTCATTGTTGATAAACTTTGGCATAGTTTTTAGTTAGTGTGATCTAAGTTTATCCATAAATGGTGCTACACATAATAATTCCAAATACAATTCAAGGTTTAACTAAAACTGAAACCAGTGTAAATCAAAATTTCTTCTGCAGCTTCAGTCTTCCAACCTCCATTCGCCAGTGCTCATCTATTGCAGAGTTTAAATCAAAGTTAAAAACTCGTTTGTTTTCATTGCACTATAACTTAATCTGTAGTGAAGCACTCTTGTGCAAGACTTGTTTTGTTAAAGCGCGATATAAATGACGTATTGTATTGTATAAAGACTATGCTCAGTATGCTGCCATGATATATTTATCCAGTAATGATTTTGTGTAACTGTGTTGTTTCATACTAGATCATAGGAAAGACATGTTGCTAATATTGAAGGTATTATTTTATTAGTGTAATGTAATATAATGCACAATGATTTAATGAAATATTATTATACCGTACCAACTTGAGCATCTCTAATCGTTTGCAAAATGAAATAATGAGTTTGCACTGGTTGGATGGATGGATTAAGAGCAATTGGATTAGACAAATCAGTAAAGCAAAAGCAGCTCTGTACTAGAGGATCAAACATTGAAGCAAGGTTGCCAGATCATCGCAAAATGCACGAGCTGGTGTGCTCACGTCTGAAACTTCGCCATTGTACTTTATGGCATACAGACTGGTCTAGACTACATGGCTAGAACTAAGCAGTCTGCAATCTAAAAATTTTTACATTCATGGCTTCATCAGGTGTCTTGAGCAATGAGCAGGGCTGAAAGTGGTTACTTCTGACTTTGGACGCCTTTGAGTCGAAAATTTTCTAACCACCTTTTTTTAGTCATTTTCCCAAATTTGTTTAAATCATACCGTTTTTACATATTTTTGGTATGTAACGACCTTTTTTTAGTAGTTTGCCCAAAAATTGTTAAACATACGACCCGGATGAGACCTGGTACCAGCAGGTCACGAAAGTCAATGCCAGGTCACAGACCCCGACAGACCCGGCTCACTTTCAGCCCTGGTCTTGAGACGTGACTAATCAAACCCAATAACGTATGTACCCAGTTAGTGTACCTAGCAAAAATGTATCGATTTCTTAAATTAACTGCTCATCTCACAATTTTTTTAGGCTACTTTTTAAGTGATTTGGCGACCAAGCAATTATGAAAGTTGGCAACCCTGCGATGAAGTGCCTTGTTTGCAAGAACTGAGTCAAAACTGAACCATAGCTGGAAACGATAAAAGGATGAAAGTAACTGCTTCAAGATGACCTGGAGAACAACTGGTAACGCACGAGGAAGTGTTGCTTAGAATTTGGTCATGCAAACCATGATAACCCACTTCAGTGTTATGTTGTTAATATTTTGCTTTTACATGAACCAGGTTTTCGTGGCTATTTCATTACCAACTACTGTAGTAGTTATGATGTGTAGTCGGTCTGGTTGTGAACAATTGTACGTAAAATGGAAAGCTGTGAAGACTTGGAATATATGATATTAAATGTTTTTTAATTCATCTGGTAATCTTCTCTTTTATGCTTTTCCAAAGCAAACATACATGTATATTATGCACTGCAAATTCTCACATGAGAAGTGATCAGATATATCAACCGGTTCAGACGGGTCGGTACCTCTACATGTATAGTTAGTACATGTAGTACTGTGTACAATATTACACATACATACACAATGTTGCTACACATGACATAGATGCATGTGTAGCACACATAGGTATAAACATGTTCACCAGATTGTCTTTATTTTATGCTTTTCTGGTTTGAAAAAAACTAGAATATGTCAATGGCATGACAAAAAAGTATCCAACTGCTGTCGCTACACGGGCCATGAAGTTTCATATTAATCATGACTCTAATCATAATCATGAGCCTGAAAGAGGCCACGTCTAATCATCATTTAATAAACATCACTTTGAATCAACAGAGTTTCAAACAGTTTCTCATGGCAGTTCTTTGCAGTGAAAATATGTGTACAACTTTTTAATTCCGTAACTAAAGCTAGAACTTCAGTAATCATGAGCCTGGATAGATGTTACAAAATCGGAGAACTCCGGAGCCATAGCCTCGAAATGTGCCAGCTGATCTTCCAAATAATTCACAGTGTCCGTATAGCTCGCCGGTTCCTCGAAAATGCTCAGCGATGGCACATCGAGCATCTTCCTGAAGAGCTGGCTGAGGTCTTCGTCCTGCCCAGCAAACGGTGGTTTCAGGTCAACCATGACAAAGTCATCCTTGACAGCAGCAGCCTCCTTTGCCGAAGAACAGCTGCTGATGCTGTGAATGCTATCTCCCGACTGATGCATGCTCTGTCCGCCTACAATGATTTCAATTCCATCATCCTTGTGTTTCGAGCTCTGATCGCCAGTTTCCGACTCGTGTCGCTTCCGTCGGCTGTTGATCGGCGACGATGTGGCGTGCTGGAGAAGCAGTGAAAATGGCACGTCTTCCGTTATGTCACTCGAGACGTCTGACTGCAGCTGTGGACCGAAAGCAGCCCTCTTCGGCTTCTGACAGACGTCAAGCTTGTTGGCATTGATGCCTATGTTTTGTACGCCTGCCAGGTTGTTGTCAGAAGGTGAACACCTTTCGTTGTTTGGTCCGCTGGGATGGATCATCTCGGCATTGAAATAGTCGTCCTTAATATCAGACGTCAGGTCGGCCGTCTTCCTTGGACACATCAACAGTTTCGTCTTGTACGCCACGAACAGGTTGAGATCGCCGAGTGGCGACGGCACCTTTGCGACCAGGTGCTTCTGGAAATCACCTTCTAAACAATACACTGGTTCTGCGAACAAGATCCGGTGCTGGATTCGATAGCTGCTCGTAGACTGGTTCCTCGAGAGGTGGTACGCTGGTGTCGAACGCGTCGCAATCAACAGCGATCGCAAGAACGTTCCGATGCAATTGTAAACGAGCGACGACGCTCGGTAGCCAAGCTCCACCTGCGACGTTTTATTCGCGTTGCTGATCCACCAGTACTCGAGAATCATCGTCTCTTCATCCGTCGTTCGAAGGGAAATCTCGACGCAGACCGGTCGACCTAGGTCCATCGAATTTCTGCCGAACGCACTCTTCGTTTCGGCGGTGATTTCCGGCAGGTCAGGGATCGTGAGGTTGAACCAATCGGTTTTCGATGGGAAGATTCGCGACGGATGGTTTGCTTTGACGCCGTTTCTCGACTGAAGGACAACTTGAATGAATTTGAAGATCAAATGCTTCGTGTACTTCTCGATGTCTTTCTGGTCTTGTAAACTGACTTTTGCTAAGGCCATCCTACTGATTGATCAGTCTGAGGCAGTAGCCTAAGGAAATGAACAACACATCCACAATGGACTCACGAATATAATGTTCTTAACACAATCAAAAACAGTCACAACATGTTGAACAGCCATTAAAGAAATCAACAATATATCCACAATTGACTTTTGAATAAAATATTACAAGAATATAATGTTTTCAACACAACCACAAACATTCAAACACAACAGAACTCTTCAAAAGCCACTAAGGAAAGTAGCAACATGCGCATCTATTCAACTAACATCTGCCAGTGTGATTTTGACAGGAGCTGCTAGTGCAAGTTGCAAGCCTTGGTGAACACTAAGCAAATCAACAATGCAACAAACATTAGGACGCATGGTGTTTTGAAAATGTAGTCACATGAAAGTTGACAACCAGGGCTAGGATGACATCATTACCATTTATACTTCCTGTATGCACTCCTGAACTCTGTACCATATTCCAGTTATAAAGTTAATTGATTGGATATTGAAGATACTTATATAGCACCTTAGAGTATACATCTCAAACACAACACACAATGGGACATAAAAATTATTATAATACATCGAATTAATTATTGGTAATAAAACATACGGTAAATCTCTATAATGACTCGGTAGCAAGTAAACATCATGGCGACCAAAGATCCGCTCATGATAGAGCGCGGTCACGTGACGGCAAAAAGGTAGCCCAATATTTTCGCGGCGTACGGTGATGTATAAGCCAATGTTTCCGCGAAAGTAAGTAAGTAAAAATACCATGAAACGGTTATTTTAATAAATATTAATACGCTTAAATAAACTAAAGAACACAACAAAATCGATGGACCTTAACACATTGGCCGCCATCTACGAGATATATCGCGGTAAGCGCGAGATCTCGAGGTAAAAAACCGCGAGATATCTCCGCGGTTTATTACCGCGATATCTCGCGGAGATATCTCGCGGTTTTTTACCTCGAGATCTCGCGCTTACCGCGATATATCTCGTAGATGGCGGCCAATGTGTTAAGGTCCATCGATTTTGTTGTGTTCTTTAGCTTATTTAAGCGTATTAATATTTATTAAAATAACCGTTTCATGGTATTTTTACTTACTTACTTTCGCGGAAACATTGGCTTATACATCACCGCAGGCCGCGAAAATATTGGGCTACCTTTTTGCCGTCACGTGACCGCGCTCTATCATGAGCGGATCTTTGGTCGCCATGATGTTTACTTGCTACCGAGTCATTATAGAGATTTACCAAACATACAAATTAACATAAATACAAATTACAAGTTGAATAAAATTACTAAAACAGCATCAAACAAGTCATCTATACAGCATTCCGGAGAAAAGTCCCTGCTCAATCAACGAATCACAGTGTGGTGTCTCTAGATTATGTGAGCCAGGCCTATGGGAGTATCCAGTTACTCGTTATGGTGGGAGATGATCATGGCCGACACGCCCTGGGCCACTGAGAATAATAGCAGCACCTTCCTCTGGTCAGGAACCCGAATTACGAGGGATTTATTTGCTTTAGAAGACATGTCAAAAGTAGGAGAACTAGTTGAGAAAAAACCTTGTAGTATCAGGGCTATAGATTAATATTTTCAACGCAAATATTGCAGATCACTTGTGTATTGTTTCGAAAACGTGTAAAACCATAGAACATGGCTGGCACGAACCTCGGACCTTCGCTGACAAAGACTTCAGTCGCTTAAAATACAGTTTCTCTTCTTTACAATCACCTCCGTTCTCTCTTTTCACTTTCTACCTAATTTAACAGTCAGCGCGCATAGCGCAGAATATATGTAGCAACCTCAGCTTTTAAATAAAACGTACAAGAATAATAATATACAAAAAATCTGCGCATTAAATGGCTGTTAAGTGTTACGTACAGATTTACCACGTGACACGTGTTGTTAAATGGTAGCACAGATTACAGATCTCTGAATTCCACACTTTACAATGGCACGTACACGTGGCGTCTTGATGAGATTTTGTCTCAAGGACAATTATGGTCGTCGGATTTGTCCAGAGTCTCTGGTAGCCTAGGCCTGAATCCTATCGCACATTTTAGGAAAATCTCTTCTCACTCACGCGCTCGATCTGGTATCAGATTATACGTAACCTCTATTAATCCTTATTAAATTGCTTTAGATTTTTGTGGGACAACATGAATGCATGGCTGAGTTGGCCTAGGGCTAGGCCATAGGCTACTTAGCCTAAGGTTGTTTGTTATTACCTGTTTTAAAATCGTATTCTATTAGGGGAGGGTGAAATTCGGAGCCCTCTGTCGAATGTTATAAATTATGGGCTAACGGATTTTACTGCAGTTGTTTGCGCAGTAGGCCTACGTAAATAAAAGTTCGCTTCTCTATTCTTGAACAACTCTAAACAGCACGGCGTCATCTTGCGCTAACGTTTCAGCCGTAAGAGCATGATCAAGATGTAGAAAAAGTAATGGCTCGTCTGAATCTGTTCAAGACTTAAATGACTTCAACACTTAAATGAATTGAGAGGGCTTTGTTCCTGTCACTCTGGGTGACACTCGAGCGCAAGGCCCGCCATGTAGGAGAAGCATAGGCCTACACCACGCGAGATATGATAGTAGCTCTACTAATTATTTGGAGGTCTTTCATGGAGAGCCTGTGTGCCTTGAAGGTTTTATGGCAGCAGTCATGCAGAAGCAGAGCAGAGACATGTCTACTGAAGAAACCGGAAGCAGTCAGAAAAACTGCGCAGTGAACCGAAGCATGCCAACAGTCAACAGTTCCGCTTCGAGACTACTTTAAATACGTCATTATGTGTAGCCTCTGAAAAAGCTTACATATCGTGACCGGACCGTATTTTGAGAACTTGTCTAGAATTTTGTTTGAAATTTGGAGTTTGAGCCTTGAAACTTTTCAAAAAATGGCCAAACTGGAGCAAGTTCTAGTTCTCAATCCGCCAAACGAACTGGCGTTTATAGGTAATGTCATTCTGCACTATTTGTCGTAGACACCCGAGGGCATTGGCCGGTTCTATTACGCGTGCATAAACTTTTGTAGCGCTTTAACTAGACAGTCTATAAATGATATACAACGTTGCAGCAAATTAGAAGCAAGGGGTAAACACGAAGACTGGCTGCCCGTACTCCAAACAATATGGCCGTTAACGAATGCAATAAAAACATCGACGACATTGTTCATCAATTGAGCTTCAATTTCAGCAGAATGACTGCACTAACCCTAAAACTAACCCTAACCGACCCTCACGACGCCTAACCTGAGCCCTAACCGACCCTCACGTTGCGATGTCGTCTATAGATCGCGCTCTATTTTTATTGCATTCGTGAACGGCCATATTGTTTGGAGTACGGGCAGCCAGTCTTCGTGTTTACCGCAAGGATATGGAGCTGGTTAGACAAGCATTTGTGGTGCACTGAATGTCTGGCAGAATACGTTACAGTGTAGCGTGGACAATGCGTTTACAATTAAGCGATGATGTGAAAGGACAATGACGGATTGGTGTTTATGTTGCGTTTTGTGTACTCCACTTCGATTGGTGTCAGCTCAGGCAAGAAAATTTTGGATGAGTTGTAATTGCTTAATTTGGATGGATTAGAAGTTGAGAAAAGGGAACTGCACTTAATCATGCTTGGAGGAAACCTTGCAGGAAACGAGGCGTAATGGCAGAACACGGGACCGATAGCTTAGAGGTTAGGGTCAGGGTTAGCGTCATGAGGGTCAGTTAGGATCAAGTTAAGTGTCGTGAGGGTTGGTTAGGATCAGGTTAAGCGTCGTGAGGGTCGGTTAGGGTTAGTGAATGGTTAGTGTCGTCAGCAGAACACTATATACTATACTATATACTAAAATCGCTAAAAACTAGCGGTCCCGTGTTCTGCAATTACGCTGGAAACGATAGTGGATAGTTTTAAGGTATAGCAGAGAAGGAGCAGATGTCATGAATATGCATGAAGTATCTTTGTGAGTGGTTGGAGATGTGCTTAGAGATTTGGGCTGAAGGTTATGTCAAGTTTGCATGCACAGTTGAGTCTCAGCTGAATAGAAAAAATGAAAATTGATGGATATTCGATATATGTGTATGGAAGGGTCAGAGATTTTCTTGATCTGATTTGGAAGACCAGGGATAATTCTGTTATGACATGGTTGAGGCTGTAGAGGTTCGTATTTAGAGATTAGGTTGATCACTTTTTGTTGGGCAATAAAGACGTCAGGAGAAAAAGGGGTAGAGAAGAATTTCAGGAGTTTGCATTTTGCCCGTATAAAAGTAGTGCTCAGTCAACAGAAAAGTTTTGTCGTTAAGAAAATCGCAACTCATGCTGTTAAAGTTCTATGAGAGTGTTTGATAATGCATGCAATATTTCTTTGTTGTACTGCAGCCTCTGGTTATGTCACTGCAAGACAGGTTGCTGGCATTATGATGATCGTCCAATGTGACAGTAGTTCAATAAGGTTGCATGTGTAGAGGTTATCACTTCTACGCATCAACTGATAATTGGTCTTGCATATGGGACAGGTGATTAATGTTTTCCTTACAGGTAATTAATGATGCATACACCATGTAGGTAATTATTGATATTGAGCTGCATAATTTACCAGTATATGTATGCAGGTAAAGGATGTGGCAGCTCTTTTCATTGTTGTCACTGCTCCGTAACTTAGATTGAATTTTTAAGTCACTTTTAATTCTGAATGTGAAATGCAGAGATGTGCAGATCTATGCTGTTGATTGAGGCAGTTACATAGGCTGTCAGGTTGGAGATTGACTACCAAACTATTTAATGACGATCTACATAAAAGTGGAGTAATAGTGCCATTTAATAGAGGTAGTACTATCATTTCAGGAATCACTGACTTAATGTTAAAATTTAATGCCTTGGTGCACACACTGCACAGTGCTGGATGCACGTTTTGACCTTGGTTGGTGTCAATCATGCTCAAAGTCTATTCAGCAGTTTGGCTGACCTGCTGGATTACCACAGACACAGCTGTTGCTGGGTTCAGCTTAAAGTAGCTAATGATGAATTGTCATGAAGTTAGCGCATGTATGTATGTAAGGACTGAGCTTGTGACATGCATGTCATGACCTCCATGGCTTCAGTTGATGTTGTAAGAGAGTAACATACACGTTTTGTCTTAAGAAATTCTGCGACTGATACTGAAAGTACTTGAAAGTACTTGAACATACTAGACATAATATTTGCACTTGTAAGGAACTGTAAGTTGTTTAGCAAATATTTACTAATGTACTGTAATGTTAAAAGTTTCGGTGTTGATGCTGTGAAAGATGAGTCATTATATTGGGCTGTTTTATGGATTTAGATGTGATGCAGGCTTACATAATTAATAATACATTATTGGTTCTAAGCTATTAGCATAGCTGTTTATCTTTGCTGTTATGATTGTGGTTGTTATTACGATGTTCATTTGTTGATGTAGTTAATATAGTCAGACTCTATATATAGTCTGCTCTAGTAAAATTTCACGTGTGACAAACTGTTCCAATAATTTTTCTCAGTGTCTGTGTACAATGTTTGACTATTCTGCTGAATGGTTTCTTGTTATTCCAGTCAAGTGTGATGTTACTGGTGAATTGTTCAGCTCCAGTTAACCTGTTGAAATAAATCAGTCTTTGCTTTGCTGTTGAATATGTTCTCAATACGTTTACATCCTGGGCTGTTGTAGATGTGAGTATGTGTGGATGACTAAGAGTTAAAGGTCGCTTTCACAGTAAAAGCTTTGATCTTTCATTTAAAAACTCTGGCACTGCTCTGAGGTTGAGGTGTGAGAGCTTTAGTCACTGGTTACATGATTGCTTTCTGAACACATGTGCCTGGCAGTTGATGTATACTTGATCTGTTGCCAGTAACATACAATGGTCTTAAACTAATCATCATATGTTCAGCTCTTACTGTTATGCAATTGTACTTTCTGACAACAGAGGCAAACGTTTTATGCACTGCAAACAACTTGCAGTTGGTGATTAACCAGTGTCTGACTGCCGCATTGGACAATGGATATTGTGTGAATGAATCTATGACTTGTTTATTAAACATCCTCAGACCACAGTGAACGTGCTCTGTGGGCTGTAGGTATTCCAGTGGCAATATCTTTTACGATGCCAAGATTTTGGTGCTTGGTCTGTATCCAATATTGTAAACAAGAAGTTTCTATCCAGTTTTTATAAAAAGTGGTTGATAGTTACCCCCTTCCTTAATTTTTCATATGATTTCTGATGGACAATAAATTGGATTCATGCATGTCGTGGAAGATCGTTCAGCTGTTGCCCGACCAAAGGACACGCCTGTCAGTTTCATTTGTGCTCAATTTAAGGAAATCTATTAAATGTTGACAGGCTCAAGTTTGAGCATGACAAGATATAACCTGTTACCGCTGAGCATTTTGATGTGGAATACACTATTTGCTGTTTTATAACAGGGCTTTAGATATTGTACTGAAATTGCACAATGTAGGAGAAGAGAACAGGTGCAACAACCTACGAAATAGGACAATGAAGATATTGTAATGTAAGCACATGATGTGATGTAAACATCAAACATAACGACAATCAACTTAGTGAGAATAAATATCAACGGTGGGGAAATTGAGAGCTGGTTAATGAATTTTGCGACGCTATCTGGAAAGTGGGGCAGTGTTGTCATGAGAAATGTCACAAAGAAATGAAAAGATGAGAAACATTGGGCAAATACATATATTCTCAAGGTGAATTTTAAGAGTAAGGAAAAACAGACAAGACCTTAACCCTTTAGCAACGGGCTGCATTGGTTTCCATTGCATTTTTATTGCACACTCGTCGCTATAGGGTCAGAGAAACGAATGATTAAAATATGGAGCATGGTTATTGTATGGATCCAAGAAGTTGACCATGAGAAAAAGCATGGATTGGTCATGTCCTGAATGGGGACTCACCCAAGTTGTGAACTGTCCTTAATGGCAAAATGGAGTAGAGGAAGACGTGAGGAAAACCCAGACTGATGATGTTATCAAGTGCTGCAGCTTTCATCAAGTGAGTCTTGATGATTCCGATCACTCATGTTAATGTAAACGAATGTTTGTAAGGAATTCTCTTGAGTAATGTTTTCTTGCTCTGTGTTTTTTTGGTGTTATTTGATTTGTGAGTTTTTTGCGCTTGCGACATGTAAACAGTATTGTGTTGTGTAAAGGAGAGCAGACAATCTGTCACTCTAGCCATTGAATACGATTTCTCGTTCCACTTTGAACAGTGTTTATATTCTGCATGATTGATATCACGCCAAACAGCTTTTCTTGGTTCGTCAGGGAAGTTAGGAAGCTTGTATGCTTGCCGAGAAGAAGTGAACGAAAGGTCCTAGCCAGTGTATGGCACCCAGCGAATGCGGACTTTGTCAGACTTTGCTTGACTGTTGATTCTATCGACTGCCACCGCAGCAGAGGATGGGTTAGGCTGTCGATGGAGAAGTGTTGTTGGTGTGGTGGATGTCGGGAGGATGCTGCCGTGACTGAGCAGGCAAGTGGGCATAGTGGTGTTCATCTCTTGGTGTGGTGCTGCTCACAGAAGAAACCAATAACATCTGTGCTGCTGCTGCTGCTGCTGCTGCTGTTCACCTGCTTGTGTTGCAGGCGGCAGCTTGGGCGTGTCCTGCCTATACGGTGGTTGAGCAGCTGCTGCTGCTGTATGGAGGAGTACGGAGGGATGGAGTGTGATTTCCAGGCTGTCTGCATGAAGTCGATCTCTATCTCTCGAGGCATTGGTTGAGATGATGTGCCGAGGCTTTTCTGAGCACTGGCTTTAATCTGCTCTCTACTTCTCTCTCTGCTCATCTGTGGCAATGTCTGTGTGCCGCCTTCTACAGAATTAAATCGAGTTGGAATGTGTGGGGGGGGGGCTGTTGGTTGTGTGGTCGGATTTGACTGCTTGAGGGCCATTTGTAATTGATGTGTGTGTGGTCTCGTGTATATGCCCCTTTACTAATTGCTCATTTGATCATTCTTGATCAACTAGTATATTTATAAGTGTATGCATGAGACCACATAATATAATTATAGAATCGACAGCCAAGCACATTGAGTTTTGGAAAGAGAGAGGATTGAACAATTGAAGACTGACATAATTACATCTAAAGAGCAAGGTCTCCTGAAATTCGAGTTATGTTCTTGTGAATTCGAGTTATGTTCTTGTGAATTAGAGTTATGTTCTTGTGAATTCGAGTTATGTTCTTGTGAATTCGAGTTATGTTCTTGTGAATTAGAGTTATGTTCTTGTTCATGCTGGCCTCGTGACCATTTTTCATGGACTCGTCAAAACATCATCATTTATCTGATTTTGTTTTTATACACCTGTGGGAGTGTAGGTGTGGTATTTGTCAGTGACTATGCAAGTGCTTTCTTCAGTCTACTGCCAAGCGATTGTGTTTAGGAACCCTATAGAGTATACTATACAGGGTGGGCCAAAAAAAAGACCCCTCTAGGTTTTTTTGCCAATATCTTGGCCAGAAGTAAGGATTTCGAAATGAAATTTTACAGTCTTAAAGGCAATTCATATTTACGTATGATGGCCAGATTTTATCAAAATATTTCAAACACAACAAAAGTTATGACACTTTTAGTGATGCCGCCCCCGGTTTTTTGACGAAACGCAAAAAATTTAGTTTTTTTGCCAATATCTTGGCCAAAAGTACGAATTTAGAAATGAAATTTTACAGTCTTAAAGGCAATTCATATTTACGTATGATGGCCAGATTTTATCAAAATATTTCAAACACAACACAAGTTATACCACTTTTAGCGAGACCACCCACCGTTTTTGACAATTCAAAAACGAAACGCAACAAAAAGTAGCAAAAACACGATTTTATTAAGTCTCGTCTCAGATAACTGTTGTCAAATGAACTTGGTAGTGCTTCACAACTTGTGTTCAATGTGCCCACCACCAGTACCAAAACTCCTTTTGAGTTTCCTTGCAAAGTTCTTGATGGACCTGTTGATTAATCTGACAGATTCCTTATTTACCAATTTGATGTCATCTTGCTAAGTGACTTCTCAGTGACGTGCAGCTACGCTGGTACCCTGTTTATTTTTTAAATAGTAATAATAATGATCCTCTGGCAATACGAAGCCTATTTGATAACAATTACTTGAGATGAGACTTAATAAAATCTTGTTTTTGCTACTTTATGCTGCGTTACGTCTTTGAAACGTCAAAAAATGGGGGGTGGTCTCACTAAAAGTCATATAACGTTTGTTCTGTTTGAAATATTTTGATGAAATCTGGCCATCATGTGTGGATATGAATTGTCTTTAAGTGTGTAAAGTTTCATTTTGATATTCTTACTTCTGGCCAAGATATTGGCCAGAATAATTGAATTGATTTTTTGTTACTTTTTGTTGCGTCAGGTTTTTGAATCGTCAAAAAACGGTGGGTGGCTTCACTAAAAGTGGTATAACTTTTGTTCTGTTTGAAATATTATAATGAAATATGGCCATCCGGTGTAAATATGAATTGTCTTTAAGACTGTAAAATTTCATTTCGAAATTTTTACTTTTGGTCAAGATATTGGCAAAAATCTTAGGGGGTCTTTTTTTTGGCCCACCCTGTAGATGCAGTACACACTACACAGCGATGTGACGGTTTTGGAAGCACTGCAACAGTGGCGTAGCCAGGAATTTCTGATGGGGTGGTTTTATGGTCGGATGCTTGTTTTTTCTTATATAATTGGGACAAATAACCTTTAAAAAAACGTTTATTCATAAGCCAGTGTTTTTTTAACCCCTTAACCCCCTTGTCTATGCGACAGCGCTGCAATAAGCACCACTATCAGAATAGTTGGCCAGTATCAAAGACCTTGTCTCCAGTATCAAAAGCCACGTCTCTATCTGAGAGACAAGGTTATTCTGATCAATACAAGCAAGATTGATTTTAAGCTTGGTCACTGCTATTGATTTGAAGTACAAACCATGCGCTGCTGATCACGCTGACAATGGTCTGTAACACGCAGACGTGTGCGTGCGTACGTACACCTGTTTAACAACAACAGCAACGTTTATTGAGAATGTCTGGCTTGATAATGCAGTGCAATGCTGTGCTTCGTCGTGCTCTTTCGTTTCATCTTTTCCTAGTCCTGATCATGATCCAATGTCTGCTGAGCACTGTTACCTAAGTGATATATACGTACAAACCACCGTGTGATATGGAAAACAGTGATCTGTGAAAAACAGTTTTACAATAAGTGCCTTTTATCAGCACTTGTTGCTTTGTTTCTGAATTCCAATACAGTTTTACAATGCATGGAAGTGCTTCAATGTAGCAGAGGGGTCAAGCTAGTGCATCAGCCCTTTTTTACATGAATAGATGCCTAAGTGTTAGATTGCTTTTGGTTTAAGTTTGCAGCGTTATATTAAAGTGTTGAGATGCGTGCATGCAATACATGCATAAATATGCATGCAGAGAAAGGTTTGTTGATTTCTGAATGCATACCACATGTGTGATACATGACATGCAAACCACAAATCACAGTTGCTACTTTCTTCTGCTTTCCATCCCTTTCTAAATACCAGCATGTTTGATATTACTACCTACAGCAGGGGTGCGCAACCTTTTGGTTAGGGTCGGCCGCATCAAAGGCTTACATTCTTACCACGGCCGCCAGTGTATAATCTAGTTCCCCTCATCTGGGGTGGGGGGAAATCAGGGTTTCTGGAGAGGGGCAAAGGAGCGTCCGGCCGCTCCGGCGGACAATACACCAAGGCGCGTAACGCCGAGAGGGGAAGGTTTGATTTTTTAAATTTCCACATTGCAATGGCAGCATTTTAAGCTGTCATCTAAGCAAAATTGCTGTACATTTTCAGTGCTGAACAGAGTGTTATAAGGCTTCAATAAATATGTGAGAAATGAAATGACGAGGAGCTCAGGAGAAAATAGTATAAAATCTCGAAAACAAGTGCTTTTTGACCGTATCACGGGTCAAAGAAAGAAAAGAAAAGTAGGTGATGACTAAAAAAAGGTTGTCAGAAATTTCGACCCAAAAGTCTAATTTTCTGGCCGGCGTGTACCCACCTCAAAATTCATTAGTACAGCCCTGCTTATTAGCTGTCTTCACTAAGCTTACGGAAAAAATCGGTTTCCCATTTCTCATTGAAGCTTCTTTTCTCCTCTTCAAATATTCTCTCCTAATTCCAATGTTCTCTTTCTCTTCAGAGACATCATAATCAACAGCTGACAATTTGTGATTTACACTAAGTTTACACTTTACAGATAGAATACAGAAAATCTAGAATTGCTTCTCTTCTAGTCGCAGTGAGTGGGTGACCTAATGACCTATTCATGCAGTCAGACAAACGCATGATCAAGGTCTGAGCCCCATGCAGCTTTCTACGCCACCTGTTTTCAATTCTGCCATACACAGATAGGCTACAGTTGTACATTGTAACCTATATACTTGAAAATTATCTGTGGTGTAAGTTTCATTGGCCACTTACATGCAATTTCCCTCGCCAGCAGCGGCCAGCTGACGGTCAGCCCTGCTCGTACAATATCAAGATCTTTCAACTCACTAGTGGAGGGAGGAATCCTGGTCCATATTGTATACAATGATTGACTGTCCTGGGCTGGATGTGAGTTACTATAGTACTCTGGCGGGCTCTTTGAGCTACGGTACATCTGAAGGAAACATACGCAGCTGATACCTCTAGGATGCATGCACACTACATTGCACATAGGTCTACGACGGGCAATTGGTGGGTGCGGGTACCCGTCTTTGTGCGTGCGCGTACGTGTGCGCTTCAAGTGAGAGTATAATTATAGGCTAATACAGAACACAAATGCATCTAATTGCTTCATATAATCTTACTTTCAAAAAAATAGAATAAAAATAATTATGAATTTATCTACAAACGGCCGCCAGTATGTTATAGTCAGATTTTCTTTCACGGCCGCCAATAATTCCTCTCACGGCCGCATGCGGCCGTACGGCCGCAGGTTGCGCACCGCTGACCTACAGTCATCTGAAGAAGAAGCATTAGAACTAATCAGTTTAAATAACATAGCAGGGACCATAGCATGGCCTTCGTTCTGCCAGAACTCATTACTTTTCTCATCAGTCAGAAGCAGATCAGAGTGCAAGCTTCTGCAGAACAGAAATTCCTGACACACAAGTACTTTTGCACCTGGTTGTTGAAGGTTTTTGTAATTTATTTTCAGTGCATTACTTCAATGTCTTCTGTCTAAGGATGCCATCATCTTCATTGGTTTGATTCAATAGTGAAACTGATGCTGATGTAGAGGAGGTCCTGATATAAATCTTTCTCAATCCTATAGATCTTAAAGATTCAGTTTGCTAATACATGTGCAGGTCAGCGGTGTACTGCCAGTAGTTTTAAACTGAAAAGACTGGTTTAAAAAGTTGCTTCTAAAGTTATGACACTAGCATTGCTGGACAGATTGAACAGCCTTTGGCAAATGCACCTGTTGAATGTTAGCCCTGAGAACCAGCAGTAACATGAAGAAGTTCAGGTTAAGTGTGTATAGTGTACATGTATATATACTATATAGGTTGCCTCCGTTCCTCATACAGGAATCCATCGACATCTTCCTTCCTTTCCTGACTCTCATGTGTAATGCCTCGCTTCGTGATGGCATTCTACCTGCTTCCCAGAAACGGTCGATCATCACGCCGATCCTGAAGCAGCCGGGACTTGATCCTCTTCTACCGTCTAGCTATAGACCTATAGCTAATGTCACATTTTTATCTAAAATTATCGAAAAGCTTGTTGCTTCTCAACTGTTCAGGTATCTAGACTCTAATTTGCTTCTTCCACCTTTCAAATCTGGCTTCCGTAAGGGACACTCCACTGAGACCCTTCTTCTCCATCTTCTCACTGAGGTCTATAGCGCTATAGACAGATCGCAGGTCACCCTATTGGCCCTCTACGACGTGAGTGCTGCCTTCGACACTGTCGATCACACCATTCTTATTCGCCGACTTCCCACTTCCTTTGGCATCTCTGCTCTGCCCCTTGACTGGTTACCTTCCTATCTAACAGACCGCTCCTCTTCCACTGTCTTTCACTCCACTCGCTCCCCTTGGATCCCCGTTCCAGTCGGCCTTCCGCAAGGTTCTGTTCTAGGGCCCTTGCTCTATATCCTCTTCACTGCGGACATTAACTCTTTGCTCGCTTCTTGTTCACTGCGAAGCCACTCCTATGCAGATGATGTGCAGTCATACTCCCATTGCTTTGCAGAGGACGCTGCCAAAACTGTCCGCCTTATGGTCTGCGCTTCTGACACCCTTACTTCCTGGCTCTCGTCTAATCGACTGCGACTTAATTCTCTGAAGACGCAATTCATATGGCTGGGAACTCGCCAGCAGCTGGCCAAGATTGACTTGGCTGCTCTCGCACATGAGTTTCCTCTTGTAACTTTCTCTACCTCGGTCCGTGACCTTGGAGTCATCTTAGACCAAGAACTCTCAGGACTTCTGTAAGCACATATCTTCCCTGTCACGTGCCTGCTATTACCAAATTCGACAGCTGCGCGTTGTTGCTCGCTCTCTCTCATTCACTGCATCTTCTACTCTTGTCCATGCCTTTGTCTGCAGCCGCTTAGATTACTGCTCTTCTCTTTATGTTGGCCTCCCACAGGTCCGCCTGAACTCCTTGGTTAGGGTCCTTCGATCTGCAGCACGCTTGGTTGGTGGCATCTCCCGGTTCGATCACGTTTCTGCCTTCATGAGGGACGACCTCCACTGGCTCCCACTGCAGCAACGCATTGCTTACAGAGTTTCGTGTATTGCTTGGCACTGCATCCTGTCTCAAGCTCCATCATATATATGTGTCCTTTTTACTCCTGTCTCCGTTTCTCTGGGCCTCCGTTCGCTGCGGTCAGCTGCCCGCGGTGACTATCTTGTCCCTTTTTGTCGTACCGCTACTATGCAGCGAAGAGCTTATTCCGTGGTGGGTCCAGCTATCTGGAATGGCCTCTCTACGGCTCTCCGTTCTCTTCCTCGTGACTCTGCTGACTCTTTCTACCGTCTTCTAAAGACCTTTCTTTTTGACCAGGCTTGGGTTGGGAGCGCCTCTGAGTAGAGATCTTGAAGAGGCGCTATATAAATTTATGTGATTGATTGATTGATTGATTGATAGGTTGGATTCGATGATCTAGCAGGATTGCACAGGCAGCTAATTACCAATTTGTTATTATATTAACACGTTGGTCGCGAGGGATGTGTTAACACGTCCCCCATTGAGTCATTTAACACAGCAAATCAGCAGCCAACGTGTTAACTCGTGCATCCGATTCCTCACTGGTCACTGAAATTGTGAATTAGTTGCAGAACCAATGACAGTGTATTGAAAAACTGTTCCTCTGAATCTTAAATCAACCAGTTTGGACGTGTCAGGTGGTGACATTTCACTGCCTATAGATGTGAGGTTCTGATGGGATTAGTGTATCATTTGATTATCAAATATATCGGTCGATGAAATCAGTGCATTCATTAAAAATGCAGATGTTGATTCTGTCTATATATGCGCTACGGTTCCAGACGTCTGTGTCATGATGCAGTCTGGTTGTGAGTGATTAAAAGTCATTGGTCATGCTCATCATACATGCATACAGCCATACATGTGTTATTCATGTAGTGAAATGCATTCACTTAAAGCACTGTAAGTTAAACGTTTATTTAGGATGTGACCTAAAACTTATTTTGTGTGTATGTATATAAATGCACGGTTGTTCATATTTATGTGTGTACTATGTATGTATGTAGGTATCTATGTATGCATGTATGTATGTATTTATCTGTATCTACACTGTGTCCGGGTAAAAAGTAGACCCCAAATAAAAGTGTCATAACTCGGTCAAAACTTTTAGGATTTATCTGAGATACTCGGCTTCATATCCTGCAGCTGTGGCCGTCCAGCAGTCCAGACTTTGATCCGGAGTACATGTACTGGAGGAGCGCGTTTTTTGTTCACGCGTATTCATGACATCGATAACCGTAGGGCGTAGGGCGCGTCTGTTTGAAGATTGGCAGTTGTTTAACCAAGTGATCATCGACAGGACCATAAAACAGTAGCGTCTAAGTCCACGGTCGTGTGTCCGTTAACAAGGTGGACAATTTGAACAGCATATTTAGCTGAATTTCACTTCTTTTCAGGTTTTCCATGTTGGAAAGTTCAATTTGTCGGTGCTCCAACGCAAACACTTATAAATTTGACAAACTCACGTATATTTCTTATCGGTTTTAGAATCTCGTGTAAATATGGCCGCTGTTGCTGTGTTTGAAATTTCAGACAAATCCCAAACGTTTTGACCGAGTTATGACACTTTGTTGTGGGGTCTACTTTTTACCCGGACACAGTGTATAATACGTCTACTAAGTTTGTATTGCTGTAATGACGAGCGTGTGTAAAGGAAAAGCATTTCAATTGAAAAAGAATAATAGACTGATACTAGGCGATTATCTGGATGCCATGTGCTTACGAAGTCTGTATGAAGAACTGTCAAAGTTAGATGCTCAAGTGCAATGGAAGTGAAATTAAATATCGTCAACTCACGTAATTGATGAATTGATAAAGAGATACTTTAATGGAGCAGTACTGTGTGACTGTGCAGCACTTGGTAATAGTGTTGTGAGGCGGAAATCTTTCCCGGAAAGTTTCATATCTTTCCGGAAACTTTCGAAAACTTTCCGACGTATCTTTCCGGAAACTTTCCGAAAATTTCCAATATTTTCCATCAACACAATATTACTAAATAACAATTTAAATAAATAAATATGCTTAAACATCAATCACTGTAAGCTATATTATTTAGTCATTGCTGATTTTTTCATTCAACAAACGACACTTATTGCTTACTGTTTAGTGCAGGGGTGTCAAACCTTTTTTAGTCGCGGGCCAGTTTGAACATCTTCTAACAAGTGGCGGGCCAGTGTGAACATTTTCTAGCAAGTGGTGGGCCAGTGTGTCGAAGCTCCTGAGCAAAATTGGGTAGTGATCTAAGTGGGAGCTCCGGGCCTGGTCAGCCAATTCCCAGAAAAGTCCAAATATCGCGAAAAGATCTTGATTCATTGTCCACTTTTTGCTTCTTGTTAAATTTTTTCAACATTTTAAATAATTTTTAATCTTTAGGAAAGCTTCCGCGGGCCAGAAAAAAATCGTTGGCGGGCCAGAAATGGCCCGCGGGCCAGCTCTTTGACACCCCTGGTTTAGTGTATACACCGACAATACATTTATGAATTAATTGCAATAAGGCTTCACAGTTATTATGGGAAAAATTTTTATGATTTGGTCACCTAACTTTTCTTATTTTTTACTTCTGAAAATATGAAGCAAAAACAGCAATTGATTCAGTACACTATATGCACCAGATGCTTTAGTAAGTACTGCAACAAATTAATTCCTACATGCAATTATTTTATGCTTGAAATATGATGTTATTGGCAATACCATTGCAGTGTGAGACTAATCTATTTTCAAATCTGCTTTTCTTGATAACCAGCAAAGAATATGTTTTAGTTTAAATTTCCTATCTATGAGTTGTTGCCTTGAGTAAGCGGAGTATGGACTAAGGAAAAGCCTCTTTTATTATCTTATGTAACCTTATTTATTTATTTACTTTCCATAATTATTTTCGTTAATTTATTACTTTTAAAATCCCTTACATTCTTTCCTTACTTTCAAGGATTCAGCTAATCAGGGGTGGATACAGAAATTTTTGAAGGGGGGGGGAAATTCTTGGCCTTGAGTCTGGAACAAATTTTCCTTGACATCTGCCAAAAATTTTGATGACCTTTTTTTGTCTAAATTTCTGGGAAACATACCATTTTATCCGCCAAAAAAGCCTTTTTTAGTCATCAGGTTAAATTTTCGCGAAAAAGATACAATTTTATACCAAACATATTACACATTATATTCATTGTTCGAAATCTTGTTGAAACCAAATGAGGGGGGGCCACGATACATGGGCATTTCTAAATGGGGGAGGGAGGCATGGCCGGATAAGCCGCTCCCTGGATCTGCCCCTGCAGCTAATGTACATCACCATTTAATTGTTGCAACATAATCCTAAATAGCACAGTGAAAGAAATAGTTGGGCAGGCTCAAAGCAGCTGCCAAAATGTCAAATTGTCAGATATTCTGAACTGATAATGAAAGTATTTAATGGTCATTTTGATTCTTTTAAGGTGACCATTTCCCACTTTGCCAGAAATACTGTAAATAAAAGGAACTTAAAAAACTCAAATTTTCCTATGTTTCTGATAGGGAAATATGTGATCTTATGCGTTAGATGTATTTTTCGGCCTACAGAAAATATCCGGAAAGTTTTCGGAAAGTTTCCGGAAAGTTTCCGGAAAAATATCTTTCCGGAAAAGCTACATCACTACTTGGTAATTGCAGATATGAAATGCATTTTCTAAACTTGTAGATAATATGCAACATTTTTTAGAATTTAACTTTAACTGGGTACATACTTAAGTGAAGCTCCAGTTATATCAGTGTTTGATCCTATGTGCGTGTCATTTTTTTTAACCAGGGCTGTTCGAACCTGTAGAGCTCTTGTTTGTACCTGATGATATATTGGGAACTTTGTCATTCATTTGTACGAGTTGGAATGTTCTGATCAATGTTTATGTTACACAACTAATTAATGCAGAACTTTGTCTAGTTTGAGTCGTATTAGGCCTAAAAAAAATGTTGTGTTTCCGGTAACAGAGCTAAAAATAATTGGGTCGGTAGGTCGGAAAATATTTTTATTTTGGTAAAATATTTTTATGCAGTGACTATCCGAAAAAGTATACCCCACTAGTCTTTTTTGCACGCTGAAACAAAGTACACGTGTGTTCTAAGCAAGTATAAACTGCCTATTTCCGGACTGTCTGCACCTAAACCTGCTCTACAAACAGTCCTATTAATTTCATTTTGTTGACGTCTCTTATGTTATGTCAATACAAATGTTTAAAAAAAATATTTAAAAAAAATTTAAATTTAAAAAAAAAAAAATAATTTTGGTTTGGAAAAAAATTTTTTTTTTTAATAAATTTTTTTTACAAAAATATCTGAGTCGCGGCCGTAAAAATGGGTCGGTCGGGTTACCGGAAACACAACAATTTTTTTCTATGCCTTATAATGAATTCTCTGCTTTTCTAATATGTGACGTTTTATATTATTAGCGGTACTTTGAAAGCATGGCTTGATTTGTTATTTCTGTAATTGTTTTCATGCATGTGTATATTGTATGTGTGATTGATGATGCAGGTCCGTTCACAAGCGTCGTTTCAAGTGAACTGAAGCTGACCAACCCTTCTTCGCGAAGGGTGCTTTTCAAAGTGAAGACGACTGCACCGAAACGATACTGCGTCCGACCCAACAGCGGCATCCTTGAGCCGAACAGTCAGATCACCGTTTCTGGTCAGTCCATTGTCTATGGTCTTTGCTTATTTTTCAAACTATTAAAATGATTACAATTAGTAATGAGTGGATGATCAGAAGTTATTAAAAGAGTCAAATTTAACTGTTGGTAGCCATGCAAGGTGTACATCACGTCTTACTATTTTGTACACCAACACTAACTGCCAAATGGAAGGCTGAGTGGACCTTTTTGGGAAGCTAGCAGGAAGTGATCCCGCATACATGAGCTTTTAGTCGCAGAGTGTTTACCATTACCATAAACCCTCCTCCACAAGTTAACAGAAAACAGACGACTTTCTGGCGTAGGTGTTGTTCTTCGCACCGTGAGTCTACTTTATGGGTTTGCCAAAGTGAGATTTTATCACATAGTAAGCTCTGTGGATGAGTGTTTTACAGAGATCTACGATTGTTTACTGTGTTGTTATATATGCAGTTAAGTTATTTTCTGAAGAAAATAAGCTGGCTGAGGTTAGTTCATATCTATTACCAGAACTAAGGTGAGGAAAGCTAATGAGAATGGAGCTTGAAGTGAAGAAACGGTTGAGAGAGATTTCAGGTTATTACTAATATAGGCGATAGGCAGGTTGAGTGATAGAGATGGCTGGCTGAAGTTTGAAAGAGACAGGTGTTTGAGGGAATAAGAAATATTATGGATTGTGAAGCATATTTAGTTTCTGACATGGAAACGTTGAGGCACAAAGATTGCAGAATACTATAATTTGGTAAATTTAGCTGCATGTGCTAGTGCAGCATGTTTCTTTTCTGATTGCACTATGCAAAATTACAATTGCAGTTGTCATGTTTGGTCAAAAAGCTTATAATGTCTTTTACATTGTTAGGCCCTGAGCATTGATGCATGTTTGGCATGTGAGTTTTTGTTGCTAATTTTTCTCAAATGATGATTGGAGTTGTAGCTTCTTCTGATGTGTTGCAGTGATGCTGCAACCCTTTGACTTCGATCCAAATGAGAAAAACAATCACAAGTTCATGGTCCAGTCGATGTTTGCACCGAGTGGCGCCATCGAAGCTCCTGAAGTCTTGGTAAAATCTTTCACACGCATTACTCAACTGTTGTCGTGATTGTTAATCAGTTTGAGTTAATTAGCCAAGCTTGTTTGAAATCTTTGTGTTCAGATCTATAGGGGAACATTGGAAAAGATTTTCTCTAATTTTTTGTTTAGACTAAGTTTGCACTTAGTTTTTTAGTCGCAAAACAACTTGAATTCATGCACAAAAATGATGTGATTTATTGTAGTGTGTTCTTTTCATAGCTGGGTAGAGTGCCAGTATAAATCTTAAATTGGAATGCTTGAATCTAAAAACTTTATGTATTTGGTTCCTACGCAAAATGTCCACAGTTAATCTGTTTTATCTGTTCTTGCAATTGCTGTCAATATTCATCAGCTGTTGAAATTTGTTTATCGAGAATTAAACATTGTAGAGGTGCATATGACCGATGACGAAAGACATTAAAGGTTTTGCAAGTAAATATAGATATTAAATCTAGATAGTTAAAACAGCATTGGCAGACTGACATTTTAAATGCTATTCTGCCTGCTGTGCATTACTACTTAAGAGCAGGTAATGTGAAGCGCACAGTCATGGAGTCACTCTGTATGAGTGGATGGCATTTGCTTTCAATGATTTATACATGATTTGTGCTTCTGTCTGTTCTTCTCGCTTAGTGGAAGGAGGCAAGCGCTTCGCAGCTGATGGACTCTAAACTCAGATGCGTCTTTCAGTTGGAATCCGACACGATTCTTGTAAGAAAACACCCATAGTAAACAATTTGTCTTCAGTTTACAAACGATTCTTGTAAGAAAACACCCATAGTAAACAGTTTGTCTTCAATTTACAAACTGTATCTGGCTACTTGCAATATGTCGTTCAAAATATTTGGTTTGCGGTGTTCTCTCTCTCTTTATGTCTCTCAAATGTTTAGATATTCTTGCATTATGGTGATATTCGTGTTGTTCCCTTGAAGGCTCTTTGATTTATATATCTGGGCGGTGCTTTGGTCCATTCACTAACTCCAATGAATTGATTTTTGGTGCTCTTCATTTGCATTCTAATTTGCTGTTTGCATTTTATTATATTGGAACTTTATATAGCACATTTGTAGCTTATCAGAAGCTCTCTTTACAGGGTTGTCTTTGTCGGTCAAGGACAGACATGTTTTTGGGGCTTTGTGGTTCACTTTAGTTTATGTCAGCTTCAGCTCCTGTTGATGTATTTTTTTTCAAACAAGTTAAGTTTTGCTTGTATTTATGCACTGGCACTATGTGCGGTTAACTCTTTCCCGCCGGATCGGATCGCGGGTGACCCGATTAGCCCAATAGGTATCGGAACAATTCCGGCGGGAATGAGTTAATGATGTTTCTGAATGGTATAATTTAAGCTGTCTATAACCATTTTCAGCTGTTTATGGTGACCGTTCTATCACCTTTGTTTTCTCTGGTGCTCTCTTCTGATGCCTTTGTTTTCTCTGGTGCTGCTTTGTCTCTGACATTATTTCTTATGTAGTTTCACATAAATGTTTTTTCTCCTCTTGGTAGAACAATCTGGACAGATCAGTTGCAGGTGGAGATGACAACCTGAAGGTTGCTTTCTCTCCAAAGTCCAACCGCTCTCTGACTCCGGAACGATCCATCTCTTCGTCTCTATCCATTTCATCTGCATCAACGGCCAGAGTAAGATTCACCACTTGACAGACAGCTCTCTTTTATTCAGCCTCAGAAGTCATTAAATTGTCGGGCGCTGTGGTGTATTGGTAGTGTCACTACCTTAGTGCCGGGTTCCAGGTTCGAAGCCACCTCAAGTTACCGCGTAGGGGCCTTGAGCAAGTCCTTCACTCGCAATTACTCGGGCTCTTCAGCGTGAAACTCTGTTGCAGTGTCCGCGCTGTTGTCGGGAGCGTCTCTGAGTAGAAAGCTTGAAAGGGTGCTATAGAAATGGAGAAATAAATAAATAATACTGCCCTGTTTCTAATTGTAATCACAAACTGATTAATTTGAAAGGAAATTTGTGAATTTCGGTTTGATGAGCTCTTATACAGTTAAGATGATGCTTAGTCAACTGACTTGTGGTAGTGAATGCTTCCTCATTTATGTTCAGAAGTCTAACACATTTTCTTATTAGACTTGTCATGTCATGTGATTGTTTTAAAAGATGATTTATAAAATTATATCAACTCAGTCTCATAGAATAACTTAAAAGTGAAAACTTGTGAAGTGCAAACGTCAAGAAAAACTTGCTGACAGCACTTCTGATCAGGTTGGGAGGACCCACAATCAATGTGCAGTACACACTGGCTGAGTAGGTTTTATCTAGACATCTGCTTAGAAGCCCTGTACTATTAAGCTATCAAGTAGTATCAAAACAATTACACCATCAGATGATGGTGTGTAAATATTTCTACAATCTTTTATTACTAGTTGTTGGGACTTGTGAGTTGACCTGCTCTGATGTACTCTGGGAAGCTCTGATTAGCATACATGTAAGTGCATTTTAGAGCTGCAGCTAGGGTGTTACTCCAGACTGTAGCCTAGGAACTGAACAACCCCAAACCTTCAAAATTTCTTTTGCGTACACATCACTTTGCAGCAGGGCAGGGAGTTTCATTTGCCCCTGGGTCACAATTGCTATCCATCCAAGTTGACAATTTGGAGACTTAGTAGACTGTGTCTCATTTTTCCATGGCAATGTCAGTATATTCCATTTATAAGTACTTTATGACCTCTGCTGGTTGGTTTCCATTTCCATGGCTAAGTAGTATTCTGTACTTTGCGATTATTTATTTCTCAGTTGGTTTCGTTAAGTACTTAGCACACAGGGTTTTTAAACCTATTTTGGGTCGCAAACCCCTTTTTATAATCGCTGAGTAACCCGTGATCCTCTGCTGCATTTGCATAATAAGACATTTACAGTAATAGGGCAGTAAGCAGGGCTGTAGTTGAGGTATATGCGGGTATACAGCGTGTACTCACCTCACAAATATTTGTGTGTGAAATGCGGGAAAATGACCTGCAGACAAAACTAAGTAACTGTAGTGTGCGCTGAACTTTAATTTTATCCGTGCAGCCCTGTCAGTAAGTTGGTTAACCATAGGTTTGGAAACACTAGCAGTTTCATTTATTAGCTAAGTCCATTGACACGTTTCTGGTGCATTCAGGGTTGGATTTGCTCTGAGTCCTGCATAATTGATAGTTTCTTGTTTGGCCAATCTGTCCTTGAGAAACATTTGCCTAGTTAAATTCCACGAAGAATGGCAAGTTAACTTTTCGGGACTTACTGTGACATCTCGTAGATGCATCAGGCTAATCACATGTTTATAATGTTGAATTGTTTACAAAACATGTCATAGTGAATAGATGGTCATCACATGTTCCTTTGTTTACTGGATTAAGTGGAAGAAATACTTAGTACTTAGGTCCATTGGCATGCTACTTGGCACCTAGTATGGTTTGATTTTCACTGTTTCATCCAGCTTATTTATTCTGTTCTGATATGGCTTTAATGTTGTCTCTGGCTTGCAAGACGGTTGACTTGCTGCAATTAATTACTTGTCTGATCAGATAAATGTGCTTAGTTTGATATATGACAACTGGGCAATGAAGGAGATGTCTGGTTAGATTCATTTTTACCCTCTATGTAGGGATATAGACCCTCTAGTCCCTGTCTGCAAGTACTCATTTTCCCACATAGTGGACAAAGAGCAAATTCTGATGAAGTAAGGTTCCATATAATTATATGATTTGTGTGTTTTAGGTTCCTACTTCTTCAGGGAATCAAGTGGGAACAGGAAGCAACGAGGAAGAGACAGTGCGCCAACTCACAGCTGAACTGCAGAAATTACGAGAAGAAAACCACAGGCTACTCGTATGTTTATACAGTTTCTATAAAACGTAATGAGGATGATATGTGATGTAGTTTTATGGTAGCCTGGTAGGGATAGCTGGCTTATTTCGACTTTTATGGTATGTTAGGCTTCCATAAATGATATGTGTGACTTCTTTTTAAACCAAAACGCAGGTAGCAATTGATATAATAAAAGCATTTTGCGTACTTATTTGTGACAGAGGGTCAAAACCCGTCACATGTCGGTCTTGGGCCTTTTTATTCAGTCATATTCTTTGATGCTATGTTTTAAAATACTTTTTACGGAATGAAAATATCTTTTTCCTAACTGAAGTGATACTTGTTTGATTTTTTCAGTAGTTTGGATTGGGAAATTGAATAAAAAGTTTCCAAATAATCATGTCGTCAAAGTCATTAGAAACCACTAGTGGATTATTCTGCAATTTTGCTGAGCAATAATGAAATATATTCCTAATGAAATAACATAAACAGCATAAAAATTGGTTGACCACTTTGCAAATTATGGCGAATTCATAGTCATCTGCCAGTTTGAAGATTTTTGACCCCTCTCGCCTATTTCCGCTTCTAGCACAATATCTAGAAAGCGACAAACGACGGGTTTCAAGCATCACATTTATGTCACAATTTTATGCTAGTTTTGTAAGAATTCGATCCTCAGTAGGTCATCTGCTGATCACAGGGTTCCTACACATTTTAACACGGTCTGCCAAGTCGCTTAAATATAGCAATGTGATTTTCCTTGAAAGTGACCATCGACTAACTGTACGTTGGCAATGTAAATTGCCAGATTAGCTAATCACTTGGATATCTTTGTCCACTTCTCTGACATAATATTTAGGATGTCTTTCTGAAAAGAGTCATTTCGTTGTGTATATGTATCAGTATCTCAGTATCTGGATACTTGACTGAATCCCTTAAAAAAAAGTGCGGCCAGCGTCTGTGTGCCAGATGCTAAATGTCATAAAGAGCAGAAATTTCATCAGCAAGTAAAATGTGCACAGAAACCTTGAAGAGTCATCAATGGTACCACACACACACAAACACACACACACAAACACAAATGGAGCCAACCAATCAGACTGTCGTCCACAGTTGACAGATGACATCTGTTCAGTCTCTATGTAGACGAAGCTGCATCAACAGTGGGAAGAAACGACAGGCATAGATAGCAGTCACCACACATGTCTTAGGAGTCGAATGATCAAGTTTCTTATGTTTTAGACGTTTTAGACGTTGAACCAGACACTCTTTACTGGAATGAAGAACGCCACAAACCCTACTTTTTATAGACTAGTAATTATATGAATTTATAATTTTAAAATATGTTCGTACCTGCTGTCAATGAATGACATCAGTTACTTTGGAGCAGTGACACGGATTTGTTTTTGTAGAACGATGGCCCGAGATTACGCAACATGGGTGGCCAGCAGTCGTATGGTGCAGCCCCCTCGTCACCATCGACAACCCTTGATGGGACCTCACAGCTGACGAACCCCGCGGCACCTGCTCCCCCCATCCTCTACCTTGTTGTCATGCTTTTCGTTGGACTCATCATTGGCAAGTTTCTTCTGTGATCAGCAGAAGACGAAAAAACGTTCATGTATTTAGTAATTGTAACAACTACTTGTAACGTAAATATCAGACTTTCGTTGCCGCGACGACGATAATTTCTTCTGTGTGTGTCTCCATTTTTGATATTATCACATAACGAAGGAGTTTGCCGTAAACATCAATTTTGTGTGTGAAAGCATGTCGTTTTTCCTGGCATTTTATAATAATTTTTAAATGTACGAATTACATTATGAAATATCTAGAAGCACCATTTCATTAAATATCTGCTTTAAAAAAGAATATGAAGTATTTATCTTTTTTAATTTAACTGAAATATTGCAAAAGATTGATTGGTAGTTTGTCTGGTGAGTGAAAATGTAGGCTGAAGGATGAAAAAATGATTGTAGCATGTCCAAAACTTCAATTTGAGGCTGTGTGAAATGTACCGACGTTGTACTTGAGCTTTTGACATTAGTTATGAACTGCCTGTAGTGCTGTAAATCAAGCCATAGTTCGTTATTTCTTGCAAAGGTTTTCCACTGCCTGCATCATCCCGGAGCTTTGCAGTCCATGGTAAGATGAGAGAAAGGCTAGTTATATTGCATGTTGTTTTCTGTAACATATTTACAAAATGGGATAAAATAAAAACGGTCGGTTGGCTATGAAATCTTGCAGGAAGTTTATACAGATGATTTGATAAGCACATTCCCAAATCAGACACTAAATGAATACGTAAACTAGTCCCAGACCAGGAATGATTTGTGTGTGCATACTGCATGTATTGTGGGGCGCGGTGGTGTAGAGGGTATGTTCGTTGCCTTGCAGCCAGAGGGTTGCAGGTTCGAATCCACCTCGAGCCACCTCCTAGGTGCAAGTCCTTCACTCACAATTGCTCATGCGCTTTGGCATGAAACTCCGATTCAGTGTTCACTAAGTTCAATGTAGTCGGGAGCGCTTCTGGGTAGAAATCTTGAATGGGCGCTATGACAAGTGCACATACCTACATACTGTGTTGGAAAGCAAAGAGATATGTGTATGTACAATTGTACATGTGTATGTAGATTTCCTGTGATTTGAAACAATGCTTTAGTAATCAATGCTATCAAATCTCTAGTATTGCAGTGAATTTTATTAGTAACATTTCATGCTATCCACAATTTTGCAATTCTAAGTAGACGTCTACATAGATGTTCAAAATGAAACGATTAACAACCTTGAAATACTTCAACTGCACCATCATCACCATCACCATCATCGTTCTCCATAAAACTTGGCTAGTCATGTGTGAATAGTCACATGCATACCACGTGTTCGGTCTCTCTGTTAAAGACAGGCAACAAAACTCAGTGCCCAAGGTTGACCACAATTCATTCTACACAAATCATTCAAAATAAAATACTTGTATTGTTCTTGATAAAACAAATGAGATTGCCAACAGAAGTCACGACTTTGCACATACGACAACATACACTGTATCGCCTTTGACAAAGATCATGGCAGCAACATTCTAGAGATCAGAGCATGATCATGGTAGCAATAAAAGAAAGATACAAATCTTAATTGACAACATTTAAATGGTTAAATAAGAATATAACTATAGTACCCGAGAAAGTAGCATCACTACCATAGACACATGAAAAGTAATTTCAATAAGAACCTCAAAAGCAGATCCATGTCATAAGTTACATGCACACTTCGTTGCAAGTTTCTTCTGTGATCAGCAGAAGACCAAAAAGAAAAATTGTCAACTCCAACCACAATTAAGTTCAATCTTAACCACATCGCTGACATGATCCTCTGGTTGGCCAACCTAACAAACTTCGGCTGGTATACTTACTATACTACTACTAGTTTATGCAAATTTCTTCTCTTGTTCAAAAGGCTACTAGCTTAAAGAGAGATGCAGATATACAAACTATGGTTTTGGCACTGAGAAAACTAACTAAGGAAAAGAAAAACTATTAAAAGAAAGAGTAAGAAATTAGGCTAAACTGGGAAAAATTATTTTTTTCAAACAGAACAATGTTGGGTTCCTCATGCATCCATATAATATATGTATGCAAAACTTGTATTTTCGTCCCCCTATGCCCCCGTTGCAACTGGTACACATTGCCATTCCTTTGCACATATTTTACGTATGTACATTTTTTAGACTCCCCTGCCCCCGTATGCAAATCACCTAAATCCGGTGATCCCCTCCGCTTACGTAATATATGAACAGCCCACAATCTTGCATTCTTATAACATCTAAAATAAAGTTTTACCAATTTGGCTACACATTTTTCCAGGTTCATAATTGTGATATATGGATGTAAGTTTATAAGGAACGCACCTGCCAACATGACAGCACAGAAACTCAAGTGTGCTACCACGCTCTAACAGATCTTTCACCGACAGTAAAATAATGGCAAGTTCCGAACAGAACAGTTTTCCGACGACTTATACAATTGTCAAGCAATTTGTAAAGTGAAGTATGTCTAATTAAAAATCCGAATATATGCTAAAATGGTTATCAAATCAGTAAAAGATATCTAATTAAATTCTGAGTATACACAAAGACACAATTATAACGTCGATATGTAAAGCGCAGCATTTCTGATTAAATTAAACGCAACATGTGTACATCAGAATGGAAAAAAGCACTTTTTGGCACAGCATGTTCAGTGGTGCAGCAGCTTTTAAACATTTGGACACCATAAAAACGTTCTGTCAGTGATGTCAAACATTTCCTGTGCTTACGCCAGTGGCATTTTTGTTACTGGAAGTCAAAGTTGCAGCAGTTGAACTAAAAGCCAAAAATGTTGAACGGCATCAAGTCATTTTGCAATAAAATGTAACATGGGTATAAAAGCAGAGTTGTAACCAAAACTCAAAAGTAGAAATATGATTTACCTTTGCTTACACTGAAATTCTTAATAATATCATGTAAAATACTGAAACAACGTATAAATCGAGCAAACTCTTACATCTGATACGTATAAAATTGACGGGCAGCAATTCATCCAAGGACATCGCTGAAATAAAAATAGTAAATTTTCTCGTACGGCTTTTAAATATCAATTAGCTAAAACCAGCCATCGGTAAAAACCGCAAAGCATTCCAAATCTCTTGTGTTCCATAGAAAATAACGTTGATTCGTCGGAAGCTTTAAATGTTGCAGTTGGCGGCGGGGACTTTTCATATCAACATATTATTCACTCTCTCTCTCTAGTCTTCGAGTATCATCATTAGGTCTTCCTGACTTTGAGTACGACTAATTTTTATAGCCAGTTTCTCCTCCATGTTGAAACCCATCAGATCTTTACGTGTTATCACTCCAATCACATGATTGTTCTCGTCAACAACGGCCATGTGACGCAGGCCCATCGTGCGAAACGTGATGTACGTACGCTCAAGAGAAAACTTCCCCGGAACAGAAAAAGCAGATTGGTTTACGTACGGCTCCTGAAAATCAAAAGAAAACTTTATTATTCTGTACACAAATCTTGAATTTTTCCAAGCTACAAAGATGAGTACTCACAGTGAAAGACATTTGAATTTTTTAAACATTGTATGTATGTTATGTATGAATATACATGTGCATGTAGAAACTTATTATAGCATATTTAAAATTGGGCTGCAGATTTTAACGATTAATTAATAGATTAATAGTTAAAAATTTAATCGATTAATTCTTTACTTGTTCATTTAACACTACTAATTTTTTTACGCATCTCAAGATGTCAATTGACCATTTCCGGTGTAAACAACATGGTGAACAATGATAATGAGAAACTTTTGAGATTCAGCGCTCATTCTGCAACAGAGGAAAAAAGCTGGCAGAAAAACCCCAAATTAATTGTTTTCGCTGCAATAAAAGTTCCATTTTCTTGTTGTACAAAAAAGTATTTACTAACTCAGTAACTACGTCTTTGGACAGTTGACAGTTTTTTCACGCTTATGTAACATAAACCTAAGCGATTAATCGCAATTAAATTTAGGAGATTAATTGTTTGTGTCGATGTAAAACTGTCTAACGATAGAAAAGATCTACAGAAAAGAAAAGCAGAATGGAAGGTAAAGGTCTAAGAAACCAGAAAGACATGTATACATACATACCAGGTTAATGAACAGGTCCTTGAATTCATCGTTTTGTACATAACGAAACAGCATTTCCTCAATGATCTCAGGATGCTCCAACTTATCCAACGTCAACTACAGAAAAATGCAATCACTCATATAAAACTGTTCTTACAACAAAACCAACAATTAAAACAGTATCACAATGGCCACTGAAGAGATTAAATTGCTTGGCGTCAGCACATAGCTCCAAGACCTCACAAACTGGAGCTCACAACATGAATAAAGAAGTACATATAATTTCTTCAGAACTGTTGATCTATCTCTTCCTGCTTAAATTTTGCTTCAGAAGCAAAGCCACAATTTCCTTGACCCAATCTAGTATCAATAACAAAAGAAAATTTAAAATTAATTTGACATGAAGTGTATGGTAACATAACAACACCACAAGTCTTTAGTATCAGTTGATAAGTTTCAGAGTTGATTGATTATAGAGAAGCCATTGAAAATTAAGAATGGATAAAGCATGAACACGAATGTAGCAATTTCACAGTAGGATCGGATCAACCAAACCCACAGTGTATCATGTTGTTAAATAATGCATACATTATTTAACAACATGATATATGTGACAACAATGAACTGTTAACTTACATCAGGACGTTCTGCATTGGCTCCCCATCCAACAGCAGATTATATTCTGGGTCTCTGTTTTGCTGTAAGTGGTGCCTCTTAGAGTCACTTCTGCTTATTTGCAAGAGCTCTGTCGCTCTACTCCGGATGCAAAAGTACATCGTTCTCTGTGCTCCTTCATACAGGGTGAACTCGTTCCCGCAGCACATACATGTATTAGACAGCAAAATGCTTTCTGCTGTTAGCCTCATGGTATGGAATGGGCTCCAACTGGTTTTTGCCTTATGCTTGTTTACTCAAGATGAATTTTATCAAAACCTTAAAACCGTCCTTTTTCAGCCATGGCTAGGTTGAGAGTGCTCCGAAGTAGTAACCTTGAAGGGTGATAGATAAATCTCTGTATTCGATGAATAAAAATAAAATTGTGTCAAAAGTTATAAAACAGTAGAAAATTAGATATGATGTTGGGAAAAACTGATACCTGTGGATGCGATACCAATGGGGGGACCTCAGAGTTTACGTGGTTAGTGAATAAGTCTGGATACTTGAGAAGAACTGCCAACTGAAGTCTAACAAACACAACACACAAGCACTGCTCTCAGTTTTTAGACATGATAAAATATGCAAGATCACAAAATGTCACATGTCATCCATTATTCCTAATGATATTACAAAAACTGTGTATGAGATCACGCAATGGACGATATGAAGGACACTTTCAATCTCAGTCAAACAAATATATACATATTAGAGCTGATACAAATCAAAATAATTTCAATTGATTAATCTCAAAATTTAATCATGATTAATTGATTAATTTCGATTAGGTAAAAAACAGTGACATATGACAAAGAAACACAACCAATCATAAAAACAGATTGAAGAGCGAAAACACTGATCTGGCAAACTGAATTGTTGATATAGAGAAGAATAAATGCAATTTCTGCACAATATTCATTCCATACAAATATCTAAATCCTACCAACAACAAACAAAGACCATAAATGTCAGATGAAGACACATTGGAATAAGCCAGCAAAAGCTCACCTGTTGATGTAGCCAAAGAAGACTTCCTCTCCGTTGGTTGACTTCCGTACAACGGGAAATCCTCCGTGGTTCGTGTTAAGAAGTATATCAGCCAAGTAGACGATACTTTCGCGAACATGAACTACAACCGGTGGGTGGGACATGATGTCAGCAGCACAGTGAAGCTCAAGACTCACTCTACAAATCATTGTCCAGATCAATTGTTGTTCAAACAAAGCAATCATCAATTTATCATTCCTTATGGTCTCTAGGCCCTCTAGTCTTCTGGGGTTTAACTTGAATGCCGAAGAATCTTACTGAACAACTTTTCCAAAGTCCTGTTGTCATTTGCTTCAGTCACAAAAATGACCTTTCTTCATGAGGTCTTACCTAGTGACCGGAAGTTTTAGTTTTTCAGGTGTGAAAGAAAATCTAAAGAATTTAAAAACTTGTAAAATTATTCACAAAAGAGCATTTCAAATCATAAGTTGAGTTTTTCTTTAAAGTTGGTTTTTGAGAAGCATTTTGTTAAGCAAACTCATAATAGCTCAAATTTTAATTGCAACAAATGAGCAGTTAATCAATGATTTCCCCAGGATTTCATTCGAAAGATGCCAGTAAAAGACTGGAGCCTGGCAACGACAAATATTAAGTACAGTAACCAACTGAAACAAGTTCATCTAAACTTACTTTTTACTGTTGCAGTTAACAACCGGTTCAGCGTCAAGGTATGGAATACATTTGAGCTCCATTAGAGCGAGGTAATAGGAATGTGTGAAGAAATCACCGACCCACTTAGAAACCATGATGGCAGCCATGATCGGCAACAGAAACTGAACGTCGTTTGTCATTTCAATCTACCAAAAGAAACAGAAAACGCTCATGAACTCATCAATCACTTCATTTGAAAGAAACTTCTAAAGTCCGCTGCAACAAATGCACTTGATATTCTTCACTGGGACTGACTTATTTTTTAGATCATACACCCATATGCACTGACTGATAACAGGTTTCCTCCCAAAATACTCAGACAAAAGTTGGACAATAGTCCAATCAACTAAAAAGCAATTAACACATTTTAAATACAGCTTTAGTTAATCACAGTGACCACACAAAATTCCTACAACAGGGATTGGAAAAACTTAGCTAAAATACAAGGAATACTTATAAGAGATATTATACATAATGCACTGGAAAGACATTATAAGCCCAATGCAAGAAGCTTAAGAATAAGGTTTTGTTAAAATGAAATCATGTTCTAAAACCGAATGAAGTTCAATGTCGATCAACGCAATAGCCTGTGTGATATTAGAATTCACATTGCAATTAAGCAAGTTTTTAGGAAGTCCACAAAACATGCAGGAGAAATATGCAGCTAGTTTGTGACATGTCCAAGATAGCCACAAGTTTATCTAATGAGCAATATTCTCTGGCCAATTACCATGATGACTGCAAGAGATATGGTCAGCCGAGACACTCCGCCAAAGAAGCTGGCCGCTCCAACAAGAGCAAACGCTCCAGGATCCATCCACAGCCAATAGGAGTTTGGCGCTGAATGGATGCCAAACATAGAGACCATCACAACGCCAACGAATCGACCATAGAGACCGCCAATAAACCTAAAACATATGCAGACATTAGATAATGAGCTAGATCACGGTGACAACCAAATTACTTTCTTTTTGCCTGTCCAACCAACAGATGGAACAACCATCTGACCATCAGTCCATCCATATAACTGCCCATCTGTCAATCCAAATGTCAGTTTGTTCTTCCGACCATCTTCGTCTGGCTATCAGTCTATTTGTCTGAACATCCATCCAACCATCAGTATATCCATCCATTCATCCATCCATTCAGTCATTGCAAAAGCTAAATAAATAATTAACTAAGGCGGCATGGCATGTTAAGCAAACAGCATTGGGTGATAGAACACTATTTCAAGTGAAGTGGAACAGTGCATTATCCTGAAGTGCATTGTTGAATTTGCACCATATTAATATTAATACCTATACCGCACTGTATTAATAATACTTTCACAGCACTGTATTCATAATATCAATAGACACCACACTGCATTAATAAATTTCTGTGTTCTCAACAAATTCTCAACGCAAAAGAAATCTGATAATGCTGCCCTTTCTGATACAGTACCAGTAACTGTGAAAAAAATGTTAGCTACAGCAGAACATTACTAACTGAAGCACTTACAGCATTGGAACAAGGATTCCACTGGAAATGGATGTTCCAGCCGCCCACGCAGCCATCAGGAAATAGAAGATAAAAACGGAGAGCAGAGGAATGTAGCCCAGTTGGATGTGTGTAGAACGAGAGAAGAGTTGATGAATGGCACCTTCGGTTGCACCAAACAGCAACGTCGCCACTGCACAACACACACAAAAAACTTTTACTTCCTAATGCTAATTCTGGCTAAACATGGACACCCACAGTATGTGTGTGGGCACGTGTGTACACATACATGCTCACTGCCTCCTCGAAGCATTGCCATTTCCACAACTCCCAAATGTCCCAGTGCTGGGTTTCCAGACTGTTTACAGCCCAAACCTGAGACATATACTGGCAATTGAATGCCTAACAATATCTATTTAGAGACCAAGATGGCTCTGTGACTGGCCCCAACAGACTAAATACTTTGGGATGACGAATATTATGACTAGTGACCACTGACCCCTTCACTGACTGGTCACTGTTAAACTGACTTACTTTCATTGTAGGTTCGATTGGTCCATGTGTAATTTCCTCGAGATTCTGTAGAATAGTCCGAGGGACAGGTGTACCCCTCAACAACTGCATCGATGTGCAGAGGGTTGGTTGAACTGTTCAGACAATTATCTCTACAAGAATGAAAAAAATATTATTAAATGGAACCTAATTCCTCTTTTAAAAGTCTCTAGAATGGTGAGCCGAATCAAGTCAGGTTATCATTGGTGAGATCAGATTAAATATTGTCGTGCTTTTTTGACAATTTCTGGTCAATTCATATCTGGTGTAAGAACAGGGCACTCAGTTACTGGACTGAAGCTTTAAGATTAAGTGTTTTTACCTGTTCAGAAATGATCACAGTTGGCGGTAATAGTTTATTATCACTTTAAACTAGTACATGCCCAAACCAAAGCAAAATGTTTGCAGGTACCAAACACTATAAGAAAATTAAATAACAGAGAAAGCAGCATGCTGAGTACAAGTTTAGAAATATTAACACAAGAATAGTATTGCAGAGCACATTATAAACAAGTGATTACCTAAACATAACACATTGACATGAATGCAATTTCAAGCTATCACTTTCTAGCGACAAGTCAAAGAAAGAATCTAAAGACTTACATACTCAATTGCACCACTTTACAATTCATATTACAACTCTCTTAAAACAAAGTACGCTTGTCCAAACCTCCTTTAACTATTGAGTGCTAAAGGAGGTTTGGACAAGCGTACTTTGTTTTAAGAGAGATTACTGGATCAAACAGAACAAATTCAACAAATCTCACCTGGTCTGGTCACCCTGTTGAATGCATTTAAACGTACTGCAGGAGAAGAGACTCGGTAGGTATACGGATGCTGAGGCCATAATGATCTAAAGCAAAGATTTTGATGCACAAAACAATTACAATTTATGCAAAATAAACATTTAGAATAACGGCCAAGAAACATTCTCCAGCTGCTCATCTTAATTTACTGGCATGACAGACAAATTTCAAATGCTGTACAGTAAAATAATATGCTAAATCGACACTGAATTGCTTACTTTTGAAGTGGGGCTATATAATGTCCGATTAAATAACGAACACTACTCAAGGCCGTCTGTAACCCACTGTCATTCTTTACAATATCCCTTTATTACTTATCATACTGTAATGTCAGTGCAATGACAATGATTAGGGCCACGATTTTCTACGTAGAAAAAACAACCATTTATTAATATGACATAGAATGCATAATGCAACAAAACTTGAGAACTCTGAGGCAGAAATGAAAATACTCTGCGGTGTGGCCTGAAATTCTGTGGGTCACAGAAAAATTGTGGACCCTATCAAAGATGATTTAATATACGCTTTTGATCACTCATCCCATCTCATATGCTTATCTCAAATTATCAATCACATCTGAAAGTTTCTCGATTTACCATAAAGTGCAATTAGAATTTTCATCTGAAGTCTTTTAAATCTTCACACCAGAAGACCAATTTCCAAAATGAAACGCTATGCCTTTACATCATTTAAAAAATGAACTGACTTTTTTAACTCATCAATATTTATAAGTTATATCACTTCAATTAACAATACGCTTGTGCACTAACCATGATAACAATTGGTTCCCCAAGACGCACAATGTTCTTCAGCCACTTCCTGCGCACTCGATCGATGAAATGTCGTCGCATCTTCACGATCTTTAGGTTGATGAAGGTGAAGAGAGCGCCGGTTAGACCTCCGATCACTCCGAGAATTACAGCCGGTATGAACGTCAGGATGTTTATGGAAAAGCCATTCTGAACCTGTGGAAAAATACAGAGACAGTTGTGTGCTGATTCAATCGAGTGACTTCTGTCTTCTATCTTCCATTAATCATAAATCACAAGACAATAATTGATGCTAGCTTCAAGTGGTATCATAATCAGAAATCATCATCCACTGGAGAATTACATCATGGAAAAAGTCATTAGCAAAGAGGTTCCGCAGAATAGAGATAGCTGGCTATGCGTCGTGCAAATCGTATCAACAATCTGAAGAAGAGCATGCCTCACATATATCTCCATAAACCATAACTCATCAATTTAAAGTATACTATTGATTCTACTAAAATACACGGTACTATTAATAAAGTCTTAAAACATTAATCAAGGGTAATGCTGCGAATAATTTGAAGTTACAAGCCACTTGAACAATTGCTTCTGCATTACATGAAAAATGCTGGCTTTAACTAGTTTTGTCCATTCAACTGAATCTAGGACTTTCTTATTATAAAATCTGATTCTTTTACTATAAACTTGGCTACTAACGCAGGTCATTAACAAGCAGAAGAAACAAGCAAACACCACTACTACCATTGTCTTGTCTCCAGTTGACCTCATAAGATCATGAACTCAGTCTAGGAGCAAGGTCACCTAGTACACATTCTTAGAATTTCGCACATGTATGTCCCTGTGTTATATCATGCAGGACTGCAGTAAGGATTCTGGCATAACCTGATCCAGAAAATAGATCCAAAACTTGACTGAACTGTAGAAACCCAATGCTATTACCTGGCACTTACATTTACATATAAACTTTATGGTAGTATTAAATATTCATTTATTGCATCATATTGGTTGCCAAAGAAGAAACTGCAATTAACTAGTGGCATGTAAGAATATCTTATGAAAGGGTTTAGTACCTTGAAAAGAATGTACTCCTCAGATTTGAATGCACCGAATGACCCCTGGTATTGGAAACCACTGAACGCAGAATTGAAGAGAGCAGTCGTGAATGTCGAAACCATGGCACAGCAGAAGATGTTCCACGACAATCTCAGGTTCCAGAAGGAAGACACTTCCTCCATGGAGAACAAGAGACCGCCAACAGGGGCACCGAAGGCGGAAGCCACGCCAGCTGCGGCACCAGCGCTGATGAAATTGCGCCTGAAACAAAAGATATTTTCAAGACAATTAAAGCATGAAACAATGAACAGCAACAATTGGCCCACATCACATAGTAACACAACAAAGGTTCTCGCCAATGATATCACTGTCATAGGGGTAAATAATAGCATTTCTATCACAACCATCATATTCTACAATTACCATTATCTACCACCAACACCACCATAATTATAACTACTTATACCACAAATTGCTGTCAGAAGAGGGATACAGTGGATTGAAAAGAGAAGCTCAGGACAGAGAAAAATGGCGTCGTTGGACATACGAACCTGCCTGACGGCAGAGAACATAAAGAAGAAGAAGATACCACAAATTATAAATACAAACTTGATGAGATTTTCTCCATAGCATGAAGATTATAATGAATATTACCTGTCCTCAAAGTTTCTAAATTGTTCGAAGCACGGTAGTTTGAATTTCATCGTATCCGATTTGAATTGACTGAGACCGGCTCCAACGAGACTCCTGCAAAAGCAATCATGATTGTCATTATTATTTATAAGCAACTAAAAATTACATGATTTACTTTCTGACTTTGTTATATCATGGTTTAGTCTTAGCATATACAAGAAAACAGTGATCTATCAAAACCAAAAACACTGTTTTGGAGGTCCAGATCTGGTCCAGAAACTAATGACTGCTGTGACAACAAGGGCAACTTGAATCATACATACTCTATGATACAGCACTGAGGGCAGGCAGCAAAACCACTATACTTGACATTACTTGTACACCAGTGATTCTTGAAATGAAGACCACAAATGGTCCAAGAGAAAACTAAATGGTTCACCCTATTAGAGGCACATTTAAAATGTTTTCAAAATACAATACAAAACAATTTTATGATGGAGCTCTCTGAATACCGCAATTCAAATGCAAAAGGCGCACTCACCCGATATGTATCATGGGGCCCTCGGGTCCAACTGGCATGCCAGCTGCAACACACAGAATGCACGATAAGAACTTAATGATCAGCGTTTTGATGTTGAAGATATGCCGCACAACTGTTCCATTGAGGAAACCCATGAGCTCAGGTATTCCAGAAGATGCAGCCTGTGGTCTGAGAAACTAAAAATAACAAGAATGTCATCAGCAACATCACAAATCTTTAGTCAAAATTAATTTAAACATGTCATGGCATTGACTGATTGCAAGTGATGCAAAACTATTCTTGAAATTGTGAGAATTACATTCAAACAGAGAAGTAGAAAGTTAGAACTACAAAGTGAGACTAATTTAAGCAAACACTTGTAAAAATCAACAAACCCTTCAGCAAAATTAGACTGAATAAGTCACATATAAAAGCAGAACAATAATAATATTTTATTAGTTTTTAAATGACCACTACTGAAAACATCAGATACAGTAGCTGACTGCTTATGAATGACAATTCTCTGATGATATCCAACAGCGTGCAGCTTATTATTTTCAAATGTGCAACCAAACTGAAAATGCCCATTAGTGAGTCATTGTGCTCATTACGCTGTCTGTCTGTGCTTACATTGCACTCATAATTTTAAACAAATGTACTTTCAATGATGATTTTGTGCACAGTCAGTGTCAGTCACGCAAGTCTACATATATCTCTCATAGTGATACCATGAACAACAGTTTTGCTTAACCATGAAACTGCTCAAATGCAGAATATAACGGTCAGTATAAAGAAAATTAACAACTGTAATTATCACACTCACAATCAAGTTCTTACTTTTTACTAACTTTACTGCTATGAGCCAACGACCGAGTTCTACAAGGTCATAAATCGAGAACAAACAGCGTAAGACTTACCACCACAAGTCCTGCACTAAAAAGCACAAGAACAGAACTGAAGCATGCAACCCAAAACCAAACCATGACCATACTGCCAGTGCCCTGAAAAAGAACAGCAAACAGAACTGTACATTTCACGCCAATACCTCCAAACTTGTTATCACTAGCCAGTTCAGCTGAAATGATCACACTGGCTTCTCAACTTAAGACATACATTCAACCTAATTGCTTATCCTACATATCCTGTCTAATCTTTTGGATACTCACCTGGCTTTTGATTGCCATCGGATGGCTTACAAGTTGCAATAGACACTGGCACAGTAGACAAATTAATCACACAAACAATTACTAACAAAATGAACAAATTAAGAGAAGGTACTTTGAAACTTCTTATGTATCTTTATCATCTATAATAGTTCTAGAAAGCTAGTCCTAGTCCAGGTGGACAAATGCTCAAATGGTGAACAACAATCCCTCGAGACTTTCCTATTGAATCGTGTATCGTTGTATGAAACTGAATAATCTCATGATGCATTTGATTACCTGAATGATTCCATGACGCATAATTTGATTACCTGGGTGAACTCATGAAGATACTGCTTCGCCCAGAGCCATTTGAAGTCTGAGATGAGATCAATCGTCTGATGAAGCAAAGCACCGATCAATCCAACGGCCAATCCGATCAAACAATTCATCAGCAACTGCTGAAAAACCGTGCTGAAACAACGAACATGTTAAAATATTGGTTTAAAATTTCAGGTCACCTTAGCAAATGCACCGATAGTTTCACAATTTTGTGCCTTTGGCAAAAGTGTAATGCTTTTGCAATGTCACATTTCTGCACCAGTGGTGAGCAAACGGTTAACATCTTACCAACACATAAACAATTTTTCATCCAGAATTCAATTAAACCAGAGTCTTACTGTGGTGGGTGCTTCTTGAGCCATGTCTTATACACTGTGCTGTCAGGTGGCAAATATTCTAGACTCTCGTACGCCGCCAACATCTGCCTTTCCTGAGAAGTGTATCGATGGTTGGTTGACGCATTTTCAAATTCACGCCCCTGCAACAAAAGGCAGAACTGTGATGTAATGAAGCAAGAAACTACTAAAAGCTCATCAAATGCACAGTGTCAATGGCTGTCTTAATATAAAGAAAATATGCAACACAGCATTGGCTGAAGACACATTTTGTACCATGCACATCGTACATAACTCATGTAGTGTGAGTTTAATTCAGATATGCATAGCAGCAATACAAAATGTGCCAACATCAATGTTTGAAAACAGGAATAGACAGAGTAGAATAGCACACCAATCCTTACTCGATGTTAACTGAAAGTTTTATAATGATAATGCCAAAGCTCAACCCCAGCAAAGGGTTTCTTAAAACCCAGAAATTTCTAATATAATTAACAAATACAACATAGCAGTGCAAAGTTATACCAAGTTTCATTACATCATCATAATTTTTTTATTGTAAACATTACTTCAGAAGCATGATACAAATGTCAACTGGTGGAGTTTAGAGCCATACTCAATGCCAAAACAGAAGCATAGGACATCAGAAAATTATGGTAGAACAAGATCAGTTGATGGTTTAATTAATTACCATTTTACAATGTCATCAAAATACAAGTTCTGGTAATGTAATAAGTACAATTACACAGCACTACGTCAAACAAAATTCTTCAGCAGTGCAATCACACATGGCAGACAACAGCATTCAGGGAGTTGCAAGATTTTATCATAGATCTATTTTAAAAAATCCAAATCCCTTTGTGTTTGTGCCAAATGAGAGAAATTAAAGAAGACAATGGAAACGCTTTGTACCAGCTTCCTCACTTGTTTAAAAACTTCTTTATTTCCAACAGTTCCTTCATTATATAAGCCAGTAGCTGCAATGGATCCAATTGCAACTCTTCCTCCCACAGATTCATACTTAACAGATTCCCCATTGTTCTCAACAGCCTCAGAATTACTCCTAAGGATTTCTACAGAAACATCTATCAATTCACTAGTTTCACTGACTGCATGTACATGTATTATGCCAGCTGACTTTAAAAGCACCATAATTCCAGGTTCAAATAAAATTAATAACAACACTTCATTGTGAGATGTTCAGAATCAAATGATGTGGTCACTTGATCAAAACAATAAAGAACAAGGAAAAGACAGAAACATAGAGATATAAAATATATCAGAAGACTTCTTCACCAAGCTTCACTACTTACTTACTTAAATGGGATGTAAATTCTGACAAAAAATTATTGCTAAATAAATTCTAAGTAAATCATATTAAACTATTGTAGTAGGCCTATATTCTTAGTCACATGCACCTTGATGTGCCACCCACGTGATTGGATTGATAAATTGGTCATACATGTAGTGAATCATAGAACATTCTAACTCAACAAATTTTAAAATGACATAAATTAGAATTTGAAACTATAATCAGTATGGAAGATTTAGTTGTTAGTTGGCAACAAATATTAGAAATATGAAGAAGCAAACAAGAAAAAAAAGAGAAACATGTTTAAAAAATGAAAATAAATAAATTTACTTATTTTAGCAAATAACACATACATGTCATAGAATGAAGAATAAACAAGGCTAGTATAGAGCAATGCAAAAATTAATATAGCTACCAAGATTTTTCCTGCAGCAAAAAAGACATTAAAGTCAATGGTAGAAATTAATATATGGACATCACAATTAGACATTTATTTTGTGTACGTACATTTTTCAGAGACCCCTATCCCGTATGCACCTGTATGCAAATAGCCTACATACTGTGACCCCCTTCGTGCATACATAATATATGGACAACCCCCTGAAAGGATAGAGCAGAAAAGAGCAGTCAGCTCTAGAACGGAGTTCATCAAAATGGCAGAAAAACCTCTCAACATCACTTGATCATGAGTCATCTTTATCATAATGTGACCTCCAAGTTGCTTGACAAGAAGTTTGCCAGTGTGTGTGTGTGTGTGTGTGTGTGTGTGTGTGTGCCTGTGTGTGTGTGCCTGTGTATGACAGCTCTGTTAAGAAACGCATTTAAAAGTAGCTGTTCAATCAAAAACTGAACAATGCACCTAAGTCTGAATACCTGATGTAATTGTACTTAGATTTTTATATAGTGACTGTATATATGGACTCGACCCTGCTCATTTTTAAATGAAATCATCAGGTGATATACTTCACCACCACTTCCCGTTTGAATAGGCGCCACTCCATGTAGCCCCCCACCATGTATAGACCATGCTAGCTTGAGATTTAAATCTCTAAAATTGTCACCTTCGGGAAGTGACCACGGTCTGCACACTCTCTTTCACAAAGTCGCATGAGGCTTGTATCGATGTAGCTAACTTGGTCAGTGTTATGCATTCCATCATTCTTACCCGAGCGCAGAAAGCAAAATGGTCGTCGGAGGGACAGATAACGGAATTATCTTGTGGCGGTTCTCTTGAAGCGCCGTACTTAGACAGACGCTGTCGTATTTCCTCGGCTGGAACTAAGAGGATTTGGTTACTGCTTTCGTCGTCCAGATCCATCGCAGAACCCTGAAAGCAAAACTTCTATTTCATTCTTGTTTCACATCAAGATAATAATAATAATTTTCGTTTAATTTCAAACACACACAACACAGAATAATTACATTAAAGTTATTATAGCCGTTGAATTTAACTGTGTACTATGCAAGGCGTCTATCACATCCCACTGCTCAATTTACCCAATGACATCTGCTGAATGGAAGGTTGAGTGGACCTTCTAGGAAAGTAGCGGTAAGTGATCCTGCATCCGTGCACTCTTCATGCCAGAGTGTTAACCATTGTTACCCTAAACACCTTCCCATTGTTTTATTTTGACTGTTGAGCATCAACTCTACCCTCAAATTTTTTTTAAAACATAATCTTAAGTAGACCAGTGAGTCAGTTGAATGCTTGACTGGCTGGAATAAACCAACAGACCATCATTGATTCCAACCAGTCAAGCTGTTGATGCATTGGGCTACTAACTGCCTTGGACATTAGAAAGACACCGACTGGTTGGAATAAACCAGTCAAGTGAACAGAAGACATTAATTTATTGAGTTTGAAGCGCGTGTACAAGCATTGGATCACAGTCCATCTGGTTACGTCCAGTTTCTTCATTCAGCCGTTCAGCCTCATGTCTGACGGATGATATAGATGTGGTTATTTATCATTACCAGCTGTTGCTGCTTTCTTTGGACTATGAATAGAATAGGCCACTGGAAAGTCAGCATCCAGACTTCTGGACAATTGGCAGAGTTTAACAAAAGGCTGCTATGATATACTTTCTCCATTGGTAAGTAAGCAGAGCTGCAGTGTACCAACTGTCATCAATCCAGCTTCCATTCAAGAAAAAAACTTGTGTAATGTAATGTGCAAGAATTATTGTCAATCCAACTTCTATTTAACCAAGAATATTTTTCATAAATCCAACTTCTATATATGCCAGAATCTCTCCTGTCAGTCCCACTTCTATTTAGGTAAAAAAAACTGAATCCATCCAGCTTATATTTATGGAAACACTTATTTCCATCACTTCAGCTTCTATACAAGCAAAGAATTAGTTTCATCAATCCGACATCCAGTAGGTAAACAATAATTAGATTTTTCATGAATCTAGCTTCCATTTTTAAATTGACAATAATAATAACTAGGGTAGTCCCAAGATCACGGTCAAAAAGTGAAAAAATCACGGTATACTTTTGCAAAAATCCAAAAATTCACGGCACCGTGATTAATTTTTTGCAGTCACAATTTCTGTGTTACGTTTAATATTATTTTGAAATTTAGCATAAACTATAGTGTTTATGAATGAGTCTTCACTTGTCAGCGACGTAGGCCTAATTCACACCCCAAAACAGAAATTCTTAAATTAATTTAGGCCTAATGGTTCCGCACAGAAATTCTTAAATTAGTTTAATGGTTCCGCGCTGTTTTTGGTTGTCAGCGCCATTTTTGACGTGTTTTTATAAAAAAAGTGCTGAAAATGTAAAAAATCACGGAAAATCACGGAAAAAGGCAAAATTCACGGGAATCACGGCAAACCGCCAAATTCACGATTTCCGTGATTTCCGTGAATTCGTGATTTTGGGACTACCCTAATTATAACTACTGTTGGCATACCCTAATTAGGATAACAAGTTGTAAGTTTGGGTCAAAACGGAAGCAATGCAACATATGCGACACTTAACTTCTTAATCCAACATAAGTCAGTCGAAAAACTGATTTACTTGCGGAATAATAATATTATAGGCTACTCACTATTCTAGTTCTGTTGCGGCAAAACCGTCGAGACTTAATCAAATTACATCCAGCAATAGACTGATACATCACTCAAGGCATCAACAATAATAAAATGGCGCATCATAAGTTCTGAATACATCCGAGTCACAGTAGGTTACACCTTCGTGGCAAAAGTTAACGCTCCTTGCCATTGATGAGCATGGCGAAGGCTTTCCTGTTGCCTTCTGCTACAGTAATCATGTAGACGAGCATTCCATGTGCATATTTTTACAGACTGTTAAAGAGGCAATGGGATACCCGTTAAGTGGCGTTATACTTATGACCGATGACACCGAGGTCTACAGCAATGCATGGAACGCTGTGATGGGAAAGCCGGCCCACAGACTCCTCTGCACATGGCACATCGACCGTGCATGGAGGAAAAACCTCACACGCATTAAGGGTGACAGTCAGCTGAAAGCCGTGTTATACAAGACTCTTCGAGCCATCATGGAATTACCTGATCTGGAGAAATTTAACGAAAAAATTTCTCAATTCTTGGCAGCTGGTAAAGATGATCACAAGACATCAGACTTTGCTAATTATTTTGATCGTGAATATGCGAGTAGACCACACCTCTGGGCATACTGTTACCGTCTTGGCCTCAAGGTGCATCACAACATGCACCTTGAAGCAATGCATCGTGTGATCAAGCACGTTCATCTGCAGGGCCGCAAGGTGCACCGCCTAGACAAAAGCATACATGCCCTCATGAAGTTCATGAGGTCCAAGATGAGCAACAGACTGCGGAAACTGCACAAGGGGAAGTGGACGAGACACGTCGGAGGCATAAGGAAACGACACCAGGGCTGCCTAAGACTAAACGCAGATCAATGCAGCTGTATCAACGAAAACACGCTGTATTCTGTTGCTGGTGCTCATGACATCACATACATGGTTCGACAAAATGAGACTGTTCCACATGAAGCTCCGACGTGTCCGCTGATGTGTAGCGAATGCAACATTTGCGTTCATGCGTTCTCTTGCACGTGTCTGGACAGTGCTTTGCGTAACACGATCTGCAAGCACATTCATCTGATTATACATCTTTACAAGCCTGTTCGTCACTACACATCTGAGAATCAAAGCAACAAACCAGATGCAACCAATCCTCTGCGTTCTCAACTTCACTGCAATGAAGACGACGATTGCAATCAAGACGTTGATCATGTAGAAGAAGTTGCAACAAATCGGCTTCCCACAGTGTTGTCTGATATCTGCGAATCAGACGCTATTATCAGTGACATTTCCAGTCGTCGGCCACCTCGTAATGTCGACCAGTCTATGAGTAGCGCTCAGCTATTATGGGCTGACATCCAAAGCGATGTGGGGGACGACGCTGCTGCTGCCGAAGTGGTTGTGGAACACATGAGCAGACTGAGATCGCTTGTTGCAGCTTTAAAAGATAAGACAGCGACGCCTCGTTTGCCACCTCCACCAACTTCACACGAGCCTGTTAACAAATTGGCACCTACACAGCGAACCCTCTGGTCAACAAGAAAACACAAGTCCAAGAAACGTGAGTTTACTACATCTAAACCAAGCACGGAAGAAAAGGAGTTTCTGCTGAGAACATTAGGTGACAATGAACCAGTGATTTCACAACAACTTTCAACGGACCATGACTACTCCGGCAACTTAACAAGTCATGTTGTTAATTTCGAACACTCTTATGCCTGACCATTTCTCGAAAGTAGTTTTTCTCACATACTTTGAGTATATCATTCGACTTGTCTTTAGCGAATGCAGTTCGCACCAAGCCATGCCACCGCAGCTATAAACCTGTCTTCGGTGTCACGAGTTGTGTACAGTTCTGTCATGTGTAAGGAGTTCAGTAAATAAAATAGAGATCAGTTATATGGAAAAGCTAAGTATAGGCTGTGTTTTACCTGCAGCCAAATCATTTAAACTTAGTATGCATGAAATGCGTTTTAAGTTTTGCAGTTTCTTTTGCGAATTATGGCAAATGCTACAAATTTAGTTAAACTCTTTTGTTGTATATAGTTATTGTTCACGGTAAATTGTTTATCTTCTATGAAATGGAGGGTATCAACCTTACCACCAGTTCGTTGAACTCCTTGAAGTGCCCTTGCAGCTATGCTATATGTAATGTTTTCATATTTGTCATAGCAGTTTGTTGTGTTTAGCAGAGATTTGTCGTTTGAAGGGGCGCTTATATAAATTTATGTGATTAAATTTTTATTTATTTTAATATCAACGGCTTATGATTTTGTGGAAGACTGATTTTTGTGAAAATGTTGTTTTCATGACAATGACTTTGTTACACCAATTGGTATGTTTTTTTCTTGTCAGATACCATAAGTTAGTGAATTATTTCAGCATTTCTATTATTAATTATTATTATTACATTTTATGTTTATAATGTTACTTTCAGTTATGTTATAATTAATTAATTAAGTACTAATACTAACTTGCACTATATAAATAGTCATGGAGCTAGGGATCAGGACTGTATAAGCTGTTAGTTTTTTCTGATTTCTTTTGCACTCTGTTTAATGACGCATGTTTATTCTGTTTGACTTGTGTGTGTGTGTGTGTGTGTGTGTGTGTGTGTGTGTGTGTGTGTGTGTGTGTGTGTGTGTGTGCAATAAATAAATAAATAAACAAACGAAAGACACTGAATTTGAAATATTGGAGTAACCATTACGAAGTACATGTATTATCATAACAGATTGGACTGTTGCAACAGAATAATAATTAGAGGCTAATAATAATGGTTATTTAACTGACTGGCCGAGAAATATGTCTATAATCTTCATTCTTAGGACTATGACCCCACTTGATTGTTAATTTCATATTTGAGAGACATTTTTGCTATGGGGGACATGTAGGAATTTCTCCATGGACGTAATGGTTTGCAGTGTGATGTAATGTACTTTGACATGTTGCTTAAAGCACAAGTTCAAGAACAGTGAATCCAAATGCAGAGTCACTTAGAACAAATTGAAACTCAAACGACCACATGAGCATCTTGGTCTTCCCTTTTTTCTTTTTCCATGCACATATCCATTGACAGCTACCTTCGGGTATCTCTCATCCCTCATTCTGGATACGTGGCCAAAGTAGCATAGCCGTTTACTTTGGATTTTGTGTATTATATCATGCTGAATATTCAGTCTGTTGTATATCTCTGTATTGCTAATCCTATCCCTTCTCGTGACACCTTCTATCTTTCATAAGCATGCCATTTCAAACACCCTCAACCGCTGCTTCTGTGCTTCCCTCAGTGTCCAAGTCTCCGAATTGTACAACAATGCACTCAGCACCAACGTCTCATACATCTGAACTTTAGTGGCCTTTCCTATTTCCTTCAAGCTCCAAACCTTACCCAGCACTTGCAGTATTCCTCTGGCCAGCCCGATTCTTCTATCCACGTCTTTTTCAGATTCTCCATTTGTGCTAATGGTTCCCCCCAGATACACGAAGTTCTCTGTCTGTTCTAGTTGGTGTCCATCCGCTTCTAAAGGAAATTTGATGTTGCCCCTTCCGAGGAATTGGCTCTCCGTTTTCAGAACAGAGTCTTAACAGAGTCAAATTCAAAAAATGCATTTGCACCATAAAGCTGTTCCAAGAGGCAATTCCATGTCGTCAGAAGGCACACATTGACATACAGCACCTGCAAATCTCCACAAGCGGAACACAACAATTGCCAAACACGTTGACTTGAGACTGGAAGCCTCACTGAATAGCCAGTCATAACTAAGCCAGTTCACGTGTTTTAATCCTAAAATGTTGATAAATGTTCTGACGAAATTGGCGAATTCTGTTACTAGATATTAAAACAAGTACATATGAACAGCAGGCCACATTCTGGAGCAAGCAACTGAGAAGGTACAGAAATCAGCACCATATCATCTGTACGCTGGTTGGTTACAACCTCAGGCAATCACACACATAAATAGATAATAGTTGCAACATGATAATAACCATAACTCATATTCATGCAAAGTTAGAACAGTAGTTAAACATTACTGAACTGAGGCAATAAGATGAAACTTCAAACCCCACTAATAAACAATGTATGCAAAGTTCAGGACATATCTGGTCTCTTTTTCACCATATAAAGATAGTTGCATAACAGCAAAATATATCATAATCCTAACTGCTGCAATTCTACTGCTGCACACAAAATGCTAAGTTATATTACACAGTCAGCTGTATTAGAGTGCATGGTACCAAAGAAAATTAATGTCAAAGTATGTCATGATTCCATTAAATAGCTAAGGCTCAAACATCTACATATACACCCCTTTAACCCTTTGATTTTTGGGATCAAAAGGTGACTGAGTGTAGATCTTAGCAGGCAGCATAATCCCGAGATGCTCAAGGAAGTAATTTCCAGACTTGAGGAAATCTGTTGTCACTGGTTTTCCTTCTGGATGAGTCACGTATCCGTATCCGATGCTCTTTCCGATGGAGAATCCGTAGTCAGCTCTTCGCAAGAAGCCAACTACTTTGTCGTCTTTCCAGATAGCCTCCAAACCATGAAGAGGGACATGCCTGAAATTGATACACATCAGAGTAAAAAATTTCCACCTTTCCATATTTTTCAAGACTGAAGACTAAACAACTGCAAGACTTTTATTTCTAAGTCTTAAAGGCCCATCCATATATTATGTATGCCTCTTCTCATGGGGCCTTGTGCACTGGAAGCGTCTCTGAACGGTTCACCCTACTAGAGGCGAATTATGTAAATGTTTAAATATGCAATACAATCAGGTAAAAGAACCTTTGAAAAACCGATTTTGCTATCCTTTGGCTTTTTGCAAGTAATGAAGATATACAAAGCACAGACGAGTGACCTACTCATCGATGGTAAAGCAAGCAAGTCTCTTCTGGAGTCCACTCGTCTTCTGTTGTTGCAGTGCAGAACGACCAAGAAACGGAACATCGTGCTTCAGTTTGCACGTAAAGCCAAGTCCCGCTTCCAGCGGAGTATCGTCTGATCTCAGGTCTGCGTGCCAGTGACGATAACCTTTGCAACGAGAAGTAGTAAAAATACTAAGACCCTCTTAAATATATAAATTATATACAAGTAGGTGTCTGTGTATATATATAATGTACAATATAAAATTCTTAAAGTATGCACTATTTATTACTTTTATTCTTTGCCTAAGGTAGAATCTCTTCTTAAAGCTCAACACGATTTGCTTGACAGAACAAAAAACAAAATGATGCTAACTAGCACAGATAGCATACTGGGCATTACTATGACTGTGTATGAGGCTGATTCTTTGTTGTAGGTCAAAACTTTGGCAGATAAACTTCAGTATGTAAATGTTTCAAGCAGACCTTTCTCAATGCTGAGCGAGTCAATAGCACGATATCCAGCATTTACAATATCGTACTGTTTCCCCGCTGCCATGATAGTCTTGTAAACTATCTCCGCGGAATCATTGGGAATATGTAGTTCCCAGCCAAGCTCTCCAACAAATGACAGTCGAATTGCTCTCATCTCATGGCCAGCAATTCGAACAACCTACAGAGAACAATGGAAATACTTTAAATACTCTAAACAAAATGATCTATATGCGCAAATTGTGCCTTCGAATGTTTTTATTTCAGGCCATGTGATCTAACACAGAACATAATGCGAGTCAGCATATGTGCCGTATTTGCGAGCACTTGTATGTGAAATCTGGTATAATTGTCAACAGTATTCTCAACATCATTATCAGTCACCTTATACTTACGTTTCGTTAAACTAAGTACTGTGTTTTAACGATGTCCACTCGTTAATCTCGTGGCATCAGGAGACATGGTGGCACCAAATGTAAACCAGACTCGTGTGAGTTAACGGTGTTTCACTGTATATACCGTACCTTTTGTGAGGAGAATGGAAAACTGGAATCACTGAGGTCCACGTTTACCAGAGGTTGGAGCAGCTCACGGCTGGAAAAAGATATCGCAACAATAGGCTCACAGATTATTACTATTTATAAAACAATTCCAAGAGCAATTTAAATCATTATCATCTAAGAAGGATAATAGTTAAAAGTCAACACAATGGTTGTATAAGAAATTAATGAAGAATCGAAGAGAGATTGTCCGCACTTTGAGCCCCACATAACATCATGATAAGTCATAAAATTCTTTTATTGCAAAATTTGTCATTCTCATGGTTCAAGCAAAAATCCTGAGAAAAATGCCTCATAATCTTAACCTTACATTTCACCTGTCTGTCCCTATTACATTTGATGCAACATCCAGTAATGAACATGTTACTTTACCATAATCTTATCACTTCCAAATATGTTACTTTACCGTAATCTCATCACTTCTAAATTTGTAACTCAGCATTTAAACTAGAGGCACAAAGTGCATGGGACCAAGCCCTATTTGGCAAAAACAGAGGTCAGAATCTAAGTCAAATTCATTAATCCTCTGAGTAATTCAGAGGGGAAGCTCAGCATTTGAGCCTTCTCTTGAATAGCTCAGAGCCAACTCAACCACACCTACATCAATGGTAGGTGTATAAGATGACTCTTTACCTTTTTGGTCCTTGAACACTCAGCATTGCCATATCCTCCGAAACATCCGTCAACTGGCAGTTGAAATGCTGGTCTTCAATGATATTCTGAATGTACGAGAAGCCATGCTGAATGATTGCACCTCCGATCGCCAAATAGAAACCACGACCTACAACGCCATTTCGAAAGTTTAAGTCAAAAGCACACATGTATGAAAGGAAGTAGGGTTTTCGATTTATATTGGCTTCTCAAACAAGGTTCTTTTATACAGTTTTGCTCTGTAGTAAGTGATGTCATTTTAATAACACTGCAACAACAGAAATTTATCATATCAGACTCAAAGTTCCTTTCTTTAAACCTGCATATGATTACAAAGAATTCTGAATTAATGCCCAACAAATTATTTGCCTAATATAATTCTAAAGCAATAAAATAATTTATAATTAATTGATTCTCATTTAAAATTCTGCAATACTGTTGTGTTAAAATTATACTTATATGGGCTGATGCGAAAATCATAAAGCTTTTTATGCATTGTATTCTACTGACCTTTGTACTTTGGATCAATCTCTCCTTCATCTTTGGGGTTAAGGACACTCACTGTGAGGTCAGCCTCTACTCCACCCCTCTTGTTCAACATACATGTGTACACGGTGGATCCTATTGAGGTAAAAATCAAGAGAGTTGAGAGTCAATCAAGTTCATGTAATCACAGATTGTGACAGAACAATTTTCACAATTTCAAGCCTCAACCAAAACAAAGAATGATAGAGGGACAGACAAGCAAACTCTAATCCAATCTCTGCTTCAACCCACTTATATCCAACAGTGAATTTATCCTGTTGCACAACTATCAGTTGATAGTTGCTTCAAGTAAAACTATAGCAAAAATCTTAATCCTCAATAGTTGCCTGGTCGATATTAGGAAAACTAGAAATCAGACATAGACATTAGACAGCCTAGAAGACAGAACACCTGCTTCAGATTAAATGCAGAATTACTTAGCAGTCTTTCAAAAGAGACTTTACTTAATGTCACCTGGTGATAGATTGACATTATTTGTGAAGATCCAATCAGCTGCCTCCTGTGCATCTGGTCCAGTCAGGTAAAACTTTCCAAAATATGACATGTCGAAAATTGCAACTCTCTCTCGACATCCAAGGCATTCCGCCTTTATCTACAAAATTTACTAAATATTTTAAAATCAGCAATCATTCATACAAGTTCTATCATATTTGCATCCTTTAGGGAGTCTAGGGTTTGGTCTAGCTCAGCTAGAAACTACTGGCACACCAAGTCTGAAGACTCTGAACTCAGTGTATGTATGCATGAATCAATCATGCTGACGCAGCGGTTGGAACAATAAGCCAGACTATAGTAATCCTGCAGTCCTGGATGTCCTCAAACCGCCTGCGCCTTAACCCTAATAAGACTCAGCTTATCTGGCTTGGAACGCCCCAGCAGCTTTCCAAAATTGATTTAGTTTCCCTATCCTTGAAATATCCACATTTCACTTTTTCCACTTCTGTCCGGAATTTGGGAGTCATCCTTGACCAGGAACTCACATTTACGCGGCACATTAACCTTCTGTGTCGCAGCTGTTACTACCAGCTTCGACAGCTCAAGGTCATTTCCCGCTCGTTGACTTCTAGTGCAGCCTCAACACTTGTTCATGCATTCGTAGTTTCACGCTTGGACTACTGCAGTTCCATATACGGTGGACTTCCAGCCTCTCGGGTGGGGCCCCTAAATAGGGTCCTGCGCACTGCTGCCCGCCTCATAGGCCGCATTCCCAAATTTGGCCGAGTCTCCGAGTACATGCGGGATGTGCTCCACTGGCTCCCTTACCCACAGCGCATTACGTACAGAATTTCCGTATTGGTCCGGCGCTGCTTTGAGGGTTTGGCTCCTTTATACTTGCAGGAGCTCTGTTGCTCGACTATGCATGTTCAACGCCGCTGCTCTCTCCGCTCAGCTGCACAAGCGGTACTTATCGTTCCACGCTCACGGACTGCAATCAGGCAGCGCCGTGCTTTCTCCGTGGCTGGCCCTGCGACCTGGAATGAGCTCCCTGTTATCCTTCGTCAAATACCTATTAGCCTTTCTACTTCTACTTCATTTCTTTCTCTTCTCAAAACTGTCTTATTCGACCGGGGTTGGACTGGGAGCGCTCCTGAGTAGTAACCTTGAAGGAGCGCTATATCAAATTCTCTGTAAAATAAATAAATAAAATAAAAATAAATCACCTTCTTATCAACATTTGAAAAGATGCTGACATTGACATCATAGTATGGGTCTCTTTCACTACATCTCAAAAGAACCCAGACGATAATTCCCATAATACCTAAATCTATATACATTATACATAAAATATACCTATATTCAAAACAGAAGTTCCTCTAGATATTATAAGTGGCAGGCATGTCTAACATCAACTGCACATTTCAAATTTTGTGTTGTCTGGAAGTAACTGATCTGTTTCAGGGAGTATATTATTCATCCATTTAGTTCTGCTGAAACTTATTGGCCACATTTTTCGTAAAAAAACCCATACAAAATGAAAGTACTTTGAAATCATTAATATTCACAATGATGCACAACTTTGACAAAACTTCGAAATTCAATATAGCCACACATTTATATAGTATTGTCAAATTTTTTTATCACAGTACTCAGGCATGCCAGAACAAGAAAAGACAAACTTAACATTAACAGTCAGACTAACAGTGTCGTGATGCAGCGGAAAGTCGAAAGTGTAATCCATTTTCAAACGGTCGTAATACTTGTTTTCTTTGTGAACGCTAGATCCATAAGCTCCATAATAATCGTAGTGAAGCGGCTGAAGAAATAAATGATCCCAGTAACCAATGAGGAAAGGACATCACATAACACTCGTCATAACAAGATCAGGGATAGCATAACTTATTAGATTAATGATTCGTAATTTGTGAGTTATTACTCACAACAGTATTGCTACATTTCTAGGTATCTATGTATGGTAGTATGTATACTTTGCATTATTTTACTTGGTTAATGGCATTGTAACTGCAAATTTATATAGAGCCATTTCAAGAGAGACACATCAGAGGCACTCCAGATCAAACACAATGATTGAAATAAATGGTCTTCAACCGCTAGCAGAACAGTGACAGAGAGGATGAGAAAGAACTTATGTAGCAGGTTGTCTGATTAGGTATATCTGAACCAACAAGTATGCATACATGATTATATGCTATATAAGTAGTTTCTTAAGGAATTGTTAACAAAAAAAAATAGCAACAGCAATAACAATTATATACAACAACAAATACTGTGAGCTTTTTTGCTAAGTTCCACTTCTAAATCCATGCATTTCTGTATTGACTGACCAATTCATTTTCGCAAATTAGGGCTGCTAACAATTAAATAATTTTTTAATAGTCAACCAGTTATGAATTAACAATTCATTGTTAATTTGCTTCAATTCATGCCTAATAATTTAATAAGTAATAGCAATTACAAAATTAACCATATTTATTGCTAATCTATTAATAGTATTAGTTATTTGTTCATAATTAGTTTGGATGTCTTTGTTACCAATCTTTCAGTTCAAATAAATCAGCATGCTAGCACTGCTAAGTGAGCAGCGTGCTTTGTTGGCAGCATTGGATTTGTCACTGACAAGGGCTATAAATACCAAGGAACCTTACTGAATATAGCTTTTTAACAAATTTAAATGTGAAAAATTATTAATGATAAAAAAAATAATCATCGAGTTCTGCAGACTTAATTAAAATGAATGTTTTCTGAATATATACGGGTGCTGGGTCATCCACTTTAAACCATCCGGGTCTTTCCCAACCATGGCGCTCCTGGAAAACACAGCCAGCTTTTCCAAGAACCTGAAATACAAGAAACATTCAAACAGATCATTCAAATAATTAAATGAAAATTACTTTAAATATTCATCAGAGAGAACAAAGTAAAATGAACAGCAAGTAAGATTGTATTTTAAATTTCACAAAATCATTTCAATTTTAATGTTAAGTCTGGTGTTCTAAAGCTTCCAGATTAAAAATCATATGCTGCGCAATGCAAAAGTTTGAAATTCAAAGTCAAAATTAAAATTTAATTTGACAAAGAAAAGAAACTACAGGTAAGCCATGAATCTACTCTATTATTATTGTGACCTTAAAGTTCTCTTAACTTCTGGGTTCAAGTTAGAGTAACAAAGACAAACATAAGTCTCCTAACATTAAATTCAATTTACCTGGTATGATGCCTCACGGATAATATGTACTTAGAGATGAATCCCGCAAAATCAAAAGTCTTTAGCTCCCTTTTCAATAGAAAGGAGTAAGGAATGGCAGTTGCTACAAAGCTATTAATTAGACCAGAATACATCTCTTCCAATTAAAGTTCAGACACCGATTAGGGGCAATCAAGACCCACTCCATCTGAATCAATTACTAACTAGATCAGACCAAACAGTCGGACCTTGATAACATACATCGTAGAGGACGTCCTTTCTCATCCCTCTTCCAGCCAGCGGTTCATCATGTGGAAAGACGATGGAATAGTTCTTCGCGTATGACTCATGGCTTCTTTCTCGGATCCAGCGATCATTGTCTGTGAGTTTCTCAGTGAACCGCCTGCAAAGAAAAACCTTAACATCACCAAACTGCCAAGGTGTAAATGCAATAATTCTCATTGCTGACAACACAGCCCACAAATCCTTAGCAATCAGGATCATGAATGTATTTAGGAATGTAAGGTCATAATAGAGTTAAAGAAAACATGGTCAGCAGTTCCTACCATCAAGCACTGTCAGTATGATGTCCTGGAATGAAGATAACTTCTTCATCAAAATGGAACGTGACGTGGAAAACTATTTCCCTATGTTGAAAAGTTGTTTCTGAGTAATTGTTGTTTTCATGTTTGTGGTATGGCCAAACAATCCTCCCCAGAACCATATAATTGAAAACTACAGCTCAAAGAAGAGTGCAAATGTACGCTTTTCATAAAATATTGACTAATAGACAAAATAAGTGAAAAAATAGACAAGACCTAATGTCATAGCTGTACATGTCTTCGTGCGGCCGGCCATCAATCACCCATCTTGCCAGCTCCTGTCCACATCCACCACCTGAAGCAAACACAACATTGAACTATCAATACAATTTCAACAATCAACAACGTTGCAATGATGTCTTCCATCTTTTCACCACACAAAATAAAACCAGAGCGTCCACTCAGTGGACCATGTTTCAGGTTTTTCAGGCAAATCTTTTTAGAACACATTTTTCAAAAAAGCAGGGCTACCTTGCCATATGTATATTATCTACTGATCTCGAAGTGCAATATATACAATTTACCATACAACATACAATCACAAAACAAGTAATTAATGCAACTATACCATCACAGTCAATTTTAAACTTGGTCAGATGGATAATGCGCACAGCAATCAGTTAGATGTATTGATACATAGAAAGTCCAATGTCTGATGATATCAAAACTTATTAATTTTGCCTGCATCTAGCTCCAACATAATGATGTATGCTGGAAAACTGTTGTAATCACTGCTAATCACACATGTACCAATAGAAACAAAACAAATAAATTTGAGAACTTCCTCAAAAATTAAATCGAGAGAAAAATGAAATCACTGAACTGACTGAGCATCATTCCACTGCTGTTGAAACCACATCCAAGGAAGTAACCTCTGACCTCTGGGGATTCCCCCATGAGAGGCTTATGATCAGCGGTGAATGATTCTAAAAGTAAACAAACCATATTCAAGAATGAAAACCTACCAAGGACACAGCAGAGCAAATAAAAGTGTATTTGAGAACCTCGGGACAACAGCTGATGAAACCCTGCCACCATGTGTGGTATACAATTAAGGCATTCAAGAGAAAGTCACATAGAAGTCCGAATATAAAAAATACAGCTAACACTCGAGTGTCTCAAAGATAAAAACCACAACACACTTGGCAAAATCTACTGGTAACATTAGCAATTGTGCAAGGGTAAAATGAAGGCTGAGAATGATGAAAACACAATTTAGAAATCTAGCAATCTTTTAAACCAATATCAACTTTTCATTTTCCCCTACATCTAATGTTGGTAATGTTCTACCGACCTGGACCACAAACTGTTGACTTTATTCCGGTTGTTTCAATAACAGGAACACGATTGATGGCACCGTCGATGTTAGAACTGAAGACGTCCCAATCGAGGTCAAACAAGGAAAAGGCAAAGTCTTTCTGCACCTGGTCAGCATAAGCACAGTCCAGAACTTTCTCTAAGTAAGAGCCACTAAGCACAAGCACTCATTTATAAGCTGAACTAAGGTCGATGTTAAATTCAACACCTTTCAAACCTGCTATCATCTGTCATTTCCAAACCATGTAACCTTATGGTGTACTTGCCTGCCTGAATTAACTAAACGATTATCATCAGTAGTAGTCACATTTGACAAACCAATATAAATTGTAAATCATAAGCTTCAAATTTCTGCATGTACAATGTACATGCTACTTAACAGCTAACCGAAAGACAGTTAACTGTACTGTTCATCTTCAGCTAGAGACGGGAATTTAGCAAACCACTAATAGTGTAAAGGCTAAAAAAAGTTACTCTGAAATTCACACCCATGGCTAGCTCTCCGGATTAACTGAAGTGACTAGCCCTTGTTTTTTTCACTCAAGTCTAGAACTAAAACACATCATATACTGGTACCTTGTCCCAGAAAATGGGATTCGATTCATATCCGCCAACTGACAGAGCATCACCCTGCAGCTTCAGATAAACAGATGAATCATGATCGCGAACGTTTGGCATATTCTGAATGCCTTCGATCCGCTCCGTTACAACGTACGCATGCTTCATCGCAATCAGTGGCACTTTCACTCCAGCCATTTCACCAAGCTGAGGAGCCCAAGCACCTGAAACAGAAAATCATGATTATTCAATTATTTCATCTATGTATGCCTGGCTCTGTTTCAATGGTTTGATTATAAATCCAGACAATTCTGGCTGCTGACTATCCACACCAAATTTTCTCAATGTGAAGATGAAAAACCACAATGTACTGAAAAGAATTTAGAAACAAAGAAGATTACTAACTACAACGTCAAAATTATTACGAGCTGTTGATAAGTTATGCAGGAAATAACTAATTAATAAATCAATAAACCTGCACAGTTGACTAGCGCACGAGTCCTTATCGTTCCCTTCTCCGTGTGCACAGCAGAAACTCGCTTTGTTCCAAAATCGTCTTCCTTTGTTTCTATATCAATCACAGGGCAATTCTGAACAACCCTTGCCCCAAGACGAGTTGCCGCCCTTGTGAGCGCGGTGCAGTACCCAGCCGGATCAATGGTTCCGTCAGCTGGTGAGTAGAGCGTTCCATAAACGTCCTTGACATTCATCAGAGGGTAAAGTTTCTTCGTCTCCTCCGGTCCAAGGACAAACGATTCAACACCGAACGCTTTTCCGAGCGTCATGAGTCGCTTGTATTCATCGAGACGTTCCTTTGTCGACGCGATGAACAGTCCGCCATTGTTGATCCATCCGGTGTTGACGTCTGTCTCCGACTCCAAACTCTTCATCACAGTCTGACTGACGCGCAACAGTCGCACTTCAAGGTCATTTGGACGCAGGCTCCAGACAAGACCTAAACGACAAGAGCAACTAAACATGTAACCAGCTTATTGGAATAGTTTGACTGACAAATAGAACCAACTTAAAGAATTAAATAAGCAAAGAATGATAGGCATAATTCTGCTTTGGAATGACCTTCCTGCTATAACAAGTGCTAAGATGTTACCATGGAGCACTGCTATTTCTGTCCCTCTCATTAAGACTACCTTTTTGACAGGTTCCTTGCACCACGAGTGGCTCTGATAGGGTTGTACTCTGAAAGGTGCTTTACAAGTCCATGAATAGAATAGAATTGTAGACTGTTTCAATGTACTAAATTGTTGGAGAGTTTTTGCATTTTGCCTTTAGCCATGCACTCTGTCTCGACTGACGACTGATATATGGGTCACTAGCATACACATACATACATACGATGCATACACACATGCATGCATACATAGGATTCAACCTGGCGCCACCTACCAGCAGTATGCCAAGTTGTTCCCGATGTCAGCTGATGTCGTTCAATAAGCACAGCATTAGTCACTCCAAATTTCGCCAGATGATACAGCGTTGAGCATCCTATAACTCCACCTCCAATGACAACGACATCAGCTGCATCTGGAAGTGAGCCTTTCAACGAAGAGTCCTCCGGTTTGTACTGCCTACAGCAGATACATATGCATGGTAGTAGTATAACTGAAACACTCACAAATCATCCAGTAATGCTGAGCACACAAGAACAAGAATAGCACCACTATGTTTCAATGGATATGAATTGCTACTAACAGTATTTCCTTTAGCCTTGGCATAAAGATCTCCATTATCTCCAGGGCTGTTAACAATACTGGAAAAAAGTATTGGCAATACCAATACCAATACTTTCTAATAAAAGTATTGGCAATACCAATACAAATACTATTTCTTAAAAGTATTGCAATACCAATACCAATACTTTTACCAGTACTTTTCCATAAGTTTTAAAGTTTAATGAGTACAAAAGCACATGCCATTGTCCGTTAAACAGTGTTAAGCAGCACAAGCAGTGTGACTACTAATCTGTATACATGCTCTCCATAAGTCTACCACTTAGCCATAGCCTACTAACTACTAATCTATATGCTTTCCATAAGTCTAGCCTACCACTTCGCCATACGTTAAAAAACATCATTTCTAAGTGTAGACTGCTTAGTGATGTGCGCAAAGGTGTAAATACTCGGCCTCCTAAAGAAAAGTCTTTCCACACCTGCACTAGCAGGCAAACCAGTGTTCAAAATAATATACAATTTCTGGACGTGTGGACATGCAGCCAGAGAACTCAAGATATATCTGCAGCGCCGGATAAATATCTGTCCCCTTCCTCACTCACACACATTTTCTGCACCAAAATCCTTATGTCTCCGATTTGAAAGACTAGAGAAAAAATTGGGCTTAGTATTTGAATCTAAGTTAAGGACACGTTTCCGGTCATTTGACTATTTATAGATCTAGATTTCCGTCCATTCGGGTCAAAGATTACAGATCGGTGAGATCGCACCAAAGAGTCACTTATTCAAGTCGATGAGAAACCATAAATTATATAAATATTATTGTGAAAAAAGTATTGGTATCGAGTATCGCTTACAGGCTAAAAAAAAGTATCGGCGATACGCATGCGATACCAACAAAATTAAACTATCGCGATACTCGCCGCGATACTGAAAAAAGTATCGGCGATACCAAGTATTGCGATACTTTATCGCGATATTAACAGCCCTGATTATCTCTCTTTACTGATAGTCTAGCAGGCTATCCACACTTTCTCAGCATCACTGCACTCATGCAAAAGTTTTAGCACTTCTTTACTTGCAACAAGGAATTAAAACTTGAAATACTTTTACAGATAGTGAAGTTTCTAAAGACAGTCAATTATTTGCATCATCACTCAAACGTCTCTGAGTTAACAACATTACAAGGACATTTTCAATGCATTAGAATGAATATGCAATTAATGCATTAGAATTAAATCTGCAACTATATAAACAGAAGTAAATTGTAAAATAATAAGCCATGTGCAGCACTGGTCCATTGCTAGTAGACAACATGTAAAAGAATTTGTAATGCAACAGTATTGGAATATTTTTTAAACAGTAATATAATATTTACACCGATACAGCATGGTTTAATCAGGATGCAAATTAAATGACATAATATTATTCATAAGTTAATTTGAGTACATATTTTGCAAGCAGAATGCAGGAAAACATACTTGTAAGGGACATTCGCTTCAGGCACGTTTGAAGAAAGTGGAGCACGCAGCCTAGTCCCAGGTTGATGGAAGGAATTCATGAGAACCTGCCTCATATTTGAAGCACAAGCTGTTGCTCTCAGCATTGTTAGTTTCTCTAGCAAAAACCAAAACAAATTATCAAATCAATTCACAACTCCGTTGAAATGCAGCGCAATAGTAGCGGCATTCTATTTCCGTTGAAACTACCTTTCACAGCAGATTTAGCCATTTTGATAAGTGTGAACTTACGTAAAATGCAAAAAACTCAAAGACGCAGTTCTACAAGCTTTGATAGACTCATCAGACACTTCATCTCAAAGTCATCGGATCTGTTGTTGACAAAGACAAGACAACTATCCACCATTGGCTTAAAATTTATGGCTGATTCAATGAACAATGACGATGATGAAGAACAGCAGGAGCATCAGTAGCAATGGAATGATATGAAGAAGGGCCAGGTGGGGTAAAAGGAGATGAGATGGCGAATAATAAAATGTTGAAAATAGTGGTAAACATATGATATGAAGAATTCAGTAGCACAACTAAAGGGTGCAAAGATCTTGGACATGATTTTATGAAGCCGGGTTTAATAATGATGCATAAAATAACACAACAAATAATCATGATGATTGTAACACTGTGCATGCTTTTATGTCTACAGTTTTTCATCTAAGAGATCAGTGTGCAGCAGGGAAAAAATATACCTATTCCTCTTTTACATTTAAACAAGCAAAGATGTAAAAAAAATCAGAAATACAGTAACATATATTTAACAGGACGGCCAATGCACACATGGGTAATCATTTCCAGCAACGACCATCCTTAGTTTCCTTACCTTATCACTTTAAAATGGTTTATCCACAAAGCAAATTTCCCTCTTCAAACTAAAACAACGTATATTCCAGGTCAGACTCTCTTTTATAAAATGTGTGTGTGTGTATTATATACACCGTGACTCAAAAAAAAGTAAGCCAAATTGTTTTTCATATATCTGTAAAGCCCGATAACATATCACGCTAAAATTTTCCAAATATTTAGAGAATTGGACCAAGAATATTATTCCAAAATTTCATGAGATAAAGTTGAACAGATAAAAAGTTATGAATATTTAAACTTCATATACCGAAATTGCAGTTTACAAGCAATTTTCTGTTAGATTCAATAAATGCCTGATAATTAATCATACTAAAAGTTTCCAGATATTTAGAGGATTGAACCAAGAATAGGATTCCAAAATATCGTGTTATGAATTTGAACGGATAGAAAGATATGAATATTTAAGCTTAATCTCCAGAAATTTCAGTTTTCTGCAAGTCTGTTATGGTGTTCGTTGCGGCTTCGATGCTTGATAGTTCCCAATTTTGGTCTTCAGTGATCCTAGAGTAAAATTAAGGGAGTATATTATCGCAATGTTCTACTGTAACAACATCTTCCACCTGTTATCAGAAATATGTAGCCCGCGGAAGGCTGTTTTCTTTTTTCAACGGAACAGCGCCAGCCCACAGAGCCAAGGAAACCATCGAAATGCTGACGCCAGACTTCATTTCTCCCACATTATGGCCTCCGAACAGCCAAGATTTGAATTCTGTCGACTGTAAAGTGTGGAGCGTGCATGATGCAAGACCGGGTCTATCAGACAACAATCCATGGCATAAACGATCTGAAGCAACGCTTGTTGGAAGTGTGGTATGGCCTGGACCAGAGGATATTCGACGATGCTGTTGCCTAATGCATGCCATGGTGCCAGCGCCTCCAGGCTTGCGTGCAAGCAGGAGGAGGACTTTTGAGCATGTTATTTAATTAAATAATCAAACCATACTGTCAGGGTCATATTGTTAGTTCAATTCTCTACATATCTGGACAATTTTAGAATGATTAATCATCAGGCATTAGAGATAATAAGGAAACATTTTATTGAATCTGACAGGAAATTGCTTGTAAACTGCAATTTCGGTATATGAAGTTTAAATATTCATAACTTTTTATCCGCTCAACTTTATTTCATGAAATTCTGGAATCATATTCTTGGTCCAATTCTCTAAATATTTGAAATTTTTTTAGCGTGATATGTTATCGGGCTTTAGAGATATATGAAAAACAAATTGGCTTACTTTTTTTGAGTCACGGTGTATATACGGTTTTACAGTAGGCCTACATGCATACAGTCCTACATAACACAAGCACAGCAAATACATTATCGCTGCATCTGCAATTGTAAACAGGCTTGCAGTCTGGGGCATAAAAGTTTATTTTCTAACCTTCGACTTTGAACCCCGGTCAATGAAAACATCATTCGGAGGCTGAATGCACAAGCCCCGCCTTCTGTTTTGCATGCACCAACAATGTGCCAATCTGGAAAGAGACCACCTGCCTACGGAGCAGGGCGCCAACATCCTATGGACTTTCATTTGCCACATAGCCTAACATCTGCATGCCGAGTGAATAATAACTTGAAATTCGGAGCGTTTTTGTTACAACGGAGCGTTTTTGTTATAACTGAACGCTTTGAAAATATAACCTTCGCTTCTGAGTGGATTTCTTGAAGAGGCGCTATATAAATTCTTGAAATGAATCTGATTGACCCGCGTAAAAAACTACAAATTATGCGCTATATAAATGACATCCGTAAGTTGGTATGAGTCGCGGTCCGTTATAATTATGTCCTTGACTGATGGCAAGGTGATTGAGACCTTTTCTCTTTGTTAGCTTTCTGCACATTTTTAGTTTTATTTCTTGTATTGGTATTTTTAGAACATAGCCTAAACCAGTGCTGTCCAACCTTTTTTACACAGCGGGCCACTGAAGAAGGTCTCTTGAAGCCGAGGGCCGCAACGTCGAATTTAAAAGCAACGAGCATATTCTAATGAAAACTGTTTAAGCTGTATTGAAATTACTATGGAATAAATCATAATGAATTCGTCGTGGAAACTGGATTTTGTGTTCACATTGTCAAATAATAAGCCAAGTTATGAACTTATGGCTATGCAATTTGACTTGCGATTTATTTTTCTCCATTTTCAAAAAATATGAAAAAACTTCACTAGCTTAGGCGGGCCACTTGAAATCACCTCGCGGGCCGCAGGTTGGACAGCACTGGCCTAAACCATGGTGTAAGAAGGGATGGTGTGCGCACTTCCTATACTGGCCATACAACGTTTTTGGCTAGACTTATTTTAGTTCAGCAGGTGGCGCTACTGTCCCGATTTGCGCGGATGCAGCACAGGGAATATAGAGCAAGAAGTAAGGAACATTCGAAACATGGAACATAGGGACAAGGAGAGCGCAGGAACATAGCAGGGAACATCACTTGGAATATACTAGGGGCGATGAGGGTCAGGTAACATTGCAGGGAACATGGAACATCACACGGAACACCAGGAAACATAGGCCTAAGCGAATATATAACAAAGAACGTGTAAGGTAAAGAACACGAATCATCACTGAGACTATCGTTCAGAGAATATGGGAATATAGGAAGAGGAACACGGAACATGCATGCATTCCGGAACATGCCACAAGGACTGTACTACAGAACGTAAGGAACATGGAACATCAGAGGGAACACAAGAAACATTGAGGAACATGGAACCTGGAATGTGCAACAAGGAATGAGGAACACAAGGAACATCAGGGAACATAAGAAACAAGGAACATCGCGGGAACTTCAGAGGCATTAAACGCGGAACACGCAACAAAGACCATGGAGCACAAGGAACATGGAACACCCGAGGGAACATCAGAAACATTAAGGAACAGGGAACGCGAAACACGCAACAAGGACCGTAGAACAGAAGGAACTCGAATCATTAGGATAAACATAAGAGATATTAAGGAACATGGAACGCGGAATATGTAACAAGGACTATGGAACGTAAGAAACAGGGAACACCAGGGAACACAAGGAACATGGAACATCACATTGAACACCAGCGACATCAGAAAAAAAACGCGGAACAAGCAACAAGGACCGTGGAACATAAGCAATATACAACAAGGACCATGGAACATTAACAACTTGGAACATCACGGGAAAATGAGAAACATTAGAGAACACGAAATGTGAAACACGCAACATGGTACGTGGAACGTAATGAACATGGAACATAAAAGGGAAGATCAGAACCATTAAGAAACATGTAACACGGAATGTGGAACAAGCAATGTGGAACCCAAGGAACAGGTGAACATCAGGAAACGTTCGCTGGAAAACGGAACACGGAATGTGGAACACGCAACAAGGTCCGTGGAACGCAAGGAACAAGGAACATAAGAGGGAACACAAGAAACATTAAGGAACATGGAACCAGGAATATGCAACAAGGACTACAAGGAACACAAGAAACACAAGGTAACATAAGAAACAAGGAACATCGTAGGAACTTCAGAGGCAATAAAAAATACGGAACGCGGAACACGCAACAAAACTGTGGAGCTTAATGAACATGAAACACCAGAGGGAACATCAGAAACATTAAGAAAAAAGGAACGCAAAACACGCAACAAGGGCCGTGGAACAAAAGGAACATGTATCATCAGGATAAACATAAGAAATATTACCGGTAAGCAACGTGGAACGCGGAATATGTAACAACGACCGTGGAACATGAGAAACAGGGAAAACCAAGGAACACCAGGAACATGGAACATCACATTCAACACCAGCGACATAAGAAAACAAAGGACGCGAAACAAACAACAAGGACCGTGGAACATAAGGAATATAAACAATTAAGGAGCATGGAACATAAGGAACCTGGAATTTCACAGGGAACAAGGAACACGGAACATCAATTAACAGGGAACAGAGGGCACATCACAGAGAACAAGGGAACACGGAACATCGATATGAACATCAGGGTCAGAGGACATAGAAAACATTGGAACACAGGGAACACAATAACATCACATGGAACAGAGAACACGGAACACAAGAGAAAAGGAAACAAAAGCAGATGGAACAGAACATAGCAAAGATAATTTGTGTCGACCTCCTCCTTCGTCCAGACATGAGACTGGCACTAAGGAACGGACATGCAGTGAAGGAGTATAAGCATAGGCGTAGGAGACGGGGGTCCAGGGGGGGCAAATGCCCCCCAAATTTCGGGCAAGTCTGATTTTTCGGGCAGGCAGACCCGGAAAAATAAAAAAAAGTTTTATAAAATTTTTACTTTTCTTATTTTTCCGGGTCTTCTTGCCCGAAAAATCAGACTTGCCCGAAAAAAAATGGAGATTTTGCCCGAATGACTAAAAAAAGGTCGTCAGAATTTTCGGGCAAACGTAACGGAAATTTTTCTTAAGATTTCGGCCGGAGGGAAAAAAAATTTCGGGCAAAAGTCTAATTTTTGCCCCCCCAACGTTGAAATGTCCCCTACGCCTATGAGTATAAGTATATATGCCATACAATATCATGAAATTCCATTAGGCTTATGGGCGAGGTCCGTCAACTGTTGCATGCTACGCCATCTAGCGACTTTAGCCACAAATTTCAGCCAAGTGCGCACACCATCCCTTCTTACACCATGGCCTAAACGGGTCAGTCAAGATTATGGGATTTCTTAAATGAAGATTGGAAGCACTGGATGATCATGACATTGTACACATATCTGAAGTCGTTGTGGTGACTGGTGAACCGTGAACCAACTCGCTTAATCAAATTGGTTCAGAGGCTAATGGGCATAATTATAATTATGGTTATGGCACGACAAAACGTGGCAAGTTGCAAATTGTGCCTGGACGCTCTTACCATTCCAGGTTCTGCTGGTCCAATAAGTAGCCTAGGCTACCAGGACGGCGCTCAGATTTAAAAATAAGTGTCCGTTCGCTGTTCATTACCCGGATGATTAGGCCTACCGTTTAGTCACACTCGATCTAAGCCTAATTGCAGCTTACAACTTAATATCAACATGCAGTCTGTGGCGAATCAGTGTTTATACCAGGACCTTCTTTCAAGTGTGCTACCTTCCTCTCTTGTTAAGTATTTTTAGTTAGGGCATAGGCCTACGGCTGAAAAATTAATGGTTTACCACAGAGCCGTAGGCCTATAGGCCTATTTGAAACCATTCATTCATTCATTCATTTCAAGAATCTATATAGCGGCCCTTCAAGAAATCCACTCGAAGCGCATAAATGAATCGTAGACCTGTAGGCCTATATGTTAGGCTATGTATAATTATAGGGTTTAGGCCTATGTAGCCTAGTATTAGTAATGCAGTGAATTGTGAGTGATCGAACGTAGCCAACCTTCACAATCAGGGAGTCTGTAAGCTAATTTTGTATAACATAATTATAATAGTCAGCTAATTATTATGCAAGATATCGAGCGTAGGTCTGCATGTAATTATATTAAGGCAGGCCAGGTGGCTGAGTGGCGGGAATGCTACTGCTGTGCGACCGACGCTGCAGAGCGAGAGAGACAGAGAGAGAGAGAGAGAGAGAGAGAGAGAGAGAGAGAGAGAGAGAGAGAGACAGACAGACAGACAGACAGACAGACAGAGGGAGGCAGAGAGAGGGACAGAGCGATTGAAGGAAGGGTCAGTGTTGTTGAAAGTATCGGGCCAATGTACTTAAGTAAAAGTAAAAGTAAAATGGATTTTAATTACTTAAGTAAAAGTAAAAGTACTCATCACAAATTTTACTTAAGTAAAAGTAAAAAGTAGCCCCTTCAAATAATACTTTTTAAGTAACAAGTAAAAGTACCGAGTCTTTCTATAAGCTTAACTCAATCGATTATTAACCTTCAAAAATACTAAATTCTCGAAATGGCACTTATCGTTGAGTCTAGTATGCACGCTTCCGATTCATTGTTAGCACAATGCACAGCTGAAGAGTCGTTCTGCTGCAGAACTGGCAGTGCATCCAGCGTGCACCACGCATCGAAAAATCTATTTTTAGGCATGCAAATTTGAATAAGCTGTCTTAGCTTAGCGAAACGAAATGTTAATTAGCGCTTTGAAGCAGAGGCGCCGTTAGGCGTACGCACTTACGCAAGTGCGTACAGCGCGGAAAGGCAAAAAAAATTTTTTCACAAATTGCAAATTTATTATAAGCGATGAAATTCTATTGAAATTTTATAATCTATAGAATATAGGCCTACTTACTTTCTTACTTACTTACACTCTAATAGAGAGCCATCTTGGCATTGAGCGTCTTATAGCCGCCTAGGCCCTAGAGGTCTATGGATCCTGGGATTCCGGGATGTAAAACCGTTAAAACTTTTTTTTAAATTTAATTTTTGTTTGTACGTGTTTTTATGTGCACTTTTTTATAGCCAGGGGCGGATCCGGGAGGGCAATCCGGCCATGGCCCCCATTTAAAACTGCCATGGGACGTGGCCCCCATTTGGTATGAAATTAGCAATATGCATATGCGTGTAATGGCATATTGCCCCCCCCCTATTCGGAAAATGACTTGGGACGTGGCCCCCCCCCCCAGTCGGTTTTCAAGTGGAGGAGTAAAAAAAAGGTCATCAACTTTTTTGGCGGATGAAATGGTATGATTTTCTCCAAAAAACTTTTGGCAGATGACTAAAAAAAACCTCATCAACTTTTTTTGGCGGATGAAAAGTACTTCAGCCAAAGACTGATCCCTATTTATTTTCGACCAACAACCAAATTTCGAAATTTGTTTCACCTGTCCCATCCCAGGTTCTAAGATTTTTGCCCCCCCCCCCCTTGGAAGAGTTCTGGATCCGCCACTGGTTATAGCGCCCCTTCAAGCTCTCTACTCCGGCCGAAGCGCTGAGCAATTGTGAGTGAAGGACTTGCCCAAGGTCCTTACGCGGCGAGGTGGATTCGAACCTGGAAAATTCCGGCTTCAAGGCGACGATAGCATAGCAACATGCCGATCTAAAGTTATCAAAGTGCACCTCCTAAGCATCACCCCCTGGTAACTTGTACCGTAACCAGTTTCAGATTACCCCCGGACGCTAGATTTGCATAGATTTATCCGTCATCCCACTGTGGTTTGTTATCAATATTTTACTCGGAAAAAATAATAGCCTCGAAGCCATTTCTCCATGTAACTTCAGCGGCGATTTAGTATTTTAGTTACAGATGAAAATATTTATAACAAACCAAACCACGAAGTGGGATGACGGATGAAAATCTTCAGACCAAAACAAGGAGCGGGATTATTTTTCTGATATTTTTAGTCCAATAAATGCAACGATTGATGCAAATTACAGTTTGCGGGGGGGGGGGGGGGTAATGTTTAGGAGGGGGTAATAATTTGAAGCCTTTAGCATGGGCGCCCGCAGAAATTTTTCTAGGGGCGCAAACTTTTATATAATTGTCACATGGTCTAAATTTATTGGGTGACAGTTTGAATTTCCATATTACCACGAGAGAATCCTATAGATCCTATCCTACTTATACGTTATGCGCCCAAAGAAAGATATATTAGGCCTATATAGGTTCAACATGACTGCCTAAAATGGCTCAATTTGAGGTCGACACAGCCATAAATGCGCTGGTCGCTGGGTCTCCGCCCCCAGACCCCGCTGGGGAGCTTACTGTAAAGACAAAACCTTTCTCTTTTACAATAACATTTTCATTTTTATTGTTATCCTGGTAGCTTGCGACACTGAAAAACGACTTATTCTTAAAAATTTCGCGACTTTGTCGTTCACAAATAGCTGGCAAACAAGAGCCTAAAAATGGCTCCATTTAAGGTCGAAACAGCCAAAAATGCGCTGGTCGCTGGGGCTCCACCCCAGACCCCGCTGGGGGAGCTTACGACGCTCCCCCAGACCCCCTAGTCGGGATGGGCTTCGTGCCTTCGGCACTCGCCACTCGCGGGAAGCTTTCGGCGCCGCCACTGACGACCAATTAGGCCTACAATACAGCGTCCTGGCACTTTTTTACACTTTAAGCACTGTATATGTGTATATATATATATATATATATATATATATATATATATATATATATATATATGGGATTGGATTGGTAGTATTTACGCCCCCTAACAAAAAATCCTGGATCCGCCCCTGAATATAAGCTCGTATCGATCGCTGTTCGCTTCATATTATTTTGTGCAAGTTGTGCGTACAGAAATAAAATCCTGGCGGCGCCGCTGCTTTGAAGTAACGAACATTGTAACGAGTGTCGCATAAATTGTAGCGAAGTAAAAGTACTGAAATATGGGTAAAATTTTACTTCGTTGAAAGTAAAAGTATTTCATTTTTCCCATACTTCGTTACATGTGAAAGTACTCAAACTTTTACTTAAGTACAGTAACGCGTTACTTTTACTTCATTACTGTACAACACTGGGAAGGGTGTAGGCCTACGCTAAGAGTGAGATACGCTTTTTGATAGGAATATTATGCCAGCTGTGTGGACAAGAATGGTAGAGTAAGAGTGATGAAAGATAATCCTTAAGCTGAGTTTTTTGATACCATGGGCGTCCGCAGCGGGGCGCAAGTGCGCCTCTGGATTTTTCGCATAGTTGCACATAGCCTAAGTTTAGATTATTTGGTTGTGATTGTTACAACGTGGTTTTCAATGTGATTATCGATTCGTTCTACAAATCTACAACTTAGACTACAAGTTGAACCCATAATCTTTCCTTGGGCACATAACGTAGGCCTATTATAGGTAAGCTACACTAGGATTCTCTCGTTGTATTATGGAAATTCAAACTGTCACCCATTAAATTTAGACCATGTAACAATTATTTAAACGTTTGCCCCCCCCAGAAAAATTTCTGCACGCCCATGTTTGACACACGTGAAAATAATCTAGGCCTATATAAATAAAAATGTAACTGCGTAGGCCTACGCACAAATCTTTCTCCTCAAGGATCTCAGAAAGTCTTTGACCCATTCTTTTCAAAATTGCAGCAAAACGTTCCGTTCCAATAGGCCCGGGTTTGCATAATGCGATTTTGCTAAAATCTTTTACAACAAAAACAACTTTCACTTCGAAAGCATTATGCAAACCCGATTCGACCGATTCCGAGTTCAAATTCAACCCGTCCATATGCATTCACGGATTTCGGTCGCGTTTCAAATGATGGTTCCGCAAGGCTTATATTGCGCATATTAAATATAGATTCAACACATTCAATAGCGGCCGTCTAGCGTACGCGTTTCCGCGTCGCTGTCGGGAAGGGACGGTGTGAGGGAGGAAAGGAGGGGAGGGAGCGGAACGAAGAGGGAGGCGAGGGAGCGGAGGGGAGATGGAGGAGGCAGAGAGGCAGAGGAAGGGACGGAGGGAGGGGAACTTGGAGGGGGAGGGTGCAGGGGGAGGTGGAGGGCAAGGGGAGGTGAAGGGGAAGGGAGGGATGGGGACGGGAGGAGGTAGAGGGGAGTGAAGGGGATTGCACGGGGAGGGGTGGGAAAAGGAAGGGAATGGGAGGATAGGGGAGGAGAAGGGGAGGATAGGGGAGGGGAGGAGGAGAGGGGAAGGGGGATGGTGAGGGGAAGGGGAGGTCAAATGGAGGTAGGGACGGGTGGCCGCGGATGCTCTTTTCAGCCACAGAAACTCGTGGCCGGGTACGCTATAGTATTTATTCATTATTTTATTTACTGAGAATTTGATATAGCGCTCCTTCAAGGTTTCTACTCAGGAGCGCTCCATAGTCGTTTAGGCCAGGGCCGGATTAAGCAATGAAATCATACCATGTCATCTGCCAAAAAAGTTGATGACCTTTTTAAAAGTCATCTGGGGAAATTTTCGAGAAAATCATACCATTTCATCCCCCCCAAAAGTTGATGACCTTTTTTAGTCATCTGGCGAAATTTTTGGTAAAATCATACCATTTCATCCTCCCCCAAAAGTTGCAATGACCTTTTTTTAGTCATCTGGCGAAATTTTCGAGAAAATAGTTGTTTCGCCGAAATTTGCTCCTGAAAATTTTTCCCCGCATTTGTGGGGGCCCCCTAAAGTGTGGGGCCGAACATGTTGAACATGCCTTAATCCGGCCCTGGTTTAGGCTACGGCAAACTTCCGACCCATCACACGAGCTCACCAAAACTCCACCTTTCGCTATCTCGATCCCCACAGGCCTTTCACTCAAAACTGAAAACATTGCTCTTCCGCAAATCCTATCCTGATTCTTCCGATTCTCTTCACATCCCTCGTCATTTCAACTCTAAACATCACCCACCTTAGCCACCCATCTATCTGACTGCCTGACTCTCCGGACTTGACCCACTGCCTATCGATTTTGTTTTGATTCAACGCCTGCGAATAAGCTGGTTCCCGCGACTTCGCTTTTGTGGGCGCTGTAGAAGTCTCGAGATTACGATTACGATTTATGTAGGCTATGTTTGATACTGCTGGATTTTGAAGAACAAAATACGTGAAACTTATCGTTGTCTTCTGTAACGAAGTTAAAGAACTAGGCCTATAGACAATTATAAACTAGCCATAAGCTACCACAGTGACTGTAGGCCTACAGTTACTTTAGGTTAGGTGTAGGCAACGCTGAACATTTGAAGAGATTGGACGTACAGGCGTGAGGGAATAAGTTCGACTCTTGTTATATAATTTCACGTAGGCCTATAGCCTATTTCACACACTTTCACACAACGTCAGTTAGGCCTATAGGTCTAGAGAAATATCATAATTATAAAGGCCGTCTGGTCGTCTACCATCCGTGCGAAGTAGTCCTGGTGGTTCTTTTATGGACGGGCTTCCTGCTTTTGAAAGGGAGCGGTGTACAATGTCGTTGATGGTGCTATGTCGAGCTATTCGACCGAAACCGAGAGAGCAAGACAGGCCGTGGCTGCCTCTGGCGTCGATTTTAGCTACGCAGGCGCAAGTGTGGGGTTCACATATTGCAGCCCCAAGTCGCAAACCGACGGCAACACGAACATCCTCGTTATCCAGTCGTAGTCCACATGCGGTTATCGGTAACGCATGGAGCCAATCACTAGCGTGAGGTGATGAGACTGCTTTTAGTCGTGCGATGTTATAATTATACATCCACTGTGTTTTCGAGCAGTGTCTTCACAGTTTTCTCCAACAATGGTAGCCTATGTCCCATGATGCTTTTATTATTAGCCTATTATTATTATTATTTTTATTTTCATTTTTTATTTTTATTTTTTTTTTATTTTTTTATTATTATTATTTTTTTTAATTTTTTTATTTATTTATTTATTTATTTTATTTTTTTTATTATTATCACACACATTTATTCGCTTAAACAAACAATACAAACATGACACATCAATTTCAAAGAGGGCAACCGCCCTCAACCATGTCCAACAGGGGCTTAATAAAGGAACCTGAAAAAGCCACAGCGTTAAATCGTTGTAGCCTATAGTTATGGAAATGCGTTGGAACAAAAAGCTTATTATTATTATTATTTTTTTTTTGCGCCCGAGGTAGTAAGGATAATAATATTATTATTATTATTATTATTATTATTATTATTATTATTATTATTATTATTATTATTATTTTTTTTTTTTTTTTTTTTTTTTTTTGCCCTGAGGTACTTCATTCCCCCAGGGACTTATGGACTATTATTAACTGAAGTTATTATTATTATTATTATTATTTACCCGAGGTATCAATGATCCCTCAGGATTTATAAAATTAGGGGTGCAATGTTCTGGAATGGCTAGTCTTCGCAGATGGAGGTTATAGGCGTCCTGTGGGTCGGTTAAAAATATCATTATTATTATTATTATTATTATTATTATTATTATTATTATTATTATTATTATTATTATTATTATTATATATTATCATTATTATTATTATTATCATCATCATCATCATCATCATCATCATCATCATCATCATCATCATCATCATCATCATCATCATCATCATCATCATCATTATTAAAAAAGAGAACGCCCACCGTAAAACAAAACTTTCTAATTTTGCCTCTGTTTCTATACTTTACTTTCATATTCACTTCTTAGAACTTGGATCACGTTAATTTTACATTTCCTTATAATATTTCATGTTTGACTAAACTGCAAACTTATTGTATCCGGGACCGAATAACAATACCAACCCTAACCTTAACCTAACCGACCATTACGACGCCGAACCTGATCCTAACCGACCCTCACGACGCCTAACCTGACTTTAACCGACCCTCACGACGCCGAACCAGACCCTAACCGACCCTCACGACGCCTAACCTGACTCTAACCGACCCTCACGACGCCTAACCTGACCCTTAATCGACCCTCACGACGCCTAACCTGATCCTAACCGATACGTCGGTCCCGGTTACTATAAGTAGGCCGACTTAACTTTTGTGAAAGAGAGCGTGAGGGCCGTGGTTCGATTCCCGAAGGTGGCTAATTACTCAGAGATTAAAAATCTCGGCCGAGCACGGTCCGTCCACGGGAACCTAAATGGCGTGGCGACACTAATCATCTTCGATATGGCAGTGTCGTTAAACATGTAACAACAGGGATGACGGATAAAAATCTTCAGACCAAAACAAGAAGCGGAATGATTTTCTGATATTTTTAGTGCAATAAATGCGATGATTGATGCAAATTAGGCCTACAGTTTGCAGGGGTTATTGTTTGGGAGGGGGTAATTTGAAACCTTAACACCTGGGTCCGCGGCTGGTCAACTGTCAGCGCACTGAACTGCACGGTCCACCTCACCACGAGTATTATAAAAAAAAACCTGCTGCGGAGTGAAGGGTCCTGCTTCAGATAGATCGGCTGGCGCTTTTGACCTTGAGTGACCCAAAGTGCACAGCTGTGTGCTGTCATGTAGGTGCTGTCAGTGGCTTCGAGACTATCTGTCTTTCTGTCTGTCTCTGTCTGTCTCTGTCTCTGTATGACTCTACCTTTATAATCTACCTTTATAATATGCACTGCATACATATAAGGCCTTACAAGTGACAGCAGTCTGAGATTTGCAAATCAACAATAATTATAGGCGACTTAATATTATTTGAAGAGTCCATAAGTAGGCCTAATTCAATCCTACCGGCTAACATGAACCGAATTGGTGAGCACCAATTAGGATAGACCTCAGTCGAGTTGGCAAAAAGACTAGAATCATACGAACTGCTCTGCTCAAGGTTTGGTTATCTATCTAGGCTTGAATCGTGTAGTGATAAGGAAATACTTGACTCTGCAAAAAACTTTGTAGCTGTATGTTGATGACCTAGATAAAAACCTTGGCTATGAGCTAATACAGTTTTCTTATTTTGTAAAAATGTTTAAAGACGAAACAGCAACAACAGGCCTCGACATAAGTATGATAAGTCAGAAGCAGTTCATGTAGGCCTGCAGATTAATACTTGACAAAGGTGTTGAGAGCTCGTTTCCAATGTGGAAATCATGCTAAGAATGTACTTGGTAGGCTACTCATGGTCACAAACTGTAGTGCTGAACGCTCATTTTCTAAGATGAAGATCATCATTGCAAGAATAGGCTTAGAACAATTATGACGCATGAGCGACTTAGCCACCTTGCAGTGCTAAGCATAGAGAGTGCATGACATTCTACGCCAACTGCATGGACTTTCATCAGGTGACTGACGACTTTGCCAATAAAAAGTGCGAAAACGCCGAAAAGTATCTATTGAATCTACTCAAATTTAAACCTAACTGTAGGCCTAACCGATCTAGTTAATTTACTATAGCCATCTGTTTTCATTTTGGAGGTCTCGCGTTATTACACTATAATTTACTTTGCCTTTTGTTTTGTTTGTCCGTATCATTGACTTATTTTAATAAGTAAAAACTGAAACAGAGAATTAGCCTAAGGTTTATCCTTTCCTTTGTAATTGAGAAATGACTTTAATAACCAACTCATATAATAGATGTAATTTAAGGTAGTTATAATAGAGGACACAATAATATACTTAGGCTATAAGTAAAAATTAACGATTTTCTCAATTAATCATCATTATTCACTATAGCTATAGTATACGCCCTCACTCATCTCATTCCCAGGAGCGTAAAAGCCAATGAACCTGACTTAGGGCAAATAACTTATCATCATCAACGTCATCATCATCATCATCATGTGTAAGAAATTAATTAACGACAAGTCTACAATTTAAACATCGCTTTTAGCACATTTGCTTGCGACGCGTTATGATTGTAGGCCTAGGCCTTTATGCCTACCTATATGGAGTGTGTCTCTGTTGGAGACTGTGCATCAAATAGCCGTTGCAGAAAATGCCCCACCATAACGGCCCCCACCATCCTAAATCTGGCCATGAGGCGACACTCGGAAGTCTTAAACCATTCATTCATTCACTCATTCATTTCAGTTCATTGAATCGAAGAAAAAAGACATCTTTTACAACAAAAGTGGTACATCAATAAAATTTATTTAATAGTTGCTATAACAGAACAAATAACACAAGCTATGACTAGGCCTATGAGCATTAACAAATGAAATCATGTCTTTCAGCAAACAAATTATGAATAACTTTATTAGAGATGCTTAAGTTAAAAGATGTTACCAGCAAGTCCGTATACTTATGGGGTGTTTTGGTGTGAACACACCCGATATGAAGTAATGTTTAAAAATGAAATAATGCATTTACTAAGAAGCGATGTAGAAAAACGTAAAAACTAAAGGAAGATTTAATTTCAAGCTCATTTCTACGTGATAAATGTTACAACAAACTAGCCTAAAGCACGACAAGTCAAAAGCCATTCGATTTAAATATTAGACTAATTATAGAACTGTCGATCAGTCAGATCTCCTTGGATCTTTATCAGATCATTGTCTTAGCTACATGTACGTGGACATTTAGAATGGTATATAATTAGAAAATTTGTTAGTCATTCAAAATTCATTAGATCTTAATCTGTAATTCTCATGGGCGGAGTTTACCAGGAGCCCAAATTCATCCTTTCTACCAATGGTATCTTTTTCCGGGCTTAGCCGTCCCGTCCCCCAAAGGCCCAAGAACGAAAACCAAACTCCGCCCATGGTAGTTCTTCGTCACTCGCGTCCCACCGGCGAGCAGCGACTCACTGAGACCTCTATGGTCCCTCCCTGACCTCCTCTGACCCCCAATCTATTCATCTGTATGACCTCAATCGACGCCTGCAAATTGACCGCAACAGATGACATCCTCATCCCGCCTTGGCTCCCGCGGGGGCGAACGACGGCGCACAGCTCCTTCCGGAACTTGTTTCCAGTGGCGCAGTACAGAAAGAAGTTCAGCGAATGGTTAGCGTACATCAGAAGGTCGGACACTGTTTTGACGAGTTCGAGTCTGGCCGCCAACTTGTCGTCGGTGTCGGTACCATAGAATGCCGATGATGAGGAGGAGACGATCAGGATGACGCTCTTTGGGAGAGTGGTAACGAGAAAAGCGAAGGAAATGGTCAACAACGTGATGCTCAGCTTCGTTGCGTCAACGGTGGCCGAATTATTCGCCGGTCTCACTCCGCCGTATAGTGCCTCGCGTTGACGTCTCGTCGACAGGATACGGATGACGATGGTGACGTTGATGGTGAAGATGATGACGAAGGGGATGATGGAGTAGAGCAAGGCGTCAATCCAGGGCCAGACCTTTCTCATCACGAACTCGTATCCCTCCGCCGCATCGCAGTGTAGTTCAAAGGTCGACTGCTGCTGCTGCTGACTCCAGCATCCGTCGTAACCGCTGGAGAGTCCAGTCGTCCAGAAGAAATGGGAGTTGATGGTAGAGAGAGTGACCAGCAGGAACCCCACTATGTAGACGGCACGTCGTCTTCTACACATTGTGTTGACCTTCAGGGGGTAGAAGACAACAATGAAGCGTTCGAATGTCACCGCCACTTGCAACCAAACGGCCAAACAGGCGCAGAATGAGACAAATGCGCTAAGCGTCTTACAGGAGAATTGCGAGGCGCTGCGGATGTCCGTTCCGACGAGCGCATCGATCCAGATGCGTGGCAGTCCAAGGAAGAGGACTAAGGAGTCGGCCAAGGCGAGCGCGGATAGGTAGACGCAGGTGGATAAACGGCGCACCTTTTGGCAGCTGAGTGTGATGAAGAAGAGGGAGTTACCGGAAATGCCGACGAGGAGTAGGAAGGGTGGGACGATGAGGAGCAGCTGTTTGCGGACGCGGTACTCCAAGTACTTGGTCAGCGGATCGGATTTCGACGGTGGTGTGTCGTTGTCCGAGCACTGGTGGAGATCGGAGAGGAGGGTGACGTTGGGGACTGTCATGAAGACCTGTTGTTCGGAAAGCGAGTACGATTCGAATATGGTGACCTAGGGTGGAATAGTTGAGTCGGTGACCTCTATCGTTCTCTGGTGACCCCGGAAGCTGAAGGTTATAAGATTCTCTTCACAGCTGGAAATATCAGTTTCAAACACCAGTTACTATTTCCTGTCCAGGGCAACTAGTTACTGTAGAGTGTAGACCTAACCAGTTACGTTTTATAGGCGTCCATAACTATAATTATAAAACCCTCTGGCTGAAGTTTTTAAGCATTCGCCCTATTATCTCAAGGATCGATTAACTTCTCAGATATAGATACAGTGGCGTAGCGTATACCATGTGTGCAATTTGTGCAAAGCACACGGGTCCACAACCTCCATGGGCCCACAGAAATTGCTAAATTTCTAATCTATCTTGGATCTGGGTCACAGAGAATCCTGCATTTGCCTCTATATTTACACTAAGTCTTGTAGGCCGCGTAGGGAATATTTATGTGAAATCACTGCAGCCATAACATTGTAATTTAGCTGTCTTGTTAATTTCTTACAGCATTCCTGTTTGTAATTGTAATTGTAATTGAACATTTATAAAGCGCCGCTCGCAGATTCAGTAACGCTCCCGACCCAAGTTAGCGCTCCCGCTAACAAATAGTATATCTCCAGACGTTTACGGAACAAGGGAAGAGAAAGACCAAGGAGCTCAAGACGTTGCTTGTGAGGAAGGCGATTCCAACAAGAAGGGCCAACATAAGCAAAGCATTTAGTTTAGGCTGTAACCCCACGCATGCGAGAAACAACAAGAAAAGCCATTGGCAGCGGAGGGCAGAGCGGCCAGGAAGAGTGAAAACCAGGTTACACAATGCCCGAAGATATGAAGGGGCAACCCCAAGAAGCATGCTTCCTGGGTAGCTCCTTCATATCTTCGGGCATTGTGTAACCATGAATAAGTGTCAGAATCTTAAACTCAAAGCGCTGAGGTACAGGAAGCCAATGAAGAGCGTCTCGAATGAAGTCAGATATGTGAGAGTATTTGGGAAGACCAGCAAGTAGACGAGCAGCAGCATTAAGTATTGACTGAAGTTTAGAGAGGTTAAGAGAGGAGAGGCCGGCATATGCAGAGTTTCCAAAGTCAACCCTAGAGCAAATCAGTGCATGGACAAGCGCCTTGACTGAGCACTTTAAGAGAGAGTGAGTGGCGGATAGAACGCAATTGTCGCAGGTGATAGAGACATGTTCGAGAGACACGATTAACATAATCAGAAAGAGAAAGGACTGGATCCAGAGTAAATCCCAAATCACGAACAGTTGGAGAGAAATGGATTCATTATACGAGTTTCATTAAATGGTATTTAATGAGAGGCGTCAGTCAAATGAAGGTCATGATCGTAGGAACTCTCAGAACACGTTCCGAATAGCAGTAGCCTGTTATGTGTGTGTGGAAAATGTGGATTGTTGCACGTAGCTGTTTTCGTCGACAACAGTAACTTGGTGCTTCCTTTCCTTAACGGAAACCTAGAACCTGGAATTGGAGGAACCGAACAACTCGGTTTCCTATGTCAAACTTCGAGAATCGTTGAACCGTAATTTTCGATATGTGAATCTATGTGATGCTAATTAAGTTTAAAAGATTCATTATACGAGTTTCAACTATTTAGATTTTTACTTTGTGACTTTTCCCAAGCTTCACAATTTTGCAAGATCATAATTTTCGATCTGTAGGCTACTCTGTGTAATTCAACTCTTAGCCTTACTGACGGATTCCTATTTTCAGACTTCATGTTTGTGTGAGTTTCAGAAATTCGTGTATTCATGTTACCAAGAATTCTGATTTCTGGATGATTTGCCTATGAGGTTACAACTTACAAAGATAAATTTTAGAATAACTGTTGAGTGTTGAGTTCCTAGAAAGAATCACAACAAAACACATCAACAAAAGATTTCATCCAATTTAGTTTCGATGCACTAATAAATGTACATGCACAATGTAAATATGACGAATAATAATAAATTATAGAAACCGAAGATGAGGTGTCGGTCCACCTCTTCTTCTGACTCCCAACGCAGCCCGGGGGAGGCAAAAGAAGAGGTGGACTGACATGATCCAGCAAGACCTCAAACTACACGGTGGTGTAGTGGTGGCGTCGTTGCCTTGGAGCCGGAAGGTTCGAGGTTCGAATCCGCCTCGCCGCGTAAGGACCTTGGGCAAGTCCTTCACTCACAATTGCTCAGTGCATCGGCGTGAAACTCCGATGCAGTGTCCGCTCTGTATAGTGGGGAGCGCCTCTGAGTAGAGATAGCTTGAAGTTGAAGGGGCGCTAGAACAAGTGCACATTAAAACAAACAAGTATTTAATTCGTCGCATTTAATAATAGTAGGCCTATATGTTTGTTAAAACCGTAATAACTGTAATATATATATATAACTGTATAATTATCGAACCACCAATTAAGCGTGTCCATCGTATATAACAATCAACAATTAAGTAGGCCTATCATACATCGAAGAGGCTTAAAACTTAAAAGCCTGATCATCCTTTATTCTCAACGAAACATTAATTTTGTGGCCATCTTAATTGCACAACAGTAATATTAAGCAGCATCCATGAAATGGTCAAAAAATTTGTATCATGTACATGTAAGCCTACATTAAATATCTTATGCGTACATGTAGTTTTGTGCAATTCTTATAAGTAGGCCTAGGCCTATCAATCGATTTATATACAAGAAAACAATTGATGTAGTAAAGGACAATAGCATTCAAGTGCCACAATTTGCCCACAAATGCTTAAATTAAAAAAATTCTTTGTTTCATTTCATTAAATTTTTACTTATTGTATGGTTTTGTAGAAACGGACACCTGTGTCGCTACTGTGTTGCATACAAGAAGGTCACATGCTGGTGATTAGGGTTTGCGCGGAATAATGTGCAATGAGAAGAGTCTTAAACACTAACTGCACTGAAATAACGGATAGGCCTACAGACAGTTTGCGGCACTTTGTGCTACCATATCCGCAACGATGATTGTGTATTTGGACATGAGTCAAAATCTTACTGAATACGACACATGCGACTACCCCGCCAATCACTTTCTGCATACAAAGAGAATGCAAAAGTGATTGGTAAATTCAAGACTAGTCGAATGGACAACCACCTTTGGAATTCAGCGGCAGCGCCAGGATTTCAGGTTTTGTTTAGGGGGGCTGACTTGCGGAGGAATTTTTAATTTTCACTCGCAAAATTTTTGACGACCTTTTTTAGTTGTCCGGTTGAAATCTGGTAGAAATTTTTCATTTTCGTCACAATTTGTGTTTTTTAGTCATCTGACTCATTTGGGTGGGGAAATATTTGATTTTTACATGGGAAAAATGTGGATTGCCTTTTTTCCCTAGGCCCCTCCTCGCGCCGCTACTGTTGGAATTTGTGGGTATGAGATTAAAAAAGTACAATCTTTTAATCCCCAAAGATTGTGAAAAGAAGACGACCAAAGGTGTGCAAAAATTGCGCGCGTCCAAATACACTCGGCATCGTAATTAGTCATTGCGCAAACCCTATTCGACGAATCGCCGACGATCGCAAAATTTTTACCCATTCGTTGTGTTCAACACTAATTTACACACCTCCGAAATTTCGAATTCAGCTATTTCACCGTACGACGACAAGAGATAGCCTACCTGATAAGGCCCAAAAAGTAAATGAAACATACTAATTTTAAAATCATTAATTAAAATTGTAAATTTAAAACTAAATAGGCCTAAATTAAATTTAAGAGTTAAAATCTAGAATTTTAGTCTAAATAAAAATAAAAATAATGAAATCTTATTTTAGAATAAAAATTAATTATAAAAATTAGGAATTAAATTTAAAAAATTAGGAATGAATTTTTTTAAATGTTTCAAACCAAACAAGTTGAAGTTGTAATCGGTTTATTTAATATGCTTCGCGAATACTCGTGATTCCCGGCCAACATTGGTTTCTAAACGTATTCTTCAGATAATTTATACTTTCCCAGAGTATTGGTTGTTGCGAAAAAATAGATCTATAGTTCTATACTAGAAAAGAAGGTAGAAATTTTTCCAATATAGGAACGAAAAGTAAAATTAACAAAACTGAAATGACCAAAAACTAAGATAGGCGAAAACTGAAATTAATTAGAGCTGTTGTTCGAATAAAAAATATTAAAAAATATTTAAAAAAATAAAAAATAAGAATAAAAAAATTAAAAGAATTAAAAAATATTAAAAAATAAAAAATTACTCGAAATAATCGCACGATTAATTTTTTCATCGAAATTGACGGCAACTAATCGCAACTCATTTTCTTTATGTATATTTACATGTAGGCTATCTTAATATTAATTTTTTCTAAAGACCCCGAAGCTTAAATTAATAAAATGTCAATTACAATCGGCTTAGATTCATTGAATTTCTGCATTAATTTTAATTTATCATTGTCTCTGGTATTGTAATTTAGTTTTGGCATCCACGTATAAATCCAGGCTCAATAAATAAGTACTTCCTAAAAAAGTGCAATAGGCATATGTATCATAGCTTTAGTTAAGCCTTTTACTCACTCAACTCCTTTATTAAAATCATTTAATTTATTAAAGTTTCACCAAATAATGACTTTCCAGATAGGGGTCCTTATGTATCGGTTAACCCATGATCTTCTACCCCCTTAACTTCACCGGGTACCTACAACAAGGTTCTGATAATACGCTACTACTACTCTACTAGAGACTCCTCTCACTGTCGTGCCATATCCGCTCGATTAAACTCAAGAAGATTCCATATTAAATTTATACACTGGACTAGGTGTATGGAACTCGACTCCTAACCATATTCAGCAGGCATCAAGTTTACTAAGGGCTAAGACACTGCTACGTGACTACTTGATCAATGACTGCGAAGGTGTTTAGTAGTAGCAGTAGCAGTAGTAATAGTAGTATTAGTATTAGTAGTAGTATTAGTAGTAGCAGCAGTAGTAGTAGCAGTAGCAGTAGCAGTAGTAGTTGTAGTTGTAGTTGTAGTTGTAGTTGTAGTAGTAGTAGTAGTAGTAGTAGTAGTAGTAGTAGTAGTAGTAGTAGTAGTAGTAGTAGTAGTAGTAGTAGTAGTAGTAGCAGTAGTAGTAGTAGCCGTTTATTGACGAAGCGTCAACCAAAAAACAAAATAACAGCAATCAGTATACAAACTCAATGACTTTCGATTGATTGGTGCATAAGTCAAAGGATCAATCCAAAAAGGTCGTATGGACCCGCTGAGGCTGGATTGGCCCTTCCTTTCTCAATAACATTTGGCTAGTGTAAAACAGTGCAAAGAACAACATGTTACATAATTATGAAACGAAAGCAAACTGAAACGAAATGACAAATCGATTTTAAGGAAAACACAAATTATGACAATAGTTTAAATCTAATAAACAGAGATTAAAGTCTTTTAATTTTTTCTTAAACATGTTAATGGTGGGTGTTAGTGTGACATACCTTGGGAGGTCATTCCATATCACAGGGCCAGAACATTTAATCCAAAATAATTTCGTCTTAGTACGTGCAACATCGGTGCGTTAGTGTGTATCACAGAGTTCTAGTGAAATGGTCATGTTTATGGACTTTAGTTTGTAAGGATTAAAGGATATATAATAATTTTATTATTAGTTAGGGCTGTTACTAATTACTAAAATGCAATGGCATAATCTCAAAATTTAATCGATTAATCAAATTTTATTGTAGACCGTTTCACTTCATTTTACATGCTTATAAACTTATAAAGGCAAACAAAATACATTTCCAGTGGCAATGAGTACTATACTCTGACGAAACTATGCGGTTCCGTTAGCATGGCAGTCATAATAATCAGTCCGTGTAATCAACATAATGGAGAGGGATGGAAAAGGTGGGCTGGACGGAGCGAGTGACAAATGAAGAGGTGCTGCGAAGAGTAGGAGAAAAAAGGATCGCTAATGGCAACTTTAAGAGACAGGAAAACAGCTCTGGATAGCGGACACATTAAGAGGAGACTCCCTCCTAAGAGAAATCATAGAAGGTAGATTGGAGGGGGAAAGAAAGAGAGGAAGACCGAGAGAGCAGATGATGCTGAGTTGGATGATGACTGACGGACACAAAGAACTAAAGAGAAAAGCACAGCGAAGACAAGAATGGCGTCATTGGAAGTTGAGACCTGCCGAGAGGCATAGAACTTAAAGACGAAGAAGAAGAACAAGCATACTGTCTCATTTTCGATGTCTTCATTCTCAGAGATCGAGAAAACTGTCAAAATTGTTAGCCGCTGCATCATTACCAAGAAATGTCACCGAAATGCGATGATGACAGCTATAATTTTAGGCCTTCCATTTCAGACACTTCCATTAGCATTTAGCCACGCAGAAAGGCGAAATGAGCGCCTAATTAGTTTCCACTCGAATCTTCACCCTATTATGTGCACTTGATGGCGCTCCTTCAAGATTCCTACTCAGAAGCGCTCCCGACTACAGCGCGGACACTGAATCGGAGTTTCACGCCGAAGCTCTGAGCGATTGCGAGTGAAGGACTTGCCAAAGGTCCCCACGCGACGGTTTGGGATGGATTCGAACCTGCAAACCTTCGGCTGCAAGGCAACGAACATGCTCACTACTGTAACACCACCGCGATCGCCTAAATGGCTAAACCGTTTATTGTGGAAACAGGCGGATAGGGGTCGTCGTGAACTTATTAGCAAGAAACTTAATCGACGATCCGAAAAATAATTGTTTAACCGATTAATCAGATGATTAATTGGTTTAACGATTAACCAGATGATTGTTTTAACGATTAATCATCTGATTAATTGTTTTAACGATTAATCAGATGATTAATTGTTTTAACAATTAATCAGATGATTAATTGTTTTAACGATTAATCATCTGATTAATTGTTTCTAGACGGAACCGATTTTCGAAACGTTTGGCTGGTGATGATGATAATGATGATTGTGATAATCATGATGACGATCACTATTATTATAACGGTGTTTTGATATTGATGACGGTGACGACGACGACGACGATGATGATGACAACAATGACGATGATGATGAAAAAACGAAGAAACTCTCTCAAGCAAACCCATTCAGCTAGCAGTATAGTACGTTTCTAGTTACTCATAGGCGTACGGGAGGTTTCAGCAGTTGGGGGGTGGGGGGCAAAGATTGAACTTCCGCCCGAAAAATATATCCGTGGAAAAGTTGACGACCTTTTTTTAATCGTTCGGGTCTGTGTTTGCCCGAAATACGACACTTGCCCGAAAGTTGACGACCTTTTTTTTAGTCGTTCGGGGCTGTGTTTGCCCGAAAAACGACACTTGCCCGAAAGTTGACGACCTTTTTTTAGTCATTCGGGGTTTTTGCCCGAAAAAACACCAATCTTGCCCGAATTTGGGGGGGGGGGGATTTGCCCCCCAGCACCTCCGCCTCGTACGCCTATGTAGTTACTTCACTATTTCGTCCGATGCTTTTATCTTTATTTCTCAGTAATTCTCATGATAATAATAATAATAATTGTTCACCTGCAGCTGCTGCTGTGTGCGGCCGATGTTCTCATCTGCAGTTGAGTTCACCAGACGGCGCATGCACCTGATATCAAATCGTCTATCAGACGCGAATTTGAAACCACAGTCAACGAATGCGACAGTTAAACACGCAAGTAGTGTCATCGTGCAACTGCATGATTGACAAACGAGGGGTCGGGGCGGAAATAGGAGGGGGATTTGGGGGGTGTGGTGGTTAAATCTTCTCCATGGCAGGGTCAACAATTTTTTGCGAGATTTCTTCTCCGCCTGCACCCCTTCCCCGTCGCCAGCTCAGTTTCATTGAATGCACTGACCGTTGGTGGAAGACGAGCAGCAGCCTGTGGTGAGGGACAGGTCTGGCTATCCACCCACTCTTGTATGTATACATGCCGGGACTTTTAAAAAAGATGAAGCCAAATGGGTGTATTCATATTTAGATTTTGTTCACGATTACACGCCTTTAGGCTAGAGATGGCTTTCAATTTTCTTAATCGATTCCGTGTATTTTTCACCATGTCCATTGTAACCCCCCCCCCAATGTAACTTTCCCGACATTTTTTCCTTGCCCATACTCTGGAAGTGTGTCTCATTATTGGCTGCTTAGACCAGGGGCGGATCCGGACATTTTTGAAGGGGGGGGGGGGGCAACATTTTCGATCTTGTTGGGGCAAGGAAAATTTTCGTCTTTGGTCACCTAAAAATCTGATGACTTTTTAGTCGTTCGTCCAATTCTCAGGAAAAGATACCATTTTATCCGCCAAAAGTTGATGATCTTTTTGTTACTCTCTGTCACCTTTCCGATTGACCCCCCACCCCTGCAAGCCTCGTGGGTGAGCGCCTACCGATGGGGGGGGAACCACGTCCACTTTCCACGCCAGAATAGCTGGTGATAAAAAGATATTTCTAAATGGGGGCCATGACCAGATTTGCCTTCCCCTCCTGGATCCGCTCTTGGCTCAGACCAACCTACATGTATATACATAATTATGTAGGCCTATATTCGTTTAATTCAATAAACAACAGACAGAACGCTGTAGGTTTACATTAACAAAATTGACAGTATGGCTTCTTAAAGCTTACAGTCAAGACAGTTAGTAGGCTACATGTTTTTATATAACATACATGGGACAAAGTTTAACGAGTCTTTAGTGGAGAGGATGAAATAGTGAGCTCTGTCTCTAAAGTTATATAATGGGTCACGTTGTAGTGGGAAGAGGTTACGGAGAACATGAAGTTCGTTTCCCTTCATAGCTTTGAAAAGCACCTTGTCAGCTTCTTGCGCTAAAGTTTGGCGGTGCAGTAGTATAATACCATGAGTCTACGGCTTGGTGGTAGAGACTCATGTGCTAACAAATACTTTGGGAATCGCAATCGTAGGCCCAATTTGTAATCTTATTTGCTGTAGTAATGTAATCGTAATCGCAAATGTAATCGTAATTAGCCTACAATTGTAATCGCATATTAAATCTGGATTTGTACGTATGTGCACTTTTTATAGCGTCCCTTTAATATATTTCCACTCAGAAGCGCTCCCGACTACAGCGCGGACACTGAATCGGAGTTTCACGTCGAATGGCACGATCAATTGTGAGTGAAGGAGGGTCCGTATACATGGCGGTTTAAGGTGAGTTCGAACCGGCAACCACCCGGCCGCAAGGGAACGAACATACCCACTACACCACCGCGGCCCACAGTAGAAACTCATATTTATTCATAAGAGCAAAAAGGCGTAAGATTAGGTATACGACCAAGATTTGCTATAAATAATCGAAATAATGGCCAACCGTTCGCGTCCTTTTTCTTACAGAATGTCTTGAGAGAGAGAGCAGTGTTATGGTTTAGATGATAGAATTTTAAACAATAGAGATCAGCCATTTGTATAGGCTACTGCTGGTGCTGACTTCTGTATGCATTACGTCACACCTAAGTGCATATATATATATATATATATATATATATATATATACCAACAGTAGTTAAGGAATTACTATAGTATTAAAGTGAGCAGAGTATGAGTAGTCTCATAGACATATTTTGCTATGAGAATATACTCACACTCTGCTCACTCATATGCAGACCATAATTATAACTATGCCTTTCTATAGGCCTATTAGCCTATAGAAAGACTTAATTATAAACTGAAAACTGAATCAAGCTGCGCGTCTCGGATTCTCTTTCCGAGACAATTTCACACCTGCTCTTCGTTCTCTGCACGGGCTTCCTGTCTGTGAGCTGGCTTTTCTCGTGTACAGAGTATGGCCTACATGATGGACGAGTTCTCTGCCCGAAGGCAGGTTCACTGGCTTTTACGCCCCTGGGGGATGAGATGAGTGAGGTGGTTTCCCGTCATAGGCGCAACCACGTCCAAAAAGTTGGGGGACCACATGGAAATTCTTAGTATAAAAGTAATAATAGCGAGCGCGAAACGCGCGAGGCCGCGATTGCCGAAGGCAAGAAGCCCCTAGCGATTAGGGGGTATGGGGGAGCGTCGTAAGCTACGCAATTTTGAGCACTTGATCCCAAATCGAGTGCATTTTGAGTTCTATAGTTTACCTGAAATTTTGCAACGATGATCTCGGAATAAAAGTACCTAAACCACCTCGATCTGTGAAAGTCTAAATCTAAATCAGTCAATCAATCACTTAATGAGCCATAGTAATTGACATTTGACATTGCTTTAAAAAATGGCGCAGCTTCTGGGAATGCAAAGCTTAGGCTAAAGGGACAGAAGCCGTGCGACAAATATTCATTTATTTTAATGCTGGCTGGGGTACCCGGCGTTGTCCGGGAAATTTAGGATTCGACCCGCTCCGGCCACAACCCAACCACACCCCACCTCCAGGACTTGACAGCAAAGCAGATTGGAAGATCATTTACATCCGCTGCTGTCGCCGTTTAAAAGCGTTTAAAAAGGTGTTTAATAAACAGCCGTCTTAGGGTTTCGCCCCCCCCCCCCTACCGTGGCCCCCATGGTGAGGGAGATTCGCCAACCACTTCACTGGGTGGTTCCGATGCCCCTCTGTCTAGGTGCAGAGTTTGAGACTAATACCTGCATCTTACGAAAATATTTGGGTATTTCGCCCCCACCCTGGCTCCCATGGTGGGGGAGATTCGCAACCCCCCCCCCCCACTTTGCGTCTCATGCCCAGACGGACACAGCAGTGAAAGTTTGGAGTGAAAAGTTCGAAAACTGTGGAAATGCATTCCGGTCAAACAGACACACACACACACAAACACACACACAGTTTCTTCTATCTTTATACATGTACTAGCTAGGGTACCCGGCGTTGCTCGTGAATTTTCTCCCACTTCCCTACCCCACGACTCCATCCGCTCTCCTACTGCCCACTCCACATTCTTTTACACCCCACCCGACCCACCCATCCCACGAAACCCCGCAGGCCCCACTACACCCACACCTACACACCCCAACCCACCCCGATATCCACTGGTGCGCGACCCGTGAAATGTGGGTTTTCCTGAAAAATGTTCTATCCCACCCCAAACCACCCCAACCCCCCATCCTACCACACCCCACCAATGGCCACCATACTCGGACGTCCACCGGTACGCCACCAGTGAAATTAGGGTTTTCGAAAAAATTTCCTTCCACCCCCCCCCCCCCACACAACACCACACTCCGACCTCCACCGGTACGCCACCCATGAAATTTGGGTTTCGGGACAATTTCTCCCCGCCTCCCACCACCTCCACCCCACCCACCCCACCCCGGCCTCCAAGCTGAGGTGTGTTGGATAGAGACGAGTCCCACCCCCACACCAAACCCCACCCCACGACACTCCGCCATAATCAGACCTCCATCGGTACGCCACCCGTGAAATTTGGATTTACGGAAAAATTTCTTTCCCCACCCCACCTCCACCTCACCCACCTCCTCCACCTCCACCACCTCCTTCACCACACCCCACCACATTCCGACCGCCACTGGTATGCCACCCGTGAAATTTGAATTTTCGGGGGAAATTTCTCAGTCCTAGCTCGCGGGACGAAGAGATCATGCCGATCAAAGGAGCGTAGCGGGCGAAGAGAAGTAGCCGAGGTCGGCAGACGGATGAGGTCACAAAGGTACTTGGGAGCTCGGCCAGTATAGGACCGGCAAATTAATGTCAAATTAATGTCAGAACCTTGAGTTGTATCCGAGCAGTAAGGGGAAGCCAATGAAGATAGTCAAACATAAAAGCAGAGATGTGTGAATAGCGAGGAAGTCGACATTGTAGACCAGGGGTGCGCAACCTTTTCGTTAGTGTCGGCCGCATCAAAGGCTTACATTCTTACCACGGCCGCCAAGTGTTTAATCTAGTTCCCCTCATCTGGGGGGGGGGGGAATCGAGGTTTCTGGAGAGGGGCAAAAGAGCGTCCGGCGGACAATATCGCCGAGGCGCGTAACGCCGAGAGGGGAAGGTTTGATTTTTTAAATTTCCACATTGCAATGGCAGCATTTTAAGCTGTCATCTAAGCAAATATGCTGTACATTTTCAGTGCTGATCAGAGTGGTATAAGGCTTCAATAAATATGCGAGAAATGAAATGAGGAGGAGCTCAGGAGAAAAATAGTATATAATCTCGGAAATAAGTGCTTTTTGAACGTATCACGGGTCAAAAAAATAAGTAAAGGAGGTGATGACTAAAAAAAGTCGTCAGAAATTGTTATGAATAAAAAAAGGTTGTCAGAAATTTCGCCCCAAAAGGTCGATTTTTTCCGGCCGGCGTGTACCCACCTCAAAATTTCTTAGTGCAGCTCTGCTTATTAGCTGTCTACACTAGGAAAAAATCGGTTTCCCATTTCTCATTGAAGCTTCTTTTCTCCTCTTCAAATGTTCTCTTTCTCTTCAGAGACATCATAATCAACAGCTGACAATTTGTGATTTACACTAAGTTTCCACTTTACAGATAGAATACAGAAAATCTAGTGTTCCTTCTCTTCTAGTGGGTGACCTATTCATGCAGTCAGACAAACGCATGATCAAGGTCTGAGCGCCATGCAGCTTTCTACGCCACCTGTTTTCCATTCTGCGCCTGCATTTGTACATTGTAACCTAATATACTTGAAAATTATCTGTGGTGTAAGTTTCATTGGTCACTTCCCCCGCCATCAGCGGCGAGCTGACGGTCAGCCCTGCTCGTACAATATCAAGATCTTTCAACTCACTATAGTGGAGGGAGGAATCCTGGTCCATATTGTATACAATGATTGACTGTCCTGGGCTGGATGTGAGTTACTATAATAGTACTCTGGCTGGCTCTTTGAGCTACATCTGAAGGAAACATACGCAGCTGATACCTCTAAGATGCATGCACATACGACGGGCAATTGGTGGGTGCGGGTACCCGTTTATGTGCGTGCGCGTACGTGTGCGCTTCAAGTGAGAGTATACTTGTAGGCTAATAAAGAACACAAATGCAGCTAATTGCTTCATATAATTTTACTTTCAAAACAATAGAATAAAAATATTTATGAATTTATCTACAAACGGCCGCCAGTATGTTTGAGTTAGATTTGCTTTCACGGCCGCCAATAATTCCTCTCACGGCCGCATGCGGCCGTACGGCCGCAGGTTGCGCACCGCTGTTGTAGACCATATGTGAAGACTTGGTGCTGTTTGGGAGACAAACGAACGGCCGAAGAAGGAACGACGAGGCGCGAGGCGTCTAGCAGGGGGAGGGTTTGGGGAGGGGATGTGCCCCTCTCAATCTCGAATTTTTTTGTATTTCCACTCTGCAATGGTAGCATTTTAGACTGTAATTTTTACAAAATTGCTCGTTATTTCAGTGTTGATAGTCGTGGTTTAAGACTTCAAAAGCGTCTTCTCGAATTGTTGTTTTTTCCCTTAAATTTCAAATTTTCCATGCTGTCGCTAGGCCCAAAATTTGGTGACTTTCCTAAACTCAATTTTTTCTTATTTTCATTGCTGAAAGACATGCTTTAAGACTTCAATAAATGTCGTCTGCCCATTTTTTATTTTTTACTTTTAAAAACCTGTAATTATAGCATTTTAGGTTGTCATTTGAATGAAATTGCTCAATCATTTCAGTATTGACAGTAATGTTGTGGCTTAAGACTTCAATAGCGTTCCTCCTATTGTTTAAAAATATTTAGATTTCTTAAGCCGTCATCTCAAAATAATTTCTCATAAATAGACCTACATGGTTCAAGACTTCAAAAAATGTTCCCTCCCATTGCAGTGTCAGATTTTAAATTTTCATACCGTTCCCCGCTGCACCAAACCCTTAAGTCTGCGTTCATGGTATAGACGTACGTTACCGCAGTAAAGATCAGTGTCCTTGATTCACACTTATCAACTGCCAACAGTTTCACGTGCAATCTGTGTGAGACGCCAACACTGTCGGGGTAAGATGCAGGCATACAGGATCAAAATGCTCTTGATATACAGCCTTAATACTGAGAAGCTATGTTCTTATTATGCCAATCCATATTGAAATGGCAATTAGCAGCAGTCGGTGGCAAAAGTTGTGAGGGACCGTCCCAAGCCTCTCGTCGAAAGTTGGGGGTGGGGGACCGACCTTCCATCGAAAGTTGGGGGACCGTCCCAAGCCTCTAAAAGTTGTCACAAACTGTCACACTTTCTTACACCCCTCCCCTCTGGAGCGTGACGTACTTTATGGACGGCCCCTAATTAGCTTATTGCTTTAATTGGAACACATGATTATGCATAATTTTTTCAAATACTTTGGGGGAAAGAAAATGGATATGGGGTGTATGTATGTATGTTTGTATGTATGTATGTATGTATGTATGTATGTATGTATGTATGTATGTATGTATGTATGTATGTATGTATGTATGTATGTATGTATGTTTGTATGTATGTATGTATGCATGCATGCATGCATGCATGCATGTATGTATGTATGTATGTATGTATGTATGTATGTATGTATGTATGTATGTATGTATGTATGTATGTATGTATGTATGTATGTATGTATGTATGTATGTATGTATGTATGTATGTAGGAATGTATATGACATTGTCCAGAATGCACGCCCACAGTTTCGCAGCTATTGATCTGAAACTTTGCACCTAGACAGGGGTCCATCAGAATTAGCAAGTGCAGGGGTTGGCGAATATCTAACACCATAGGGGACAGGGTGGGAAAACGTTTTTAAGGAGGGCGCACTTCTTTGCAGCTATTGGTGTGAAACTTTGCGTTTAGACAGAAGACCGTCAGGCCCACCCAGTAAACGAGTTGGCGAATCTCTACCACCAGGGGGAGAATAAGGGGGAAACCAAAAACTCCATTTTCCATATTTTATACCATCGCCAGAGTTTCACAGCTATTCACCTGAAAAGTTGTAGCTAGATAGGGTGCCACCGGGACCACCTCGCCCCCAACCAACACACACCTCGCCCCGCAGGGGCCGGGTGGGGAAAGGCGTTGTTTAGGGATGGCAAAATGTTTTTTTTGGGGGGGCAATGTTTTTGCAGTTTTGCAGCTATTGATCTGAAACTTTGCATCCAGACAGAGGACCGTCAAGTCCAGCCAGAGGGGGGGGCATAGTGGGGGCACGAAAACCCAAACTTTTGCTATTTCCGTTCCGTCGCCATAGCTTCACGGCTATTTACATAAAATTCCCGGGCATCGCCGGGTACCCCAGCTAGTATAGGCCTACCATAAATTATACTCATTGCAATATGATAGTATCATCATATAGCATACTACATCAGCATATAATTATAGCCTTACATACAGGGTGGGCCAAAAGTATTTGTTCAACTTTGAAGGCCTATAACTTAGGCAGTTTAGCAAGTAAGTGTATGCTTAATGCATCAAATTAAAGGTCGTCATACCAGCTACAACTGGTCAAAAATTTACATTTTAGCTTTAATAATAATTGCGTAAAACTACTGTACTGAATATGTATCAGTTTAAAATGATTTTAATTCGTCTATCTTGCAAAACACAATACTTGGAAAATTAGTTTTTGCAAGTTTGCATTATTGATAGCCATTAAGAAATCCAAGAATTATTTAGTCAAATAAATATTCAATGTGTCTTCCACAAGCTCGAATGACTGGATGAATGCGACGTGCCCATTGATCTATGGCTCCATTGGTGAGTTCCTGGCTGATCTCAGTCCAGCAACGAGTGATGACGCGCTTCAGATGCTCGGCGTTTACTATCCGTTCACGATAAACCCGTTGCTGCAAAGCACCCCAGATTGAGTAATCATCGGGGTTTAAGTCAGGGCTATTAGGCGGCCAGTTATGTGGTTCGATGAACTCAGGACTTTTGCTTGTGCCTGGATTATCCTCTTGGCTACAGATCAATTCAGCTACACGAGCGATGTTGTCAGCGGTACGTGCCGAACGAGGACGGCCAGTAACAGGTTTACGTTTAGAACTTGCACTCGCGTCAATTTGTCTAATTAATCGGTTGAGATTGTTTTTACTCCAGTTTCTAGCAGGAAATTTATTCATCATTTGATATGCATTTAAATGTTTTTCAATTCTTAAAATTCTAATCAAAGTCCTGTCATCTTCTGTTAACGGCGCAATGATGAAATTATTGTTTACGTCAGAAAACAAGGTAGGTGCGGTACACAATAATTATATGGCGCGTTGTGCAAGCTACTGTAATGGAATTTGTCGGACTTATAGCTGATATAACGACCTTTAATTTGATGCATTAAGCATACACTTACTTGCTAAACTGCCTAAGTTATAGGCCTTCAAAGTTGAACAAATACTTTTGACCCACCCTGTATAATCATATAACAGCAAATAATATCACTGTATATTATGTCACTTCTCAAAAAATAATGATGTAAACAGCAACTAAAAACTAGGCCTATTATCATTTCGTCAAATTTTCTCGGAGGATATGTCAATCCTGGGGGAACCATCCCCAGAGACGTCTAGATTAAACACCGGTTGTCCCTATGGGTCGGACTTCCACATTGCTGAATAAAAGCTTCACTCTGGTCAGTCCATCTTTCTGGAATAAGGTACCTACTTATCTATAGCAGTCTCTGTAATGAACTTCTTTGCCCTTCTTCGCCCAGTTTTCGCAAGCGTTTGAAAATCGTTTCTTTGATTTGATTTTTGTTTTGGTGGCATTAATGCTGTCAGGTCGCTAACACTGAGAAGTTTCTCTTGAAGCTGCGCTATATAAATTCATGATTAAGAGCTTATAATAACAACTGGTTGAAAACAACTGCAATATGATGTTTATACACCGTGACTCAAAAAAGTAAGCCAAATTGTTTTTCTTTTATCTCTATTGCCTGATAACATATCACGCTAAAATTTTCCAAATATGTAGAGAATTGGACCAAGAATATGATTCCAAAATTTCATGAGATAAAGTTGAACGGATAAAAAGATACGAATATTGAAACTTCATATGCCGAAATTTCAGTTTACAAGCAATTTTCTATCAGATTCAATAAAGTGTTTCCTTATTATCTCCAAAGCCTGATGATTAATCATTCTAAAATTTTCCAGATATGTAGAGAATTGAACTACCAATATGACACCAACAGTATGGTTTGATAATTTAATTAAATAAGATGCTCAAACTGTCCCCTTCTGCTTGCACGCAAGCCTGAGGGCGCTGGCGTCATTGCAATGGCAACAGCGACGTCGATTATCCTCTGGTTCAGGCCATCTCGCACTTCCAACAAGCGTTGCTTCAGATCGTTTATATCATGGATTGTTGTCTGGTAGGCTCGATCTTGCATCACGCTCCACATTTTATAGTCGACAGGATTCAAATCTGGACAGTTCGGAGGCCATAATGTGGGAGAAATGAAGTCTACACAATAACAGACTTGCTGAAAACTAAAATTTCGGGTGATGAAGTTGAAATATCCATATCCTTCTATCCCTTCACATTTAAGACATGAAATTTTGGAATCCTATTCTTGGTTCAATTTCCTAAATATCTGGAAAAAGTTTTTATGATTACTCATCAGACATCAGAGATGTAAAAAATAGTTTGGCTTACTTTTTATTGAATCTGACAGAAAATTGCTTGTAAACTGAAATTTCGGTATATGAAGTTTAAATATTCATATCTTTTTATCCGTTGAACTTTATCTTATGAAATTTTGGAATCATATTCTTGGTCCACTTCTCTAAATATTTGAAAAATTGTAGCTTCATATGTCATCAGGTATTAGAGATATATGCAAAACAATTTGGCTTACTTTTTTGAGTCACGGTGTATATGATATTATTAATATTATAGACCTAGTGTTTGTTTGCTTGTTTGCTGTCGTGTGCATTTATTTTATAAGCGAATGATGAGAATTGAACGAACCTTGTTGCTAGATTCATGTCTTGCTTTGCCGCCAAGCCGAACAAGTCTTCTGCAGCTGAATGATGCTGAGTCTCCTTATAAGCCCGTCCAATCACGAAACGCCTACTGCTTCATCTCATCCAACCATCCATCCATCCGCACGTCAATCCTTTCATACCGCGGCCGTATGCAACTGCCCGGCTTGCACCCGTTAATTGTTAAAACCTTAACGCAATGCAGTAATTAAGCCGATCTATTCTGCTCCAGTCTGGTCCTTAGAAAGTCTATCTTATCTTGCGTGTTCTAATGATTAATCTATTCTTATCTGATCTCAGGCAATCTATTCTAATGATCTAACGGTGATATCTCGTGTATTATTGCTCAATTGTTGTAATGTCGCCCGTAGGCCTATAGTCGGATTGGCGAAGACTCTCTCGAGATCTCTCACCCGATCGACCCAGTCGTTGAGACTTGAGATCAGAATATCAGGGGTGGATAAAGGGAAGGAGCAAATCCGCCCCCCCCATTCAGAAATTTGCTTATTTCACACCAGCTATTCTGGTGCGGAAAGTGAGCGTGCCTTCCCCACCCCATTGAGATTCGTACAAGGTCAATAGGAAAGGCGATAGAGAGTAAAAAGGAAAATGTAGTGTAGGCTATGACTAAGAAATCATCTTCTACTACTACTACTACTACTACTACTACTAACACTACTACTATAACTACTATCGCTGAGACTACTACAACTACTAGTGCTATACAACCACCACTGCAGTCCGCAGTTACATTTTTTAGCTCACACAGTAGGCGATGCAATATGCTAATATCCCGCGGTGCAACATAGGCCTATTAAAATCTCGCGGACCGCGGTGCAATAATTATGTTAACCCTTTTTGGACCAAAACTTTATTAGTCACTTTTTTTTACTAAGCTTAACCACGGAATTTTTAGAACTGAACAACTCCTTCTTTTCCTTCCTATCCTCTATGGTAAATCACTTCCAATCGGAGAACGATGACCATTTTTTGATAGTTTTAACTGTACAAAAAGTGCTTCTACAACTGCACAAATCCATGTAGAATTGCACATTTCGTGTACAACTGCACGTTAAAAAAGTCCTGAACCACGCTGATATTATGGATCTTAAAAATAATGTTTGAACGTGCGCATTGTGTTTCTGAACAAATCTCAAATAATAATATGCAAAATTATTGCATAAGTTCGTCTCAGGAACATTGGACGAATAGACAACTGACAAGTTGACAACATGCGACATTATAATTATCGAACATGTATATAAATAAAAATTAATAAATACTATTAAAAATTGTCTGAAATGTAATGTTTTCAGCTGTAAATTCCATAGCCACAGTCACACACCCACGCACATACATACATTACATACGTATGCATGCATACATACATACATACTTCATACATACATACATGCATATGTACATACTTTTATATATATATATATATATATATATATATATATATACATACGTATACAAACATACATACAATACATACATACATACATACATATATACAATCATACATGCATACAGGTAGGTGTACTGTAAAGGACATTTCAGCAGTGGGGGTCCGAAATTTAACTTCTGCTCGAAAATAAATCCGCAATAATCAACGTCGTACATACTTATAAAGGCCTATATAATATGTATCTCTTCAAAAGCAGGGCTCCTGTCCTTCCGCCCACACCCGATGAGCAGAGGTGGAAATACTCTACAGCCCGGCTACTTTTAGGGGCTCAAGCAGGTTAATTTTAGGCATATAATTAATTATGCAAGGTTTATTAGGCCAATGTATGCCTTTTAAAAGTAAAATATTTCTCACACTTAACCACAATCAATTTAAACTTCACAAGAACAACTGAATAAATTCCTAAGCGTATATTTACTGTATTGTTTTGTATTCTATCGTATCTAATCATCTATGAAGCGCCTCTAGTATAATAGTGAACAGTTCAGAGGCGGTCATAGTGCGCAAGACATCGCGAGTAGAAGCGTGTTTTCGGAAGAGAAAGAAGACGAGATACTGCCAAATAAAGTATAGCGCGAACGCAAGGAGAAAGCGCATTCCAGAGAGAAGGACCAATTGAGGCAAATGATCGAGACTGCATGAGTCATAGCAGTTTCTAGAGCGAGGAACCAAGAGGTCAAATCTGTTGAATGAATGAAGTCAGAGCTTTTTAAACGTAGCCTATATATTTATACACAAAATGTGCACTGTTGTATGTGAATTTGTGCAGTTGCAAAAGCAGTTCTGTGCAACAAAAATCATTAGGAAAAGGTAATTGCAGCCGGTTCACCACGAAAAAACGAAGGACCTGTGCAGTGAATATAAACAGGAAGACGAAATAAAACAATTTTGAAGTGGACGACTAAAACAATTTTATGACAAACGACTAAAAAAAGGTCACCACATGTTTTCGTCGCCGACTTGCGACATTTCTGGGGAAATTTTCGGGACATTTTTCCTAATCAAAGCCGCACAAGAAAAACTTTCTGGTTGTGCAGTTCTACAAATTTCTAAAGCCCTGAATGAAGTGGACGGTTAAACGAAGGAAACTGAGGACGAAGCATAGCCTAACAAAAGCCAGATATTTGGGGCAAGACCCCGCTGAGTCTTGAGGATCAGAGTGAGAATTTTAAATTACTTGCGAGCACGCGCATATCTCATAGGCCTATACCACAAATTATCGCCATTTTCGGGCAAGTTTCGGCTCGCGAATTTGATGCGCTTTTCGCCATTGTTCGCAAAATGTTACTGTGAATGGTAACCACAAATTTCTGCTACCCCTATGACCACAAGCGTTTGAAAACCATTCTCTTTGATTGTGGTTTGATGTCAGGTCGGGAACGCACCTGAGGAGTTCTCTTGAAGTGTCGCTATATAAATGTACAATTACAATGGTAATTGGTTCTGAGTTAGTAAGCCTATCTAACTCGATTTGAGAAAATTGGAGCTCAAAGATAATGTGGTGTGATAATGATCGTTGATCTTCAAGTAGGCCTATAGTTTAATATTTTTCTGACCTAAGCTTATACTTATTGTCCAAAAAACAAACTCGCCCGAAATTTGGGGCATTTGTTCCCCCTCTGCGCCATCGCCTCCTACGCCTATGCATACATGCATGCTTGCATAGGGCCTACTATAATAGGCGCAACCACGTCCTAAAAGTTGGGAACTAATGAAAATTCTGAGTTGGGGTAATAATAGCGAGCGCGAAACACGCCAAGCCGCGATTGCCGAAGGCAAAAAGCCCCTAACGATTAGAGGTATGGGGAGCCACGGGAGGGGCGTTATAAGATCCCCAAGCTGGGTCTTGGGACGGAGCCCCAGAAGTCGACACATTTTTGAGCATTTGATGCCAAAATCGAGTGCATTTTGGGTTCTAGTTAGCCTGAAACTTTGCGACGATGATGTCAGAATAAAAGTACCTAAACCGCATCGATCTGTCAAAGTCTAAACCTAAATCAATCAATCTATCGCTTAATTAGCCATAGCGACTGACATTTAATATTGCTTACAAATAAAATGCAACAGCCTCTGGGGATGCTAAGCTAACCCTAAAGGGAAAGAAGTCGTGCAATAAATATTCATTGATTTTAATGTAGGCCTACACATAAATGAAGACACGGTAGAACCAAAGTCCCGCTTAGCCTACTATTATTAGAGAAACCTATCTGGGGTTTTACTTAGGATTAAGCACTGCCTTCCAAAGTCCATTCTAAACAACCTATACTATTCACTCATTTTTCCATATCTCTCATATTGTAATATTTCTTGGTGCTCGAATTATCCCTCACGTCTTCATCATCTGATTACATTACAAAAACGAGCAATAAGAATAATCTGTGGTTCTCATTGGAGAGCTCACACTGCTCCCCTGTTCAAAAACAATAATTTGTTAACCTTACCTAAGATAAATAAATTCCAGATTTGTTTATTCATGTTTCGTTTTCATTTACACTTATTGCCTATGTCTTTTAAACATTATTTTACTAAGGGCTCTGATATTCATGGTCATTTCACCAGGCACTCGCATTCATATAGAAGTGAATTTGCTCATTTAAGAATCAAGCAGTTCTCAATTAAATATTTGGGTCCTTCGCTATGGAATGGATTGCCTGGTGACCTCACTAGTTTACTGTCTTTTGGTCTGTTTAAAAACTCACTTAAACGATTTCTCCTGCTCAATTGATGAATTTGTATATTTGCCTTGTTTGTCTAATTTAGAGCTATTAATATCACCTGTTTATACGCCTTGTTGAAATTATTATTATTTTACCATCACATGATGTATCTGTTATAACCATAAGGTATTCTGATGAGTCCATCTGATCTGATGGATTTAACTGGGTTATTTGTGATAATTAACCATGGCTATATTGTAGCTTAACCAATGATGATAAATAATGTCCCACTTGATATAGTTACGATGCTGGGTTTTTTTCCGACTGGTAATAGGTCTGCTCAGTAATTTTCAAATATATAGTTACCAAGATGCTTATTGTGTTTTTCCTCTGGTTCCTTTGCCTCTATATGATTTCTACTATCTTACATGTGCTTAATGATTCAGGTTGCCATTACTGACTATTGTTTGTTGCTTATTTTTTTGGTTTTGCTTTGGGTTTTTTTGTTTGTATTTTTTTTGTCTTTTGTTTTGTGGCTTGTTGCCAAAGGCTTTTTTGATCGTGTGATCTTATGCCACATTGATTTCTTTTCTGGTATTTTCTTTTTAAAAAAATTTCCATTTTTCTGTTTATATCTCTAACCTCACCATCTTGACTTACATGTTACGTTCAGGGGTTATCCAGGGTAGCGGGACCTGTCCCTTTTTGGATGACCCTTTCTGAGTGTTCACCGTACATTCAATCAAGGTGTCCTGCGAACATTAATTTTTATTCATGTGTAGTCTAGTATTTTTTCTTTGCAGTATACCTTGGTTTTGTTTGTTTGTCTCTTGTTCATTCTCAGAATAAACTGATTTGATTTGATTTGATTTGATTTGATATCTTAGAAACGGTGAAATGGTACCAAATATTATTGTCATGCAACAAATATCCAAATTAGGCTATCCATTGATTCAAATGCACATAATATAAATCAGCGCACAGTGGAACTAGAAAATGAGAAACATATTTGTGTCCATTTCCATATCCTAGGGAGGAATTAACGTGCTCGCCCAATCTCGAAAATGTGTGAATTTCCAAAATACAATGGTTGCATTTTAGGCTGTCATTTGCTCACCATTTCAGTGTTGATTATCGTGGTTTAAGACTTTAAAAAGTCTCCTCCATTGTTATTTGTTTTTCAAATTTCCAGGCCGTAAAATTTGATGACATTCATAAGCTGTCATCGGAAAAAATTCTCATAATTTCATTGCCCAAAGACATGCTTTAAGATTTCAAAAAATTTCCAATACCAATAATTATTGTTTTATTTTGTAGTTTTTAAACTTATGGTAGCATTTTAGGCTGTCGTTTGAATGAAATTACTCAATCATTTCAGTGTTGATAGTTGTGATCTAAGACTTCAAAGCGTCCCCTTCCATTGTGTAAATTTTTTAGACTGCTTAATCTGTCATCGAAAAATATTTTCTCATAATTTCATTGTACAAGTAGGCCTACACGGTTTACGACTTCGATAAATGTCCCTCCTATTGTTTTATTTGCTATATTTACATACTTTTTAAGCTGCCATCTTAAACCAATTGGTGGAAGACTGTTCCAACACCTGGGACCAGCAACTGAGAATGCCCGGTCTGTTTTGTTAGCGTTGTTACGCTTCAAAGCAGAGTTCGTCAAGTCGCATGTCGCATTGTCAGCTAGTCTTGCATTGCTGCTAAGTCAAACGGCGCATCTACAATTCTACATGCATGTGGGCCTCCTACCTTTTGTTGTGGATGAATGAAATTGTTCAGTTCATCATATTATCTAAGCAACGCAGGCACCGGTCCAGTCGTTTACGCGACACAACCTATACAGCAGGTGGTAAACCATAACGAGTCTAAACTTGATGTAAGACTCAATCGCTGTGGTGCAGGAAGCAGAACAGACAGTCACGTGATCAGTTGAAGGCATTCAGCAAAAGATTGCGCCACAAACCTCCCTTTAATTTTCGGTCTGAATACAGACAGAATACAGACGGTCCAGTATAGGTCGACGTACGCATCCATTCCTGTCGTGTAGCTACAGATCATTCGTGGTTGTGCCACCTTCGCCCAGAGGCGAATACAGAATTTCCGAAGGGGTCGATTTTTTTATTGGGTCAGAAATAATTTTCCTTCATCTTTCGCCCCTTGTTTAAGCGGTTTGGTTGAAATGTCGCAAAAAATCTTTTTTATAAAGATGCGATTTCGCCCGTTAGAATAGCTGATAACTTTCTTCTTCTTTTTAGTCATACGCTACTTTTCTCTCTATCGCCTTTGTTTTCCCCGCAACATTGATTGAAAACCTGTACGAACCTGATTGGGGGGCACGCCCATTCTGCCCGCAAGAATAGATGGTGACAAAATGTCCAAATTTTTCAACTGGGGGCATGGCAGGATTTGCCTCCCCCTGCAGGGTCAGCCCCTGTCTTAGTCTTATCCTAACTGCGTCTCTATTATATCGCTCAACCATGACAACAGGGCTAATGAATGATGCCAATATTACTTAGACAAGTGGAAACATAATTGTCACTCCGGCGAGCAATGGTCGACGTTGCCATCAGACGTGTTAGCAAACTATTTCAAATTTGGTGGCAAATTGCCTTCCGCAATCAGCTTCACCTACCACTTCAACTATCTTTCACTTCAAACTCTCGATGCTGGCATTTCAATGGATGTGATAAATTGTGTTAAAAAACTACTTTCGAAGTCCAGCTGGATCTTAATTGAAATTTTGTCAACGCAATCAAGACCGTTTTATGATCTTTCACATTTGTCAACTACACGTTTACAGGGCCGGATTAAGGCATGTTCAACATGTTCAGCAAGGGCCCTCACACATGCAATAAAATATTTTTCATTATTAATTTTAATAATGAAAATAACAAAGTTCATTCTCAGAACATACTCTAGAATTATTCCGAAACTTCTGATTTTGACATAGACTGTAGAGCTTTTGCAAATGACATTGTATGGGGCCCCAATTGGAGATTCCATTACCGGGCTGATTAATTGATCTTAAAATCAACCAGAAAATCTAGTAAGACTTTAAGAGCCATCATTTTTATTTGCTTTTTAAACACTTGATACCTCACCCGATTGAAACTGAAGTGCATTTTGAAATTACCTCATTCTAATCATAATGTACATTGTAGGTCTATACACTGTACGTACACTGCGTGCAGTAGCCTATTATACACTCTTTGTTTTTAAGAATTAGCCTAAGTCTACTATTAGTCCTGGGCACAACGTTAAACTGCATCCATCCTCCGCCACAGGGAACCAACAAAGTCCCTGTGCCGGTCCTAAGACCGGACAAAGGAGGAGGGTTTGCAAGATGGGTGGTGATACACTGGCAGGAAAAGACCAAGGCGATTTAAATCCGCAAAAACCACGACACAAGTGACAGAGCGGCCCAGATGCTTCAAGGTGTCATGATGTGGAGCAGACATGCACAGGCCGGTCAGGACAGACCAGTGGAGAGAGTCGGGGGAGAGCGTGGGACACATACGGGCATTGACCCATGTTGTCCTTCATGCCTCTTTCCCACGATTCTCGTCAATCAGACAAGGTGGTCTAGATGCTCCAAGATGTTAATGGTATGGAGCAGACCTGCTGACCGGACCGGTTGAAGCTGGGCAGCATGACACGAGACAGACTCAGACAGAGAGTGGCGTCGGACTCTTACGGGCATTGAGCCCAATGATGATGATGATGATGATGATGATGATGATGATGATGATGATGATGATGATGATGATGAATCTCTCTAGTGTTTAGTGTCGCCAAACGTCGCTCCCAACATTCAGTCAAAACTCAGAGTTGGCCTAAGTGCATAGTGTACAACGCCGCACCTTGTGAATTGTTCATTAGTCGGCCCGGTAATATGACGCTCCAGTCAAGTGTCGCCTGTTCTATTGTCGGCCCGTTCTAATATCGCCCGTTAAAGTGTCGCCGGTCAAGTGTCGTCCGTTCAATTGACCACCGTTCAAATGTCCGTACATCAGCTGTGCTACCCGGCGTTGTCCGGGAAATTTATGGTTTTCTCGCCCCCCCCTTCCTCGGCGAAATTGTTTCTTAAATCTGTTTAGGCGCTAACTATACCGCATCGAAATGTAAAATGTTCACATCTCGGGGTTTAAGTGAACGGAGAGCTTAAAATGGTCGCGCTCACCTACACGTTCGCTGCTACCCGGCGTTGTCCGGGGAAAATTCTGGATGTTCGCTCCCCCAGCATTCCCCGACAAAGTTCGCGCAACTGCACCACCACACTCCGATAATGATCATTTGGTTGTTATCGTGGTCATGTTTTTATTACCTTCCAATCTTCTGTTCACATTGGACATCGTTATTTAATAAATAATATTATTATTGCAAATCCGCTTGCTATGTTATTATCGCCAGGGATGCGACTGCGACTCTGATTTTTAAAAAGGTCACATCCGTCCGAAAAAGGGCTGGAACAGGCAAGATACAGTAATTTCCGAAAAATACACTGAATTTTCGTGCTTGGAATTTCTGACAACTTTTTTAGTCTTTTAGGTCCCACAATTTCCAGATTTTCTTGTTTCTTCTTTCGATATTTTTACCCAAAAACTATATTTTGCAAAAAATTCTGAAAATCCGCCGTCGCAAAAATACCCTAGATTTTGACAAAAACCTAGAAACCTAGATTAGCCTACACCGATAAAACCTAGATCTAGGTGGGAAAAGCTAGGAGTTCGTTTCTGTTTCTTTGGCAATCTATAGGCTATATATATAAAAATGAAACTTTTAACCGTATGTAAGGAGTGTTCTAGAAAACTGACGGACAGATTGTTTTGAAAATTTTACAATACCTTCCATTCCGATAGAACCGTGTTGTATTGTGCTTTTTATCCGAAAAAACGCAACCTTTTCCACAAAAAGTGAACGTTGCAATCCGTTCGACCGCCATCTGCAAATTCAACAAAACTGCACGTTGCCAAATTTCAGAAACGCCTTGACAGGGACAGCGACCAGACGAAACATGAATGAGGTCGCGTGCCGTGACGTCATAAGCGAGTCGCATAATAATCTTCCGGCCTTTCACCATTCTTGGGCTCTATCCGCTCACAGGAAGGGGCGATGTGAGGGAGGAAAGGAGCGGAGGGAGCGGGACGAAGGAGAGGGAGAGGAGGAGGCGGAGGGCGAGGGGAGGGCAGGGCAGGGCAGGGGAGAGTCTTTTCTGCCACAGCAAAGCGTGGCCGGGTACAGCTAGTAAATAAATAAATCAATAAACAAAGTAGGCCTACATGCCTACTTTGCATAGCCCTCCACATTATATGGTTGATATATATAATTTTATATATATTTGTCAGGGCTGTGAATTGTTCAAGGAAAATGTCTATATAGGAATCATTCGCACAAGAGAAGGAGTGGCCTGCAATAACTGAAGAGGCACTGACACAGGGGCGGATTTACGAGGGGGCAATCCGGCCATTCCCCCATTCCAAAAATACATAGGACGTGCCCCCATTTGGTTTGTTTAAACAAGCCTTAAGTCAATGCAGCGGGATAAGGCGAGAGAGAGAGGACTGGAGAGGTCATAGGTATCTTCCCAAGAGATGACCAGATGACTAAAAAAGTCATCAGTTATTCCGGCAGAAAAAATGGTATATTTTCCACACATTTCGGCCAGATAACTAAAATGGTCATAAGATATTTTCTGGCAAGGATCACCGAAAAAAATTTGCGCCCCCCCTTCGAACATTTCTGTATCCGCCTCTGCACTGACATGATTTGACTGCAGAAAAATTATATGAGCCTAATTTCTCTTTTTCTTTCTGATTACTTATAATAGTCTTATATTAGTATGATAGTATACTTTCGATTTTGATCATATGATACTTACCTAAAACAGACTTAGTAGGCTACTAGTTTGCATTGTTGAACATTAGGCTTGATACATGTATACGGCCTAAACTATTGTTGTAAACATAAATCTTGTTCAAAGCACATGGAATCTAACATTCATTTATGCGAAAGCAGCCTGCACGTTGTACATTTAGGTTCTGATGCAAAAAGTGCATAATTTCGAGGTACATTCGTATAATTATTTTAAACCTAAAAACCATGTTGTTCAGAGATTAACGCTGTAGGCCTATCCATCAGTTCAGTGTAGTGGGGCCATCAGTGGTGTAGTGGGGCGGGAACGCGGGGGAACGCCGTTCCCGCACTTTTTTCCAGGGAGGGAACGCGATCCCTCACTATTTTGCAGCATTTCTGCTGAAATAAATGAATACTTGAATACAATATGTTACAAATAACAAATTCCTATGTATAAATTTACATAATTACATTTATTAATTTTTTTATTTTTTTACATTCAACAGTTTCAAAAATAGCAGCGCTCACACTATGCAAAATTCTTGCAAGATTGCACTTTTTGTTACAGTTGCTACTTCAATTTTTAGGCGTTTTTCCACTTCATTTTTTAGGACTACACCACTGCTATCCATGGCTGTATTACAAGATCTGATTATTACATTGTCAAGCCAAATTCAGTCAGAATCATAGGCGTGGGGGACATCATTTTAGGAGTGGGGGGGAGGCAAAAGTTTAACTTTTGCCCAAAAAATCTGATGACCTTTTCTTTTTCTTTTTTTAGACGTCCGGTCAAAATTGCCCGAAAATTCTTTTGCCCCCAAATTCTGACGACCTCTTTTTTAGTCGTCCGGTCAAAATTGCCTGAAAATTCTCGTTACTTCTTTTGCCCGAAAATTCTGACGAATTGTTTTTAGTCGTCCGGTCGAAATTGCCAGAGAATTTTAGATGGATTTTTTCCTGGTCTGCTTGCCCGAAACCAGACTTGCCCGAAATTTGGTGGGGGCGTTTGCCCCCCCCCCCCTGGACCCCCGTCTCCTACGCCTATGGTCAGAATCCAGTTCATGTCACAAAACGATTGGCATTGCCTGCGGGTTAAGATTGTGGCTAAAAATTTAGGATTGTTTTATATAACCATACTGCAGTTTGTCAGGATGAATTCAGTAACCGCGGTTGCGGTATCTCAACCGGATATTATAATTATAATGCCTTAAAACCAATTATCTATTCAATATAATAATTATCATAAGGACATTAATCTATTATGTGAATGGACCACTTGGTATGCTTCGCTCTGATACAATCAATGCAATCGCTGACATATTATTCTGATGACTTTCCAGCATCCATGGAGACAAGAAGAGAGCATGGCGAGTGATCATCATTGGTTGGAATCTGCTGTTAAAAGTGAAGAAGACTTAATAGAAATGCGCAGACAAATTATTAGACTTTGGTCGTTAGATGAATGTACACCGTGGTTCAAAAAAGTAAGCCAAATTGTTTTGCATATAGGGCCTATCTCTAATACCTGATGACATATCAAGCTAAGATTTTCCAAATATTTATAGAAGTGGATCACGAATATGTGTCCAAAATTTCATGAGATAAAGTTGAACGGATAAAAAGATATGAATATTTAAACTTCATATACCGAAATTTCAGTTTACAAGCAATTTTCTGCTAGATTCAATGAAATGTAGGCCAAACTGTTTTTCGTACATCTCTGATGTCTGATGAGTAATCATAAAAACTTTTCCCCAATATTTAGGGAATTGAACCAAGAATAGGATTCCAAAATATCATGTCATAAATTTGAAGGGATAGAAAGATATATGGATTTTTCAACTTCATCACCCAAAATTTCAGATTTCATCAAGTCTGTTATGATGTCCGTTGCGGTTTCGACGCTTGGTCGTTCCCATTTATAGTCTTCATTTATCCTGGAATAAAAATTAAAGGAGCCTATTATCGCGATGTTCTGCTATCACAGCATCTTCTATATGTAATCAGAAGTCTAGTCCCAGAAGGCAGCTTTGTTTTTCAACAGAACAGCGCCAGCCCACAGAACCAAGGAAACCATCGAAATACTGACAAGAGAGACGCTATACTTCATTTCTCCCACATTATGGCCTCCGAACAGCCCAGATTTGAATCCTGTCGACTATAAAGTGTGGAGCATGATGCAAGACCGAGTCTACCAGACAACAATCCATGATATCAACCATCTGAAGCAACGCTTGTTGGAAGTGTGGGATGGTCTAGACCAGTGATATTCGACACTGTTGTGCTCCCATTGCAATGGCGCCAGCGCCTCCAGGCTTGCGTGCAAGCAGGAGGAGGACATTTTGAGCATGTTATTTAATTAAATAATCAAACCATACTGTTGGGGTAATATTGTTAGTTCAATTCTCTACATATCTGGAAAATGTTAGAATGATTAATCATCAGGCATTGGAGATAATAAGAAAACATTGTACCGTATTGAATCTGACAGAAAATTGCTTGTAAACTGAATTTTCGGCAGATGAAGTTTAAATATTCATATCTTTTTATCCGTTCAACTTTACCTCATGAAATTTTGGAATCATATTCTTGGTCCAATTCTCTAAATAATTGGAAAATTTTAGCGTGATATGTTAGCAGGCATTAGAAATATATGAAAAACAATTTGGCTTACTTTTTTTGAACCACGGAGTATTGTCTGAGGAGACAGACAGACAAACAGACAGACAAACAGACATGAAGCGACATACAGAGACGCAGCCAGACACAGACACATTGGCGAGAGACAGACAGACAGAGACAGACATACATACAAACAGACACACACACAGACAGACAGAAAGCAGAGAGACAGACAGAGACAGAGACAGAGACAGAGAGAGAACGGCGACTATAATGAGGTGCAATAGAGATGGCGCATCAGCGAGAAGCCTTAATCGTTATTTCCAAAATAATTTATAAAGCGCTCTTTAATTTGACAGCCATGCACAGAGCAGCTGAAAGCAAAAGATGGGAGAAAGAAACAGACACACAACACACAGACAGACAGACTATTTTCAAAATAATTTCTAAAGCGCTCTTTAATTTGACAGCCATGCGCACTGCGCAGCTGAAAGCAAAAGATGGGAGAAAGAAACAGACTCGCAATTGTTCATGATCAACTAAAGAAAGATGCTAATAACTTGTCAAACTTGCTAAGGATCCCACATTTATATGGTATTCACTGGCGATCTGAACTCCACATATAGATCGACGTCTGACCCCACATTTAATTGTAGACAGACAGACAAAGGCCGACAGAGACAGGCATACATTGCATATAGAGTGGGCGACACTGTACAAATGCCGACAGAGACAGTCATACATTGCATATCGAGTGGGCGATACTGTACAATGTACAATGGTGGCGTCGATTATAATGCTAGCGTTACATGATAATAATTATGATGTCATCGGGTATTATACATGTAGGAAATTTAGTAAGTAAAGTAAGTAAGTATGTGCTTTATTGAACCGCCTGCAAACGCACTGCGGGAACATTATATGAGAACAGAACATAGCGTGTATACAGATCGTCTACAGCTGCCGTCATCTTCAGGCCCGGATCTACAGTTTTGGGGGCCCTGTGCAGCTGTGCTGATCGAATGACGGGGCCCTTACAATTTTAAGAAGCCAGGCAGACATACAATAGGGTCTAACTCGAATCATAATTTGTTATACTTTACAGCACATAAGAAGCAGATAGGACAATTGTCACGAACTCACGACTCACGCACTGACATCATGGGCGGAGTTTGGTCTCCGTTCTTAGGGGTGGGGGGTTAAAAACTTGGACTTAGGTTGGGGCGGAAACTTAATTAGTCCAGAGCGAGCGGAACCCAATTTTTTTATCTTCGGCACAAAAAAGTTGATAAACTTTTTTAGTCATCAGGTCGAAATCTCATAAAACCATGCTATATTGTTTCCCCCCCAAAAACGTTGATGACCGTTTTTTAGTCATGAGGTCGAAATCTCATAAAACCATACTATTTTCTCCACCAAAAAGTGACCTTTTTAGTCATGAGATTGAAGTTTCGGTTCGTGAAAAAACCCTTTTTCCCGAATATATTTTCGAGTATGGGCCTTCTGGGGGGCCTAAGCCCAGAAAGATACCATTTTAACGGTAAAAAATATGATTCTGGACCTTCTTGGGGGCTTAGCCCCCTCCCCCTTAGCCCCTGACAAACTCCGCCCACCGCCCATGGTTCGGCTTCCCTATTATTGGTGATTATCCACGTAACCCTGGGACATCTCTATTATCAAAAGCCCCTCGCATTTCCTCCTCAAAAGTTATCAGTGCCTCGCACAGTTTGAGAGAGATACATCAAAGTGACGTCATCATATCGGCCTACTATGACATTATTTGGTTATTTAGTCGTAGCTATGATTGTTAATTTGCTATGCATAATGCATTGCAATTTGCACTGTTTCTTTCCTGAATCCTCGATTTATTTATTTTTTATTTTTACAATTTGGGGGCCCCACCGAAACTTGGGGCCCTGTGCTGCAGCACAATCAGCACCGTGGTTAATCCGGGCCTGGTCATCTTAGTCAACAGCCTCATTGTCACCAGGGTTGACTACTGCAACGGCGTACTTGCGGGTCTTTCGGATTGTCAGCTGGAGCGGATCCAGTCGGTGCTCAACTTCTCCGCACTTATTATTATACGGTCGCACACCATTCGTTCATGTAACTGATCTTTTGCGAGTCCCCCAGCGTATCACCTACAAGCTGTGCTTACTGATATGCAAATCACTACAAAGCCTTATGCCCGACTACATCGACGATTTCTTCATTCGAGCTTAAGACACTATAGGCTAAGACCTCGTCGAGGGCCTGCTACACGTCCCACGGTCTTCCACGAGGTTTGGAGAAAGCTCTTTCTCTGTGTCAGGACCCACCGCATGGAACAGTCTTCCCGACTATGTGAAGAATGCACCATCTCTAGAGAGATTTAAATCTATACCCATTACCCAAGACGTAGGCTACATGTTTAAACAATCGTCAGTAAATTTTGTACTCGTATAGGCATGGGCGGAGACCTAGTGGGGGATAGGGGGGACGGTCCCCCCCAAAAGGTGTTGGGGGAGGACGGCCCATGTATTGGTCCCCCCAAAGTTGAGCGTCAAGACCAATCACGGCGGGTGGAAGAAATTTTTTAATGGGAAATTAGATTATTTGGGGGGACTTTTGGACTGTTTTGGGTAAATAACTAAAAAAAACTAAAAAAAGGTCATCAACTTTTTGGGCAGCGAAAATAGATTTTTTTCTTTACTTTTGGACTTTTTGGGCCAAATGACTTAAAAATATTTTTTTCTTGGCTTTTGGACTTTTGGGGGCCAAATTACTAAAAAAAGGTCATGAACTTTTTTGGCGACGGAAGTAGAAAATTTCTTTTGGAAAAGGGTCGCGAAAAATTTTCGTCCGTCAAAAAAATCTCGCGACTTTCCTTCGGCCTCCCGTTAGTCCCCCCCCCCCAATCCTCAGCCCAGGTCTCCGCCTATGCGTATAGGCCTACAGCGCCCTTTCCTTCGGCCTGGGCTGAGCTACGGCGCTATATAAATCGTCTTATTATTATTTTATTTTTTAGCGCCTGAGGTATTTATGATCCCTCAGGCTTTAAAAACAGCAACAACAACAATAATAATAATAATTATTATTATTATTATTTTATAACACAATCCAGGGGCGGATCCAGGATTTCTGTTTAGGGGGGCGTAAATACTACATACATACATACATACATACATACATACATACATACATACATACATACATACATACATACATACATACATACATACATACATACATACATACATACATACATACATACATACATACATACATACATACATACATACATACATACATACATACATACATACATACAAACATAGGCATATAAACCCACACACATACATGCATTTGTTCGGCGCAGTGGTGAAGGGGTATAGGCCTAATTATTATACACTGTGAGGCATAAAAAACAAAGCCCATAGAAAAACTATTGTCATAATTTTAACAATATTCAAGCAATGTCAATGAAATTTTGGAAAATTATAGCCAAATAGCAGGCAATGTAAAAAGATTATGAATTTGTACTAAACTGTCTGCCTTTAGCTTCTACGCATGCGCGAAGTCCCTTGCGCCATTCACGCACCGCCTAGTCAATAAATTCGCTGTTCAAGATCGTTCCAAGCTTTCTCGTTTCGCTTACGAAGATCTTCAACATCACGGACCTTCGTTTTGTACCCCATTTCCTGCATGCATACCCATATTTTTTAATCGACAGGATTCAGATCTGGGCTGTTAGGGGGCCATAGTGTAGGAGTTATGGAGTCAAGTCGAGTTTCATTCGTCGGAAGTGCACTCGTTTCTTGAACTCTGTACGGTGTACGCTAGAGTACCACCTTGCTGGAAAATGTAAAATTCAGAGTTCTCGAATTTCAGGTAGAATGCCTTCCATGAGTAAAAACATCTCTGTATTGTTGGCCGTTGATTGTAGCCCCCGGTTTAACAAAGTGAATTGACGTGCGCCCCAGAGAAGAAGCACCGACTGATACCATTTGGGATTTGCTAAACGTCGGACGTGTGCGTAAAAGGCGGTCGGCTGCAATATCTCTATTTCGAGTTCCAACTACTACATACAGACGATCATTTTGAGTGTTGCTACGAGAAGCAGGAAATGGTGTACAAAACCACAGTCCGTGATGTTGAAGATCTTCGTAAGAGAATTATGCAAGCTTGGAACTATCTTGACCAGCGAATTATTGACTCGGCGGTGCGTGAATGGCGCTAGCGACTTCGCGCATGTGTAGAAGCTAAAGGCGGACAGTTTGAGTACAAACTGAAAATCTGTTTACATTGCCTGCTGTTTGGCTATAAATTTCCTGAATTTCATTGACATTGTTTCAGGGGCGTCTATCCTATGGGGGGGATGGCGCGGAATGCGCCATTGCAAAAATTGGGGGGGAATAAATTTATTGCAGTTGGGGGGGACATAAGATTTTTGTCCATATAAAAAGAAATTAGCACTGCACTTGTTGTAGTATATTTATTTGATAATGAACAAAATAGTATCCTATTCCCCCCCAACTGGAGCAAAACCTGTGCAAAGCGTCTATAAGCTTACCGGCCATAAGACGCCAAATAGCCTACTCCGCGAAAAAAAAGAATTGACCAGCATCTTGCCAACCAGCGGAATACTCAGATTGAGCAAAACAGACAAGTTGTTTATGTTGAAATCAAAGCCATCAAATATCTTGCCAAGGAAATGATGGCACTCCGTGGCCATTTTTCATTTGATGGAAAGTTTTTGAACTTGTTTAAATTGCTTGCCGAATTTGACCAGAGTTCTGCCCTGTATCTTGCAAAGTTGGATGCAATGCGAGAAAACGACACTAAGAGGAAACCAGAGGTAAATTTCCTGAGCCCCGGAAATGTTCGTCGTCTTCTTGGCATCATTAAGTCAATGATTGTGGAAAACATTGTCAGTGACATCCGTCGACAAGGCAGGTGCTCGCTTATTAGCGATGGGACACAAGATAAGTCGAAACTTGAAGCACAATGTGTTATTATGCGGTACATCGAAGGATGTGGTGACGACTTGCACCCCGTGGAGCGTCTCGTTGATGTCTTCACATCTGGAGAGACTAGTGGAAAAGTACTTGCTGATACGATTATGAAAAGTTTAGACGTCGCTGGTATTGATCTCAATTGGCTAGTTGGTCAAAGTTTTGATGGGGCTTCGAATATGCGGGGTAACATTTCCGGATTGAAAACACAAATTCAACAGCATGCCAAGAAAGCTATCGACATCTGGTGTCATGCGCATAGACTAAATCTTGTCGTTGAATCTGTGCTCGCATGCAGTGTTGAAAACAGTAAGACGATTGGTCTGATGCAGGAGTTGCACACATTCTTCAACGGCCACAAACGTCATGCTGTTCTGGTTAAAATGCAGACTAATCAACGGTACTGCATGACACTTAAGCGTGTCTCCGAGACAACTCGCTCATGGCGAAGCGTCGAGGATGGCATTAACACTCTTATTGAGTGTTATGAAGTGGTTACTGATGCACTCGAGGCACTGAAGACATCTAGAACATCAGACGCAGTCACTGTTAGTGGGGCATCCGGCCTACTCAAGCGGCTTGATGAATTCGACGTCATTGTTTGTATGTTCGTTTTGCGTTCAATCCTGCGCGTGACAGGACCGGTCTCCAGGATGCTACAGGGCGTAGGCACAGATCTCGCAATAGCGTCCACACTGATCGAAGCCTGCATCAACCAGTTTCGTAAATGCAGAGGTTCTGTTGATGACGCATGGGAGAAGGTACTGTCAGATGCTAGAGCATTTGCTGCAAAGCATGGTATAGAGCCAAAGTTGCATCAGAAGAGGCAACGCAAGACAAAGAAGATGTCAGGTGAACAGTGTTCGGATGAGCGCGTCGTTGACGATGATTAAGCACTGAAGGTTAATGTTTACATTCGATCCCTTGATACCGTCCTTGTCGCCTTAGAAGATCGGTTTTCAGACGAAAATCTCCTTTTTCTAAAGCAGATACAACTATTCACGCCGAAGAGCTTATCAAAAGGAACTCGAGTCGCAGAGGATGACATTGCTGAATTGTGCGAGTTCTATGGACTTTCGGCTGTCCAACTTGCCAGAGAGCGAAACGATTTCCTCGATGTGTATTCCGATTTGGAGCAGGTTGTCACAATTGACCACCAAACTCAAACTGCAAAGCATGACCAGTCTGAGACGATTGCTGTCGCTGATGATGACGACGAATGTGAATGTGACTCAGAAGAACCAGGATCTGATGCCAAATGGATGGAACAAAGTTTCATCAAACCACTACGTATTGTGCAACAAATTTCGTCGTATCCTCATCTGTCGTCTTTGTACAAAGTGTTATCTACGTTGGCAGTATCGAGTTGCAGTGCGGAACGGGTGATGAGCCGTATCCGTATCGTCAAGAACAGACTTCGATCAACAATGGTTGACGACTACTTTTCGGCATTGTTGGTTCTCTCAACTGAAAAAGACATTCTCGACAAAATCGTCATCAACGACATCATCAATCGATTTGCAGCACTGTCTAGACCACTCAGCAAACACCTCATTTATTCATGAACTTTTAGACTTTTGGTCGACCGTCCACTCTATCGAACTGATGTCCGGACGGTATATTGAATTAAAATTAGATAGGTCTGGATTGTTGCATTTGTAAAAACATCTTTTTTCACTCCAAGTGTTACCTACGCGCACTTCGCGCAGCAAAAAAGTTAAAAATCTAGGCGGGAGGGGGTGTCCCCCTTCCGCACCCACCCCCTTGGGGGGAAGGCGCCATGAACTCACTTTTAAGTTGGGGGGGATAGACGCCCCTGCATTGTTTGAATATTGTTACAATTATAATTATTTTTCTAGGGGCTTTGTTTTTTATGCCTCACGGTGTAGTATGCATGTATGTATATATGTATGTATGTATGTATGTATGTATGTATGTATGTATGTATGTATGTATGTATGTATGTATGTATGTATGTATGTTTGTATGTATGTATGTATGTATGTATGTATGTATGTATGTATGTATGTATGTATGTATGTATGTATGTATGTATGTATGTATGTATGTATGTATGTATGTATGTATGTATGTATGTATGTATGTATGTATGTATGTATGTATGTATGTATGTATGTATGTATGTATGTATGTATGTATGTATGTATGTATGTATGTATGTATGTATGTATGTATGTATGTATGTATGTATGTATGTATGTATGTATGTATGTATGTATGTATCTATGTATGTATGTATGTATGTATGTATGTAAAAATAATATAGTCGATGCCAATTTATCATACGATAACTAACATAGTAATGATAGAAATTGAATACACTAGTATTTGTATAAAAATAGATTCAATAAGCAAGGGATGCTCCTCATCCATGGACCGCACGCCCCTGAGCGTTAAGAGAATGATTATGAGTAATCTTTGATACATTTAATTTCTGCTGAAGAGCTCCATGACCCGACCTGCTGAAATTGCAGTTCTAGGCCTCTATCCTTGATTTGCATTTGTCCATAATATCGGCAGCTGAACGCTTTCGGTGGCTGTAATCAGCACGACGAATTTCAAAATTATAATGATAATCATTTGCCATCTTTTGAGATTTAGGCCTAAGATAGGCTTATGTCTTACCAACAACGGCAGTCGGCTTATTCGCAAATGATAAAACTGCTTGTTTAAGCCGTTTTGACGGCGGACCACTCGACATATTTTTTAATTGACCAATTTCTATTTACGTAAATTTTGTCTGTACATGAACTTTGTGAATGACGTAACGGCAAAAGTCGTTGGTCACGTGGGCAACGTCTGCTAGCAACTCAGGTAAGTAGCTAAGAGAGCTCCGGTAAGAGAGCTCCATTCTGCCGGTCCAGCTAATTCAAACATCCTATTCCCAAATTGCAATTATATTAGTTTTAGATCAGTTTAGTTTGAGAACATTTGCTGAGGTTTAGGGGGGCGTACGCCGGCTCCGCCCCCCTCTGAATCCGCGTCTGCAATCATTTATTAAAAACAAAACAAGCTTAAAACCGGACTGATAACAGAAAAGTGTTCAAGCTTAGAGAGCATTGATATCGTCCCCGGGGAGTGGTGCAAAAGTACCCCTATAAGCAACTGCATTGAAACGTTGTGTCACTTGTGTGCAAATAGAAATTCTCCGGAAGAGGTAGACAATTTCTTTTGGGTCACCCGAAACAGCGGCACAACGGCGGCCCAACTCCAATAAAAATTCCCGACCCGCGCTATTGATGGGACCCAATGTTTCAATTGCAATGGGTACAAACTCGTTGGAGACAGGAAGCGTATAGAGTATTTGTTGCACTTTCGATCCGCCGCATGTTCAGCAGCACCTCCGGATACCGTAGATGACAGATGTAGATAGGAGACAGCACATGTGTGGATGGCTGTGAAGTCCCATGCGATATTTTTTCCTCTGGCCCATGGGACGAGGGTGGCGCCATCTGGTCTTTTCCCGTCCGTTCTTATCAGGCCTGGAGGCTCTTTGGAACTGGGGATGTCCGCCTTCGCAAGTGCCCTCCACACCAAGTCGTTGACCGCAAAATGTCGGGCCGTTCTTCCAGACGATCGTCTGCAGACTAAACCGTGGTGTCCTCTTGAGTCGGCGGTCTCTCCACACTGACACTGGTGTGGTGTACACTGCAGGTCCAAACCCAGGTTTGCAACTTCAACCATATACCTGATAGCCCATAAAAAACGTTCCCAAACTTTGTTAACCTGGCAAAGATCTAATTTAAAAGGTATCAAATGTTAATTTACACCAAAATGTTAAGCAATCATTTCTGTGCACAATGTCAAATTTCAAGAGAGTAGGCCTACGCCTATTATAATCACACTCTGCGTCAAGGTTTTGACGTCGTAGCCTAGGCCTACCTGTTAAAATATTTGCACAAAACTAGGCCTACGTCATTTATTTCGCCGTTAACAAAAGTCTTCAATTGCGCAAGTAAGACTTTATCATGAGACTATATATTCGTTTCTCTAAAAAAATAATGGTAGGCCTAGGCCTATCTGCTGGAGTTTCGATGCACGGTAAAACATAGCCTACATCATCTTCATTGATCCTCCGAAAACAAAAGTCAATGGAGAGTATTACGTCGGCTTGTTTCGCGATAAGCTCATTCCCGAATGTCGTAGGCCTAGACTCAATCCTGACGACAATTAGGCCTATATATCTTTCAACAAGACAATGCTCCTTCACATTGTTGCAGATTGGATCAGCAATTTCTTCAAGCAATCACCCCTGATTTTATCCACAGTGTTGCCTGGCCACCAAACTCTCCCGATCTACATCTTCTGGACTACTATGTAGCCTGTAGCTAGGCCACTATGGAATGCCCTAAAGGCAGGCCCGGATCTACAGTTTTGGGGGCCCTGTGCTCAGTATGAGAATTGTGAAAAAATAACTGGGGGGGTTGGCCTATGATAAACTTGAAATTGGGGTATGAAAAACATACTTTAACATGGGGCTCTAAAAAAGACTGGGGGGGTTGAACCCCCCCCAACCCCCCCGGCAATTCTCACCCTGCCTGTGCTGATCGAATGACGGGGCCCTTACAATTTTAAGAAGCCAGGCAGACATACAATAGGGTCTAACTCGAATCATAATTTGTTATACTTTACAGCACATAAGAAGCAGATAGGACAATTGTCACGAACTCACGACTCACGCACTGACATCATGGGCGGAGTTTGGTCTCCGTTCTTAGGGGTGGGGGGTTAAAAACTTGGACTTAGGTTAGGGCGGAAACTTAATTAGTCCAGAGCGAGCGGAACCCAATTTTTTTATCTTCGGCACAAAAAAGTTGATAAACTTTTTTAGTCATCAGGTCGAAATCTCATAAAACCATGCTATATTGTTCCCCCCCCAAAACGTTGATGACCGTTTTTTAGTCATGAGGTCGAAATCTCATAAAACCATACTATTTTCTCCACCAAAAAGTGACCTTTTTTAGTCATGAGATTGAAGTTTCGGTTCGTGAAAAAACCCTTTTTCCCGAATATATTTTCGAGTATGGGCCTTCTGGGGGGCCTAAGCCCAGAAAGATACCATTTTAACGGTAAAAAATATGATTCTGGACCTTCTTGGGGGCTTAGCCCCCTCCCCCTTAGCCCCTGACAAACTCCGCCCACCGCCCATGGTTCGGCTTCCCTATTATTGGTGATTATCCACGTAACCCTGGGACATCTCTATTATCAAAAGCCCCTCGCATTTCCTCCTCAAAAGTTATCAGTGCCTCGCACAGTTTGAGAGAGATACATCAAAGTGACGTCATCATATCGGCCTACTATGACATTATTTGGTTATTTAGTCGTAGCTATGATTGTTAATTTGCTATGCATAATGCATTGCAATTTGCACTGTTTCTTTCCTTAATCCTCGATTTATTTATTTTTTATTTTTACAATTTGGGGGCCCCACCGAAACTTGGGGCCCTGTGCTGCAGCACAATCAGCACCGTGGTTAATCCGGGCCTGCCTAAAGGAGCATGTGTAGGCCTAGACGACACACAAGGTCATTTCCCGCTCTTTGACTCCTATAGCGCAGCCTCAACACTTGTTCATGCGTTTGTAGTTTCACGCTTGGACTAGGCCTACTGCAGTTCCATATACGGTGGACTTCCAGCCTGTCGGGCGGGGCCCCTAAATAGGGTCCTGCGCACTGCTGCCCGCCTCATAGGCCGCATTCCCAAGTTTGGCCAAGTCTCCGAGTACATGCGGGATGTACTCCACTTGCTCCCTTACCCACAGCGCATTACGTAGGCCTACATAATTTCCGTCTTGGTTCGGCGCTGCTTTGAGGGTTTATTGGCTCCTTTATACTTGCAGGAGCTCTGTTGCTCGACCACGCATGTTCAACGCCGCTGCTCTCTCCGCTCAGCTGCACAAGCGGAACTTAATAATTGTTCCACGCTCACGGACTGCAATCAGGCAGCGCCGAGCTTTCTCCGTGGCTGACCCTGCGACCTTGAATGAGCTCCCTGTTATCCTTCGTCAAATAAGCCTACCTATTGGCATTTCTATACTTAATTTCTTTCTCTTCTCAAGACTGTCTTATTCGACCGGGGTTGGACTGGGAGCGCTCCTGAGTAGTAACCTTGAAGGAGCACTATATCAAATTCTCAGTAAAAAATTAGCCTAACACAAATACAGAAGTCAATTAGCCTATAGGCCTAGCATCGGTTTTCGACCGGGAGTCCGCGACCCTGGTCCGCGGCGATCTGCCTGGGGGTCCGCGACCAAGTCCTGAAAATTATATATTTCTTAGTTACAAACATATTTAAACAGATAATTAATTTGTTTCCAATTTTTCAATATTTAGGCCTACCCTTTTCAATGGGCCTAATCTGATCAGTTAGGCCCAGTATGAGAGTTGTGGAAAAATAACTGGGGGGTTGGCCTATGATAAACCTGAAATTGGGGTAGGCCTATGAAAAACATACTTTAACATGGGGCTCTAAGAAAGACTGGGGTTGAACCCCCCAGCCCCCGGCATGCAATTCTCACCCTGGTTATATAGGCCCCTATATAAATTTGTACTGGAGTGCATAGGCATAGACTAGGCTACAGACTATATTAGGCCTAAAACACATATGTAGGCCAATTAACTATTATAATTATAGGATAATATATAGAGTCGCACAATCGCGTTAATGCGCCAAGTTTTATTGGGGATCCGTCATGGGCGTCCGCAGCGGGGCGCAAGTGCGCCCTCTTGGATTTTTCGCATAGTTGCGCATAAATTTAGATTATTTTGGTTGTGATTGTTACAACGCGATTTTCAATGTGATTATCGATTTGTTCTACAAGTTGAACCTAAAATTTTATCTTTGTTTGGGCGCATAACTTAGGCTATAGGTAGGATATAGAATTCTATCGTGGTAATAGCCTATGGAAATTCAAACTGTCACCCATTAAATTTAGACCATGTGACAATTATTTAAAAGTTTGCGCCCCCTAAAAAAATTCCTGCGGACGCCCATGGGGTCCGTGACCGGGATCCAAAATTAAAAAGGGTCCGTGAGTCTGAAAAGGTTGAGAACCACTGGCCTATAGGACAGTGGAAACAGCGCTTAATTAGGCCTAACAGTAAAACATTAGAAACAACTGTGCAAAATTTTGATCATGGGTCATAGGCCTAATTAATATAGGCTCATAGCCTGCAGTTCTAACAACATTCCTCTCAAACGGTTGAGTATTTTGGGCAAAAATTTGGCTGTGTTGTGCAAATATGAATTATGATTAGTTTGATGTAAGCCTATAGGCCTACTAAGTTCTTTGGACTACTCTTACGGTTAAGGACACCCCTTTTTTGACTCAACGCAGTGTACACGTAGTGCTCGTGAATAAGCGGGTGGACGATTAAGATAGGGCCTAATAGTAATAATTATTAGTCTATGCATGTGAAGTGACTGTCTGACTGAGTTAAAGATACTAGTCTTTGTTATCGATCAGTGAATGCCTAAGGTGGTATGGAGCGATAAATTTAATTTGTTCCACAGAGAAACAATTGCAATCTGCTTAACGATTGTGCTAAATACTTTATGAAAATCAAAATGATATGTGTGTACAGACACCGTCACCGATACGTATCATTTGATGCAATAGTGTGTATTAAGATAACGCCACATAATAGTCGACATTCTGGGCTAAGGGTATAACACTACGTCATCTATCGAATAGTATTGAAACTACTGAGGCACTATGACAAGGGTAAGATCGCGAAAGAACAGCTACTGTTTACATGAATTTTTTTTAAAAAGTACTTTCACGATTATTTCAGTGTGGAAACAGCCTTGGTATCGCATTCAATTCGTTTGAAGGCTGATCTTTCTCGACATTAGTTAGGCACAAAATGGTTTGAAAGGTATTTATAGTTTAGACATGGTAAAGAGAGCAACACAGATGACCTGTAAAGACATAATTTGTTTATCAGACATCAAGCTTCGAGTTAGCATTTTTGTGCCACTTGATTCGTTAGCAACTTAGCAAGGTCAAATGTGACTGTAATAATGCAGGTTTTGTTCACTTGTTGCCTATCATGTATGGGTAATCCCGCAGTTTAGCGTCGTTAATTTTTTCAACGTGTATTTTAACGTCGTAAATTATTTATGACCCTTTCCGGAAGTTGCGTGCGTCAAGTGGGCAAGACGTGAAGACTTCGGTCATAAGTTCAAAATGATAAATGGAAGCTGAATGAAGGCATTTCTAGATCTGAAATAATAGAAGCCGGATTATTGAAAAACGCTTAAGTAATGGAAGCTGGATGTGGGGTTATTTTCTATAATGGCTCGATAGTATTTCTATAATGGCTCGGTAGCAAGTAAACATTATGGCCGCCGCAGATAGGTGCAGAATTAGAGCGGCCTGACATACGGCGATCGATAGCTATCTCGTATCTGGCGGCCATGTGTTAAGGTGAATCGATTTTGTTGTGTTATTTAGCTTATTTAAGCGTATGAATATTTATGAAAATACACCTTTTCATGGTAGTTTTACTTACTTACTTTCGCGAAAACATTGGCCTATAGTTCGCCGTAGGTCGCGGAAATATTGGGCTATCGATCGTCGTATGTCAGGCCGCTCTAATTCTGCATCTATCTGCGGCGGCCACAATGTTTACTTGCTACCGAGCCATTATAGAAATACTGCCGAGCCATTATAGAAAATAACCGGATGTGGGTATTTTTTATATCTGAAATAGAAGCTGGGTTGATGAAAATAACGGGCGAGAAATAGAAGCTGGGTTAATAAAAATATTCTAGCTTAAATTGGAGCTGGATTGATGAAAAATAATTATTATTGAAACAGAAGTTGGATTCATGAAACAACTTATGCAATTGAAAAGCTGGACTTTTACTTACTTACTTTTTTATTTTTGCGTGCTGTCTTATTGCCCACTTGACGCACGCAACTTCCGGAAAGGGTGGTAAATAATTTACGACGTTAAAATACACGTTGAAAAAATTAACGACGCTAAACTACGGGATTACCCATGTATGAACGATGCAGCTACCGAACCTAGATATTTATGGTAGATAATATTACGCACTATCCTGATGCTGTATTTGTGTGGTGCTGAGTAATTTTGACTTTTTTGCATAATATTTAATACGGTGGACAATTGGTTAGAGCATGTGGCTGTAACGTTGTAAGTACGGGCTTGAGCCTTGTCCTGTCGAGGTGATTATAGGAACCTCAAGTGTGCATTTAATGATCAAGCCGTCAGTCACAAAATTTTACTCTGCGTTGTCGATGTTCTATTGTATGGTCGTGTACTCTTCTGAAGTTTTGAAGGATGGCAACATCAGATACAGAACTTTGTATTGTAGGCAGGGCTGAAAGTGGTTTTGAAAAGTTGCCAGGTCTCACTTTGGCGGACGAGCGCACCAGGGCTGTAATGCCGAAAATTTTGACCACTGTCGTCGGAAAAAGTTGATGACTTTTTTGTCATCCGCAAAAAATCTTCGGGAAATTTCCTAAATTTTCCCGTTCAAAAAAGTTGACGACCTTTTTTTAGTCATCCTGCCAAAATAATCTTCAGGAAATTTCCTAAATTTTCCTGTCCGAAAAAGTTCATGACCTTTTTTTAAGTCAGTCGCTTCGAAATACGCTTGAATAGACGCATGCACCCTGAAAATTCTACCATTTTTACCTAGTTTCAGCACCTGGCGACCTTTTTTGCGACCCGGCTGAGACCCGGCAACCGCAGGTCTCAAAAATCGATGCCGGGTCGCAGACCCGGACAGACTCGGCTCACTTTCAGCCCTGATTGTAGGCCTATTAAAATATGATGTGACGTTATCAGTAACATAATATGTCATACGTGTGAGACTAAAAGTAGAGCTTCGTGCGTTTTGTTTGTCGTGTATTCCTCGAAATGTAAAAGAAAACCTAGCATACATTTATGGGGTATGAGATACTTTACTGTTTAGCACAAATTCTAATTTTGTGTCTTATTCTGCTTAGGTTTTGCGGCTGAATCGTACCCGGAGTTCGGTGGTAGTCATCGTCATTTTTGTCCTTGCGTTGTTGTACATCAGTGAACATCTGTACGACTCGTGTGGTGGCAAATCCTACACAACAGCTCTGGTAAGTTGTCAGTTTTGTTATGACATTCGAATCCCATTCTGACAAGTCCTACAGTAAGCTATTTGTGGTTTAGGGATGTTAATCAATGATCGGAAATCCTGTTATCAGTTACGAAAACGATAAAACGGTTATCAGTTTTTACTGCTTACAAACTGATAATCAAATTCATTTTGAATAATCATTTTTCGAAAATTATAATAATTACTCATGTATTCGTGCTGACTATAGGCTTAAAGATTGCCGTGAGAACGAACTAATTGCATACATAAAAGACATTGAAATATTACCAATCTTCTGTCATAAAAAATGGATTGTTTAAGCACTCATTATTGGAATCCATGGTTAATGTCAACATGTAAATGTCAACATGCAATGTCAACATTTAAAATGTCAACATGCAATGTCAACATGTAAAATGTCAACATAAAATGTCAACATGTAAATCCTGGATAAACATGGGTAAGCAGATATTTTGAGATGGGAATTTAATCTTTGAACCAGTCATGTGGTATCTCTTATTAATAGAATTTTCAAAGTTTCCCATGGCCTGTTATTTTCTGCTTCATTGTCTGATAGCATATTATCATAAATTGGTTTTATGTGTACAGAACAGATTAGGCAATGATTCCTTGAAGGTTATAATAAAATTAACCAGCCTGTGAGGTTAAATCAGCAATTTTTTGACTATTGTTCATTTATTTATTCACTACAACTACATACTGGCAGTATATGGGCAAATTGGTCAAAATGTCCAAATTCAGTCATGTTTCAAATGACATGCTGACAGTTCTGAACTGGCTCCTTCTCTGTCAGTGCATTGAAAAAGAGAACTTGCTTCTTTGGTATGGCTAGGTCTTGCTCCAACTTATCTGTAGACTTGATCTTTGTCGGATACTCAGCTGTTTATTTTCTGCACTTGATTGCATTTTATGCACGATGTGATTGTGCCTTTTTGCACCATTTCTCTGTATTTATGCACTGAATTATGCACCTACTACAGTGGTTTTCAACCTTTTTCTAGTGGCAGAACCTTTCCAAAGCACGAATTTGGTCGCGGAACCCTTCGCGTTTCACCCGTGCAGTATTTCAAGAAATACATAGCCAACAGTTGCAATTTGTGAAATTATGTAATATTTAGATGAACATTACTTGCACATCTGGTGCAGTCTATAGGCCTACTATCACATTACAAATACTTGCTTTAGAATTCTAGAAGTGTAGGTCTAGTGCGCTAAGCACTGTTAGAGAGCAACTACATTTCTGCTCTATTTCGCCAACAAATATCAATCCATCTGACATACGGATAGAATATTGAAAAATGAAAATACGTTCTATTCTGGATCAGTGTCATGGACAGGTTGTATTAAAGTATTTTTTCAAGTTTACTGCGAAATTTATGCCTGGCTTAAGTCTTGGACGCATCATAGAGAGACACGCAGGCAGACGCTTATTGTCGTCGCATAATGATTTATCTTCAACTTAAATGTAACTTTTTGGGCTCAACCGCAATGAGTTTGGTGAGTGACACCAGGCTATAGTTGGGTAGAGGGGCTTAAGCTTATTTGGGGGAGCGTCAGCTTCGCTTTCTAGTTATCCCTGCACCTGAAAAGTGCTACTGTCACAATAATCATTAATCACACATCTATTTCGCACATCTAATGTGATTTTCCGAGAAACAAATAACGAGAATCGCCTAGGCCTGTCGGTTAAAAATACCACAGACAAAATATAGGTCTATGCTTAAGCCTTTAGGCTACATTTTCAAAAATTTGAATATCCGCTACCTCTGGATGAAAATTTTAACCACTGGCTCTTCAAAATGAACCGATCAAAGGAAGAATAGATCAAACAATTCGTTGGCTAAGTGCTTAACACATTCTGTTTAGTCAGAACGGGTCTCGAGCGTCCAAATAGTTTAAAGCCAATGATAAATATCTCTGTCCAACTGGACAGTAACAGTTGGAGACGTAGGCAATCTATAGGGCCTAAGCCTATAAATTCCCATTTGATGCATGTGCCAGTGTGCCATTGTGCCTTCCAAAAACAAGTAGGCTACTAAGCGACATAATTAGCCTATAGAAAACAATACATTCACGTAAGCTTAATAATGTTTTTAAGCAAGACTGACTGAAGGCTGGGAAAGAATCTACTCGTTGCTGATACTTTTAGGATTTCTGTCGGTGCACTAAAATTTCTACCAAACTGTCGCGGAACCCCTGGCCGACGCCCGCGGAACCCTTGGGTTCCGTGGAACCCCGGTTGAAAATCACTGACCTACTATTATCAATTGCCACACATGATATAGTGTTGAGAATAGTATGATAGGATATGCACTTGAAGTACGCTTCAACATGGCTTTTGACATGGCATCTGAAACATTCTGAGCTGTGTTTCTTGATGTTTGTAGTGTGAACAGTTTGAAAATGGAGCTGCTGACGGCACACTTTGTGGTGATTTATGTCGACGAAAAACTTTTAGACTCCGATCGTGCGAATACAACTCAAATGGGTACAGGGTAAGGGAATGCAGCAGAATCGGAATTGCTATTGTTATCGAACATTTAAAAAGCCCATAAACTATAACTATCAGATCTTTTATTGAAGTTGCCGTTCAAGAATTCAGATATATGCAATATGTATTCTCGTTATCTACATCATAGGTTCTTAACCTTTTTCCATGTGTGACAAACACACATACTTACTTTTTTACTACCAAATTTGGCGACACACAATGCAATCGTCATATGTCAATTTTATTGAAAAAATTAAAATATGTTAATGTTAAACTAGCCTATTTTAAATTGTTTAAAATTGTAATGAATGAAGATGTTGACAATGAATGCTTTAGAACTAGTTTCTAAAGATTCAAAATTTCTGAATTCCACTGATCGAAATCTACGGTTCTACGTCGTTTTGTGACTCTACTTTAATTGTTTGTCACGCTCTGAATAGATGAACAGGAACACATTCAACAATTTTGCATCATCAATATTATTGTTGATTCACAAATTTCCGTTTCTTTATGATATTTTTGCCCATTATTTTAGAATGTTACAGCATTAGGTACTAGCTTAACCGGCACGTTCGTTAACATGTTATATTGCATGTCATGTGGGCCCTATTCAAGGATTGCTTGCCTATAAAGGCAAACATTGTGGCTGCTCTAGATTGCGATGAAATGGAATAGATAAAACTGAGCACTACGAATTCTCACAGCATACATCGGCCAAATTGCTATTTAGCAAGACAGTGCAATGCAAGAACTGACACATGTATGCTATGAGAATTAACAATATACCAATTCTTCACGACACACCACTTTTATGTGACACACTGTCAATTAATTTGTGGCATACTGGTGTGTCAGAACACACTGGTTGAGAACCTTCGATTTACATAGATCTGTTAGTTATAGTTTATGGGCTTTTCAAATATGGTCGTATAATATATATACTGTATTGTATCAAGAATATCTATGTGTGTGCGTGTGTGTATTTAATAATAATAATATAATAAGGTGAACAGATTGAAGCCTGATCAGCTTGAAACTGCCTTTGATAGCATCGTGAACAAGTAGGCTGTACACTGTGCAGCTTCCTTGTTGAAAAGTTATATGTTTTAACTTTTGGTAGTGCATACATATTGCACAGAGCTGCTAAGTCACTTCGTTCTATGATTCATCATTTATTAAAATATTTTTATACGGTACTTATTACTTAATTAAATTCATCTATGTTGTTTCAGTTGTTTCATTATGAGAACTTCTATCTCAAAATCCTTGAGTCACGATTTATTTCCGATCCTGTTAAACTGGACAGCGTCTTTGCAAAGCCAAGCACTGGAGTTGATGTGCAAGAGTTTCGTGAGATGTTGAAGCATTTTCTAGATGTGAAGCTGGGTTCTGGGCAACACACAGAACTCCTCGAGGACCTGATGGACTTTGCAGACATCAACAGAGACTCAAGGGTCAGAGTTTATTCAGTATCTTCTAATTTAACTGAATTGTCACGTCGTCAAGTAGCATCTGTGATGCTTTTAGAATTCCATGATTTACTTGAGATCAACGATGGAGAAAACTATTAAGAGTGACAGCTATTCAGTTTTCCAATTCAAGCTACTTGTTTAGTTTAAATTCGAGACTAGTAACTTTATGGATGCAGCTTTTAAGATCGTTGAAATCACAATGAACATGGCTTATATTCACCGAGGGTTTTTTATATACGAACTGAAATCTAAGCTTAGAACTGTGATTTAATTTGTCTAGTTATTTACGCCAAGGCCGTAGCTTTGGGTGTTTGAACACTCCACGAAATGAAATAATGCTACCATGAAATAATGTGAATTTACAATTTTGGTTATATGTTGGTTCTGTGCGTTTTTTTTTCACTAGGTGTCTCTAGCGGAAGCGAAGTCGATCTGGGCGTTGCTCAAGCACAACGAATTCTTCATGTCTGTGATGCTCCGTCATATCCAACATGTCCCTCCACTTGGTGGATTCTGCGGAGACATGTACGCAGTGCAGGTTGTCAACCACACGCCTATCTACGTTCGTCCTTCTAGCGGCTGGTTCAGGGGCTTGACCACGGCCGTCCATCAGTGGAGTCAGCCGAGCTGGACAATGCGTGGGAAGATAGCGGTTGGCCTTCTCGAATTCATATCAGAGATCTATCACCATCGAAGTAATGGAATGGTGTACATTTGCGATGCAAGCGAGAACGCGTTTGGCTACACCGACAGCCACGATCTGATGATCACAAATCTGAATGCGTTGCGGCCGAGGCATGAGCTCGAACTGCTCGTGGAAAAGCAGACGTGCTCGTCCGACATGGATTGTCGTTACCTGAATGACTGCATTCTCAAGTGTGATACCAATCGCAATTCCTGCACTGCCGATCTGGTTCGCCCGAACCTCTTCCGCGTATGTCGGCTCATTTCCGAATATCTTCGGCCGAACGTCCCGAGAGTAATCCGTGCCGACCTTTATCTTCTGCTGGATCGATGTAGCAACCTGAACACCACTTTGCCTCACTCGGAAATGGATCATGCGCTGATCAGCAACGACCTTCGATCGCTGCTGTGGCGTTACGTTTCAGATTATGTCAGTTAATGCCTTTGTTGGTTTACGTGACTGTTTGGGTGATGATGGCTAAACTGAGAGAAAAGTGTAAGAGGGTTGACCATTGAGGCAAACAGTTTGAGCAGAAATTTGTTTGCATTTGAGAATCAATCAGTGGTATTTAATTGCTGTCATCTTGGTTTTAAAGTGAGATAGTTGCACTTTTGAGATATCTGTTTAAGTTAAATGGTTGCCATTTGACGTATGTGTTTAAAGGAAATGGTTGCTCTTGAGGTATTTGGTTAACCCTTTAACGACCAGCGTTACTGAAATGCTTTTAAAACATATGTAGCTGGTCATTAAAGGGTTAAGGGGAATTGTTGCCATTTGAGGTTAAGTGAAACGGTTGCACTTTATGGTTGCACTATAATTATGTGGTTAAGTAGGATGGTTGCACTTTTTTGGTGGCTAAGTGAAATGTTAAGTGAAATGATTTAGTTTTGAGGGAAGTGATTGTTCTTTTGATGGATCTGATTAAATAAATGCTTGCACTTTTACATGAACTTTTACTGTGCAGTCCTCTGTGATCGTAAGCCTTTTATTCAAAGTACAATCATGAACATTGAATAATAATTATGATTGAAACTTTTTTTGCCTCAGTGGCTGAAGGTCGTAGCATTTCTCAAGTACACGCGGTCCCACTGTCTACTTATCTTGAACTGATGATCACTAAATTATTAGCCAATTATACTCTACAGGTTGTATTGAATCATGTCATTGAGTGTGATGAGCATAATACTTTCACCAATGAATCAGATGAATGTAGTAAGAAATTTTAATAACTTAGCGTTTGTAGCCTTTGCAATTCACATTTACTGGCTGATTAATTATATCACCTGTTTTTCCCGCTTTGTACAACTGATCGTACCGCTTACGTTAAATCTTGATTCACCTTTCTCTTCTTGTATTGCATTGAAATTTTTTTTCACTGACGATATGATTATCAGTTTTATAATTACCGATGTATTGTCTTTATTGTTATTTCTTTGGCACCAAGAGCTGTCAGTATCAAATGACAAGACATCGTTATCTATAGGTGTGTAGCATTTGTGCAATAGACTTGGAGGAGACTTGAGCTGTACTCTTCATGTTACAGGTAACTGCTCAGAGCTCAGCCACTGAGTCAGTATGATGCACAAAATACAGGTTTTAGCTGTGCAGTCCCACATCAGATATCAAGTGGACCACAGAAATATTGATCGTTATCGTTTTGCTGCGGTAGAATGGTACAACTTTAATTCATGTTCAGCAGTAACAAAAACGTGAGAAGTTATTGGAGTCATTGTAATCATACAGTCCGGTAACTGTCCGGTAGCCACGTTAAGCGCCTTCATGAGGTTATTGTAAGGCGCTATATAAATGTTCATATACATACATACATACATACATACAGTGACTTTGCAACTGGATTTCTTTACCGATGCAGGAATGACGTAGTAGCAACGACTTTCTGTCATTTAAATTTCAAATGATTTACTCTCTTTTTATATCAAGTACCTAAGATGTTTGTTTTATCAACGATCTGCTTGAGTGACCTTGAACTCTCAACAATGAATTCAGTTTAATCTTGTTGAATGAATTTTAATTTTATTCGTATTGTTTGGCACCTATTATGAGATGTTCTTTAAAGACGTGTATTTATATTTTCTGATTTATGCACAATCTGTTATGCGCTTTGATGATTTTTTTAATTGTTTTTTTAGGCATTCATTTAAAAGCTTGTTGCTTTTCGTGTTCCCTTGACAAGTTGAGGCAAACTCTAAAAGGGCAATGCCTGACGAACAAACCAGACTTTGTTTGGTGCAGCGGCCAACACCGATGTAAGACCCACCAATTTGGGAGTGGACATGGGAACATTCACGTTGTGCCTTCTGTCTATGTATGCAACACTGAAGTGATTCCAGTGAATATTTCTCAAACTCTTGTTTTCATGCCTCCATGATGCACTGTTTAAACAAGATCAAAGCAGTTTTGTGTTGCGCAGGCCTGCTAGCCATGCTTAATGCTCTTGTCTGCTCTCTGATCAACGTATTGCGTTGAACACTCTCTTCAGTGCACTCAAAATTTTCTCCAGATATGTAGCTCCATTTATATCCTGCAATTAATTATCTTGACAAATGTTTTATCGTTCGTTTTAGGTCTATCAGATTTCTTCTTTGTATCCTTGTGATTGTTGACACATAACTTGTTTAGACCGTTGATGTGATTCACTTAATGTATATTTAATTTGTCTTTGCATGTCAGTGTTGCTCACATTTATGTGAAACTATATATATATATCTATATCTTTTATATATAAATATATATCTGTATATTTATTTAATACCTTTTAGTGCTTCTTGAAGGTGTGAAACTATTTCAGTGGGATTATCCCAGTTAATGTGCCAACCTGTTTCAATGAACTGGTGTTACCTGCCCCATAGCTTAACACCATGCTGGTTGTTTAGCGTACAATACAAGAACTGTAGCATAGCATCAAATATTCACTTGGCATTATTACTTTTTTTACGTGTGGCCCGGTTTGTGCATGTCCCTCAATGACCCTGCGCTAACAAGTTCATTCTGCAATAATAATGGTACATGAATAGCAGTGAAAGTTTGTATAGTAGGAGCAATAAGGAAAGTAATGAGAATTTTGTAATTGTGATCATAAATTTGATTCAAACAACCATTTGTTACAACAATTATTCTGAATAAAATTAACATTAATGGCAATGTAGCTTAAATTGTAATTCTTGAATGTATGTTTGAAGCAACGAAGGACTAACTATTTGTTGGTTGAGTTTAGTCTGAGCTACAGGTGTTCATGTTTTTCGTGATCGTTAATTTAGGAGTAGATGTGTAGCGGATTAATGAATTGCTGTTATGCACTAAGAAAACATTTGCTAGTGAGTCAGTTGCTTTGAATATAAGCGCGTTATCAAGTGAATTTATTTATAGAAGAGTTTTACTGATGTTTATTTTGCCAAAAAGAAGTCTGTCACCTTTATATTCGACTGTCACCTTTATATTCGACTGGTCAATTGATGTTGTCAGGTATTGTTGTGAACAATTAGTTTGTAAATCATGTTTACTTGTTTCTGATATTCAGATCTGATCCATTTGTAATTTGAGGTTTCAAGCTGCGTTTTTTTATGATGTTTTGCAGAATAATTGTCAGATTAATAAAACTCATTATTGTGCACTGTGCAGTCGCAATATGTACAATTAAAAGTTAAGAGGAATTATTGAATATTTGGTGGAATTATGAAGACATGTTGAATATATTAAAAGCACTTTTGTGAGATTGTAATTGGTACTTAATAAATAGCTACATATGTACACATGAATTATGGACTTGGAAGTCATTGCAGGTTCAAGATGGTGTGGCAAAAGTAAGCAGGCTTTAAAAAAATTAGAATGCTGTGGTGAACTACATGTGCAAAGATCTTGACTGGAATTTCTTCTTTGAACGAGAACCAGTGTAACCATGTAATGTCTCTGACATTTTCAAAAACATAAATTATGATTATCGCTATCATCACTGTTGCCATAATAGGCTACAACCCACCATCACAGCCGCTATCACCACCACTATCGCGACATAAATTAATTATTCATTTCAAGAATTTAATCCCCTTCAAGAGGCTTACTCAAAACTTTCAGAAGCATGGTGTGGGCCAACGTGCAAGTTCGGTGATAAAATTGTATCTCATGTGATGAAAATCCGATGTTGCTCCTAGTTAATTAAGTATAGCCATAAATTCAAAATTAATGTCTGAAACGGTTTCGCTTTCGAAGACCTTGCCCATTATTATAGGCCTATATAGTAATAAAAGTCACAAAGATATTAAAGGACCTAGATAAAGACGTCTCTTGCTTAGAAGTCGGAGAAGTCTAGTGTAAGATTAATTTATGAAATATGCATGAAGATCTTTGCGATGGTGAACTATAATTGACGTCAAACTACGTCTTTGTAAGAACGTCACTTGGTTAGGGCGCCTCTATTTCAACTATATCTCTCAGTCGGCACTGCGGTTGACCCACTGGATGACAGAGGTCACTCTATATTCGTCAGATATATCGTAGTTTTATTCATTCGCGCACCGTCGCGCGCTAAGAAGACGATGATATCCGATGTCAGGCATCCGTGACGAAGCGTAATTCGCTTAAATCGGATGGAATCAGTTTCAGTGATGATGTGCGACTCTATGAATTATGAATTTGATCATGAAACCGAACGACGCGGTCAGTAGCCTATAATTATATCGCCTCCTAATATTCAGATCATGAACAACTCTTGCAAATGTGGTAGTAGGCTATGGCTATATGAGGATTTAGGCTATATCTGCGGTTAGGATTGCCAAGATCGGAAAGAGGCGTTTACAATGCCGCATAGGCTTACAGACCATGCTAGCCATGAAAGAAGCAACCGTCGTCATGCAAACCGACATCCGCACGTACATGATGCAGGGGAGCCTGGAGATGTGCGTGACAAGCAGTGAAGCTAAGCGGATCAAAGTTGGGGAGCAACCGACGAGTCATATACGATAGGGTAGGCCTATACACTAGACTACTAGAGACACAATAATTATTAACCTTGGAGCTTAGTCATTGGCTCATTGCAATCCGTCAAGAAAAGAATAGGCCTACACTTGGAAACAAGAACAAGTAAGTTTGGAATTATAATCTCCTGACAACGGAAATCTTCACCTACAAGTCTACCGAAAACTTCATAGTGTACTATAGACGAGGAATGCAATAACATTATTGTCATATTTTTTTGTATAGCCTACAACATGATAAATATTATTATGGTACACTTTACTACAGAGACTGGTCTATGTTTACAATAAATTGACATATTAAGCCAAATATATGGAAGTTGCCAGGCATTTGTAGAACCATGAGAGATTGAACAATTGCCTACAGATGGTTATGATGATCGTATTCGTATAGTGGTAATGACGATGATGATGATGATGATGCTGATGGTGGTGGTGGTGGTGGTGGTGGTGGTGGTGGTGGTGGTGGTGGTGGTGGTGGTGGTGGTGGTGGTGGTGGTGGTGGTGGTGGTCAACTGATCATGGTGGTTGCGGTGGTGGTGATGATGATGATGGTGGTGGTGGTGGTGGTGGTGGTGGTGGTCAACTGATCATGGTGGTTGCGGTGGTGGTGATGATGATGATGGTGGTGGTGGTGGTGGTGGTGGTGGTGGTGGTGTTGGTGGTGATGATGATGATAATAATAATAGTAATAATAATAATCATCATCATCATCATGACAGTATAGTTAAAATAACAACGATCTGCTTCCAGATAAAGTAATGCCATTAATCGATATTCAATTCTCTCTGTGTTTATCCAGTTTTAGTGTCTTGTTACTCCCACTCTTTTCCAGTTTGTTCTCTCTCATTTTCCATGTTGCTCTTCTCTTAGTTCTATGTACAATCCACTCTAAATATTTCCTAATTTGCCTGATCCATGAGTATTTTCTCTTATCAGCTGTAGCGTCTTATTATTACTAATGCCTTTCTATCTATCCAGCTCACAACTCGTTGACTCAGTAGAGTCTCTAAGCGCCAAGAAAAATGTGCAAGACATACTAGGTTCATGCCTTTTTGGTATGACATAAGAAGCTGCAAATTACATGTATGTAAAATAATATCCTCATAGCATTTCTAATGTCTTCCTTATCTGTTATATTTTCTGACTGGCAAGACAAAAAGATTGCATTGGTCTTTCTCTTTCATCTGCTGCCGTACGTGGTTCAGGTCACGGCAATCGTAGAATTTGCTGTCAAGCATTGAAACATGTCAGAAACGGGTTTGTCTAACCGCTGGAGACTTATTACTGTGAGCCTCCAGAGCAACGAATCTTATTTCTAACTGACCGAGGAGCGTAAAATGGGCGTTCATACCATAGAATACCATACCAATGATACCATATCATACCACGTACACGTCGCACAGTCGTATACGTCTGACTTACTGCGAACATGCGGTCAACTATCAAAATGTTGTACACCTGTGTCCGATTTTAAAAAACTGAGGGAACGTAATGCGACGGCGTTAAAGACAAAACTTGACAGTTGAAAGATTCTGCTCGTTCTGTTGGTCCTTAGTTCGATTCACCTAAAGCCTCAATTTTTCCTTCCATCCTTCAATTCATTCGATTTGATTTCCCATCGTCTTTATTTACTTTTCCTGTTGCTACTTTTGTATTCTTCCCTATCAATTCCATCAAGCTTTCATTCTACATAATTATATCTGCCCTGTCCTTTCCTTTCCTTTCTTCCTTTCCAATATTCTTCCTTTCTCCACCTTCTTCGTCCTCAAGCCGTTCCAGTGGTTCTTGCCGTTCCTGCTCTTTCTCCTCCACAATAAGTCGAAATGTTCTTAATCGTCAGCAGAACCACTTTGACGAGTAGCGAAAGAATGACGAATCCCATGACTGCCCCTGGCATCCACAGCATCAGCGTATTCTCCATCTCATCGAACACCTTCATCAGCGTCTCATTCGGTCCATGTGGAACGTACTCGGCCGCTTCGAAGGCCGCACGAACGAGGTTGATCCCGACGACGACGACGAGAGCAGCCGCGGATGCCGTTCCAGCCAGGTTGCCCCGTCGGTCCTTGTAGGGCAGGGCGTGTGCGTGGTGGAGCAGGATGATGAAGCAGAGCAGCATCATACACAGCGTGCGGATGAGTGTGTCGTTGACGAAGGTGAAGAGGAGGATGAGGACGAGTCTCCGTCCGATGAGGATCCCCTGGCCGCAGATCGGACCAAGGAACGGAAGCTCCGAGTCCTTGAAGGGACCCTGGAGAATCTGGAGCATGGCCAGTGACGCCGGAGTGAGTGCCGGGTTTTGAGATGGACGCTTCGGACGCCAAACGAGTCGGATCCAGAGCCAGTAGATGAGGAACGGAAATGGAATGATGGTGGCGACGAAGAACTGCGTCAGAGACACGAAGCCGTCCTTGAGGAGACCCGGTCCGATGAGAAGGACGAGACAGAAGGGAACGATGCAGGTCATCGTGTAGACAATGACCGGATACTGCCAGACCTCGTAGCACTCGATGTTTCCGTCTATGAAGAGAACCCTCTTCTCTCCGACAGGGACACAGTTGAGAAGCGTCAGAGATGTGGTCGCCAACTTCTGGTATGTGAAGAGCAGCGCCAGGACGAAGCCAGTCGTCAGAGAGATCTCGAATTTAGCAGAGGAAGAAGAGGAGGCAGCGGCGGATGAAGAAGAGGAGTCGGTCGTCGGGGCAGACGAACTGTTAGCAGCCGCTCTGTATTTTGCGTTGTCTCGTGTGTTTGTAGTCCACGAACACCAGGTGTAGATGAGGTAGACGAGACCAAACTGAAGGAGAACGTAGGGAACAAGTAGAGCTCGAATCAGCAGCTTCGTGGTGGCGTTCAGTCCTTGCAGGAAGCACATCTTGTCGATGAACTGAAAGAATTCGATTCGAAACTTGAAGAGACCCGACAAGATTTCCTTGAACATGGCGATCGCTTTATTCTCGCGCGAAGAGAGAGCCGTGTTGATGTGGAGCAGCTGAGCATCTTGAAAGTAGAAGAAGACGATGATGAGGAAGCTGGCGTTGGAGTCCGTCGGTGGTGGTGGTGGTGGTTCAGAGGTAGTGGCCACAGGGGGAAGGGCAGCGGTAGAGCTACTGGCCACCGAGGGCTGAGCGTCATCTTCGTAACAGAGTAGAACATCCGCCGTTTCTGCGTTCGGTGGACCGCCAGAGATGTTGTTGTGCAGTCGTTCTCCAAGGCTCAGACGAATTCCAGCCTCACTAAAATCACTGCGAGGCTGAATCCCAAACGTCTGAAGTTCAGTCGATTTATCGAAAGTCGTCGAATTGTTCTCGAATGATTTCTGATCGCAGTTCTTGTTCACGAGTCTTTTATGCGTCAGCCATCTGCAGGAGCAGTAGAACTCTCGTATGACGTCATTGTTCTGAAACATCAAAAATCGGATGTCCTTCTGGTAGAGCAGGAACAGGAAGTAGATGACGCCAGAGCTCAGCATCACCGGAAACAGCCAGGTTGGGTCGCACTCTGCATCGAGAACGCAGTCGGGTGAGAAGAGCGCCTCCGAATACCCTGGTTCGCAGTGTCCGCACAGCGTACCTGCGCGATGCCGTGCGCACCGGTCGAAGCCCTTGCACTCTGAAGACGAACAGCAGTACCTGCCGGGGCAGCGCTGGAAGCGAACTCGTCGGTTGCTGATGTAGCCCCAGAAGTTCGGAAGTGCGCTGATGCCCTGCTGGCATTTCCCGCCGTAGGGACACTGGAGACAGACGATGTCGTGGTGCTCGTGGGTCCCTGAGAACTCCTGCTGTGGCCGCTGTCCGTTGACGAGCAGCGTGTGGTAGGAGACGGCCGTGAAGACGATGCTGTAGTTGAGGAAGCCGTGGTCGAGGCTGTACTTGTTCCTCGGACACGACTCGCAGAAGTAGGACAGCTGGTCCATCCGGTAGGAGCGCATCAGTCCGATCTGCGAGACCTGGTAGGCGGATGAGTTGGTCACTCTCAGCCGATAGCCGACCGGACATTGGATGAAGACGCTGGCCACTTCGATTGACCAGTGGTCACCGCTGTGGCAGACGACGGCCACGTGGTTGCTCGCCGTCACCGACACGAACCTGGCGACGTTGATGTAAACGTTGCCGTTCGAATAGATGAGATCGCCCTCTAGCGAATGGAAGTCGACGACGGAGTTCTCGAAGCTGACCTGGTTGACGTAGAGGAAGCTGCCTCGGTCGACGAAGACGGCCCCTCCCAAGAGACGAGCCGTGTTGTTGTAGAAACGACATGACGTCAGCGTGACGATGCCTTTCTGGATGCGAACGGCGCCTCCCTTTCCAACGAATGCGATGATCCCTTTGCAGCAGTTGGAGTTCACGTGAACCTCGTCTTGATTGACCTGCAGCAAAACCAGTCACATACGACATGAATAATTATATGTGTAGCATTGTCTTTCTTTCTTCCCTTCAGGCTAGAATTATTCCCTCTGGCGAGGGGTCAGCCACTCGGATCCTTCTCCTCCACTTGTCTCTGTTTCCAGTGGTCTTCCTTCTTCATTTTGAGCAGCTTCAGGTCCTGTTGTATCACGTCCTCCCATCTTTTCTTCTGTCGTCCCCGACTGCGTCGACCATATACCTCCGCTTGTATGATTCTTTTATTGAATGTAGCATTGTATATAGGCCATAATATAGGTTATGATTCATGTAGGTTATGAATTCATTCATTCATTTATTCATTCATTCTGACATTTATATAGCGCTCGTTCAAGTAAAAAAATACTGAGAGGCGCTCAAAAAGCTACTCAGAGGCAATAATTTTATGTGTTATAGGCCTAATATTATGTAGAGATTATAAGCAACGGCAACCTTAGCCTAATCGTAAATCAAATTCGTAATCATGCATCTACTATATAGCGCCAGTTCATGAGAAACTCCTCAGATGCGCTCCCGACCTGCACCGTACCACGATGAAAGAGAATGTTTTCAAACGCTTGAGGAGCAATGGTAACTAAAGACCAAGAATTTCATTAAGGAGACTGCTAGGCAACTTATTCCAGCAAGATTGACAATAGCAAAGCTTTTATGTAACACCGAGGAATTTTGAGCCATAGAGATAACTAGGTCACCGTGAGTATATTATATATATATATAGGCTATATATATATATATATATATGTTGTACAGATACATATAGATACATGCATATATATATGAATAATAATTGTGCAGATTTGTAAATGCGCAGACTATTTATGTAGAGAATTATAATGTTGAACTTCAAAGTACCGATGTCCTTGAATAATAATTATTGTTTGTGAACTACTTGCACGTAACAAGATGAAATGGAGCGGGAGTCTTATCTCGAGCTAACACTGTGCTACGCTTCCAACCAGGCGACAATGGCGCCGACAATGACGCAGACAATGACGCTGACGCCGACAATGACGACGACGCCGACGACGCCGACGACGCCGACGATCTGAATATCCCGATGGTCGATCGTCCTTCTTCGGTTGTCGTCGACATTTGTCGTAAAATCCGATTCCATGCGACACAGATTCATTCACTGCGCCAATAACTGATCTCTTCTCAGACGACCGTGACCTTGTAACTGAATCTTGTGCATTAACTTATATGGCGCCCTAATAATTGAGCCGAATATACATGTAGCCTACAGGTGATGTTCATTCAATTGATAGGCCTATCTCAATCAGGATTCTTACTCACTTTTTGGAGGATGTTTAAATCCGATTGGTAAGGTAGGCTAAACCAGATGTCAGACATCAACCGGTAGGCCTACGTAAGCAGTTTGACATAGATTCCCGTCGTATAGGCTATACTTATACTCCTTAAAACAATTGACTTACCGGTACCACGGTGTGTATACACTGTAGATCGAGGACCACCCAACTCAACGGGCGTTTTAATCAATAATTATTATGTTCTGCGAGACCAATTAGGCTGTACATACGTTACTCCAACCAGTTTCCTTTCTTGTAAATGCTGATACGAAATCGACTAATCGATTCTTTGTGTGTGTTTGTGTGTGACCAAGCATTCTACTCGAGTGAATAGGCTACTACTTGAATGAATAGTATAGTCTATCAACAATTTCTCTTATGTCTGAAAACAGATCCATTATGACCACAACAATTCACACCAGCTTTCTAAAGAAATCTCTTTGATCATAGGCCTAATAGCAATCTCCAAATTTCAAAAGCACCACTCGAACGACAAACGCAGGGCATCCGCTTATTCACGAGCGCTGCGTCTAGTCAGAAGCGATGTCCGGGGGAGCAGTCCGAAGGAGGTCGTAGTATGTGACCGCAGACCCCCTAGAAGAAATAGATCTATCTGAGGTTCACATTTACTTTTTCTTATCTAATAGCCATGTCTGTATAGATCTATAGTTCTATACCCATGTAATATCACCCATGCATATAAAATGTACCTACTAATTCATCCTTACTTATTGCAAGAAGGCTTTACTGCAAAATTTATGGAAAAATATGTGTGCGCGTGAGTGCGCGTTCATGCCTTCGTTCATGTATGTCAAGCTTCTGAGGAGAGAGCGCATGATCTGTCAACAGAAAATGATCAAGTCGGTGATTTATCAATGTGGCGTTCTGTTGATAATTCGCTGTTATCGTCCGAAAAGACATCAGAGTTGTTTAGGTGAAGATTAGTTTGATCGTTCATTTCTTTAAGGAATCTGTCGACGTCGGGTGTCTACTGTATATGCATTACGCGTAAGAGATAGGGGTAATTTTCTAGCGCAAGTAACTGCCAACTGGGTGAAATATTTAGTGCCGACACAAAGAGAATGAATGCATTTACAGTGCGGCCCAAGCGGCCTCTCTACAGTCTACACTCTACAGCAACAATGCTTTCAGTGGTAAGATATTGTGCGCTGATGCGCAGCACAATGGTCTCATCCATACATCACTTCAAGATAGTTCGTTTTAGTATCCAAAAGATATAAAGAGGATCTCAAATCCGGGTTCTTTCCATAGGCACAATCGTTGCTAAACAGTTGAACAGTTTCTCAAGTTATTTACCGGAGTTAATACATCTTGCTTAATGCCCAAGAGATAAAGCCATGGTTGCTCGAGTCTACCAAGGAAACACACGGCACATAAAAAATATATGGATACACATTATGTAAGCTGTTTGTGTATCATGTTATGCCAATCTGTGTGACCTACAATATATGTCACTGCAGCGCTGGTCGGCGGGCCCTCTCTCTTAAGCCTTAAGAATAGAGGCTCGCTGCTTAAACGTTTATATATATATAATATTATGTCTAAATATTGACTGCTTAACGTCTGCGTATTTTCACACATACACAATAATTGTACATAACTTTTATAGGCCTATCTAAAGAGTTTTATCTAGTCGATTTAATGAGAATAGGCCTAAATCAACTGTTAGGAATCAACCTCATTAGAGCATATTTACGTCCATCAATGTTTGGTGGTCATCTGTCTCTCTGTGTCGAAATAAAATAATTATAGAACTGATTCTTGATCAGCTCATCAAATACTGATCGTGCGAATGCCTACGAATCATACGAATGACTTTTCAGTAGAGCATGCATCACTCAGATGAACAGGTCAACATAGTCAAGCACGGTAACAAGGAAAGCAAATCAATCGAAAAACCATACATACATGTAACCTACAGTTCTTTTATAGCCTATGTATGTATGTATGTATGTATGTATGTATGTATGTATGTATGTATGTATGTATGTATGTATGTATGTATGTATGTATGTATGTATGTATGTATGTATGTATGTATGTATGTATGTATGTATGTATGTATGTATGTATGTATGTATGTATGTATGTATGTATGTATGTATGTATGTATGTATGTATGTATGTATGTATGTATGTATGTATGTATGTATGTATGTATGTATGTATGTATGTATGTATGTATGTATGTATGTATGTATGTATGTAGGTTGTGTATGTATGTATGTATGTATGTATGTATGTATGTATGTATGTAGGTTGTGTATGTACATGTATGTCTGTTTGTATGTATGTATAATTATGTATTATGTATCCATACAATACATGCATGCAAAGAAATTCTTGTTGCCTCTGAGGGCGCAATAGCAAGTGCTCATATATTCGTACATGTACATAATGATTCTATGGAAAGTTTGGTGGCGATTCTAGAATCTAGACCGTCACTGGTGGTGGCCAGGTAGGTTTCTTTCATCAGCTCAAAGAATGCGAGAATGGACCACAACGCATTGGTTAAAAATTAAAATTCCACCAAGATCTCTCTCAGTCTCTCTCTGTCTTGCTTCGTTTAATGCAGCGTGCACGGCAGATCTAATGGCGGCCAGTTTTAATGGTTTGTGGCAGTTGGTATAATAGATCATGTATGGTGCCTGGGTTCTGACTGGTTTGTTACGTGTGCTGTCTTAGTTATGGCTCTCACGTCATGCATGGTGTGTGACCTCAAGATGGTGTGGTGCATAGGCGGAGACCTGGTCCGAACTTTGGGGGGGACGGACGAGCGGCCGAAAACATTGTGACGACAAAATAAAGGAATTTTAACCACTAAAAGGGGTGTCTTCAGAATTTTTGACACACCTAAAAAAGGTTTATTCAGAACTTTTTATGACTAAAAGGGTGTCTTTAGAAATGTCGATAGTGAAAAGTCTAGAAATTTTGACGACTGAAACAACGTGTATAGAAATGTGAACGACTAAGAAAAGGTGAAAAGGTGTCTCCATATATTGTCACAAATAAAAATAGGTGTTTTCAGTGATTTTGACAGACATAAAAAAGGTTTATTCAAAAATATTGATGATTAAAAAGGTGTCTTTAGAAATGCTTAATATTTAGGAAATGTTCTGAATTTTTGACGACTAAACAAGGTGTATAGAAATTTTGACGACTAAAAAAGGTGTTTTCAGAACTTTGGACGAATAAAACCAGATGTATAGGAATTTTGACGACTAAAAAGGTGTTTTCAAAACTTTGGACGAATAAAACAAGATGTATAGAAATTGTTACGACTAAAAAAGGTGTTTTCAGAGCTTTGGACGAATAAAACAAAATGTATAGGAATTTTTACGGCTAAAAAAGGTGTTTTCAGAACTTTGGACGAATAAAACAAGATGTCTAAGAATTTCAACGACTAAAAAAGGTGTTTTCAGAACTTTGGACGAATAAAACAAGATGTATAGGAATTTTGACGACTAAAAAAGGTGCTTTCAGAACTTTGGACGAATAAAACAAGATGTATAGGAATTTTGACGATTAAAAAAGGTGCTTTCAGAACTTTGGACGAGTAAATCAAGTATTGGAATTTTTACGACTAAAATAGGTGTTTTCAGAACTTTGGACGAATAAAACAAGATGTAAAGAAATTTTGACGACTAAAAAAAGCTGTCTTCAGAAAAGGTGTCTCAATAAATTGTGACAACAAAAAAAGGTGTTTTCAGAAATTTTGATGACTAAAAAGTGTGAAAAGGTGTCTCTGAGAAAGTGTGACTACTAAAAAAGGTGTTTACAGAAATTTGGACGTCTACAAAATGGTCGTCAGAAATTTTACGCCAAAGAAACCCCTTCCCCAAATCAATTCCTGGCTACGGCCTTGTGGCGGACGAAAAAGATGGGAAGAATTTCATGGAAGTGGATGAATCCAAAATTAGATGGTTTCAATGATTATAATATTAATTGGTTGTGATTGAATTATATATCTCAATTAAACCGATCTTATATTGTCGAATCTAAACTAGTTAAGTTGAAATGAATCTCGATTCATGATTAGATCGAGAAGTTTTTTCGAAGATTTGTTCATTTTTTTCTAATAATTATTTGAATACCGTAAGTTTACTACATTTATATTACTTCATAAAGAAAAAAAATATAAGGGTGTTCAAGTAATGTGTTTTCAAAAAGAGACGTTGATGCATCCCAGTTCTGTTGTGGCATCGCTCTAATTGTGTTGAACAGGCTTTTAGTTAATTATTCGAAAATCTCCTAACATTGTAACGTCGTCAGTCGCCTGCAGTATGTTCATCAAGTGTCCATGTCCTGACACTTAAAGTTTGGGGGGGACAAATACATGGACCGTCCCCCCCACCACATTCTTTGGGGGGGGGGCGTCCCCCCCTGTCCCCCCTAGGTCTCCGCCCATGGTGTGGTGTCTTTCGCTGAGTAATTATATGATGCCTCGTTAGCTTCAGTAGCTGATGGTGAGCAGCGGGGTCCTGCTTCCCACCCCACGACTCTATGTAGCTGAGTTATGTGGTCTGAAACACCCCGCAGCAACGGTCACCAACCCCACACTCACTTTGCCACTGCAGCTACACGAGATGGTGGTGACGTCTGTCGTATATCACGGGTCGTTTTCGCGCCAGAATTAGTTTCATTATCACCAGAGTCAGTTGCATCGACGTCTGCTTGCCTTGCATCATAGTTGCATGTTGTGTTGTGTTCAGAATTGTTGAGAAACGTCGTTTTTCTACTATATAGAAGCAGACGGTGTTCCGTTGACAATATCAACTGATAATCATTAAAGGACACACTAATTGTAGAGTTGTGTCGTTTCCAGGCCTTGTGCGACACAGCAAGACAACTGCCGTCAACTAGTCTACAACAGTGTCTGCTGTTGGTAGAGATTCGTCCAAGAGTCGATCGATCAAATTACAGTCTTGTCTTATCGTCAGTGACAGTGGGTGTGACAATGAACTGCATACGGGCCAAGTCCAGTCCGGTCCAGTCTGGTCCAGTCTGGTCCAGTCTGGTCCAGTCTGGTCCAGATGGGTCCGGTTTAGTTCGGTCCGGTCTAGACCGCTCCGGTCCTGTCCGGTCCAGTCTGGTCCAGTCTGGTCCGGTCCAGTCCGGCGGTCCAGTCTGATCCAGTCCGGTCCAGTCTGATGCAGTTGGGTCTGGCTCGCGAAGCATCGTGCAGCAAGAGGCATAAAAGACTAATCTTCGTCGGCCCTCAGGTCACACGACAGTAGCCAATATATCCAGTAATAATAATAATGATAAGGAGAAGCAACCAAAGCAGTGTAAGCGCCATCATCGCAACAACGACATTGTGTTCCGCATAATTTCAGTCTCGTCAGCAACATAAAGCCCGAGGTAAGTCGCTGCAGTTAACAGGAAATGTCCGAAACCCATGCTGCAGTAGAACGCCATGCAGAAGCAGCAGCAGCAGCACAGTGGCATCTTAAGGAGTGTCTATTTTATTTCTCGTCTGTTGGACCAATTCACATGGAAGTTGTACAAACTTTCACATAAACTTATTGGTTATATCATTATGCATCCATATTAGCTACATTGTATATATACATATATATTATATATATTTAGATCTATATGTATAATCGTGTATGTATTAATGTATATATATATTTATGTATATAAATAGGTCTGCGGGTATAATATTTATATTCTATGCACAATATAATTTTATTGCTACAGAGTAGCGAAATTTCGAGCCGCAATATGCTCGATTTATACGCTATCATCCTTTGCGAGTGATGAATGTCAGTCTGTAGCGGCATTTTGTATTCGGCCTCCAGCCACAATACACTTTGAACTCAATGGCCTATCATTGATGTGTCTTACATTCGAATCCTTATGTGCCCCTCGTGTTAGCCGCAATTCTGGTCGTATACACCATGAATGGCATAAAGGAAAGCCGCGTGAAAGACAGATCGGTGTCGTATCAGGACAGCTACTGTCTATATGAAGATGTATCCGCAGAGAGCAGGATATGAGAAGGATATGGCTTCTTATAGCAGCAGAGCGGGATCTTTAGAGGAAGGAGAGATGGGATAGGTAAATGGCTCACGTATCTGCCATATGCTGGAAAGGGAAACTGCATTGTATTAAGCGGCTGTTTCTTTTCATTGATCATCTGAACAGAGTGTGTCTAGTCTGTCTAGACATATTAAACATGTCCATAGTGACACAGACGTTAAAGGTCAGCCGTTATATTATGCTGGTTAGCATTTTCTGTGTAAATTGCTTTTTGTGTATCCTTTGTGCATCATTTTGTGTACGAAAGTATACACAGGCCTCTATATATTACCCACGTGAGATTGTCAGAGGATGTGTTGATGAAATTCTCAGACACATGACAGCAATTGAGTCGCAATAATTATTCTTCTGAGTGACAGCTATTGAAAATTTATGTTATTCCTTAAAAAAACGCCGCCAATAATTACTGTCGAAACCCACCCGCTGTGGCAGACTCTGCCGGTTCAAATTTCGTAATTACTTCCATAGCGAACAAAACAGAGCGATGACATTTAATTCTGGATGATAATCTGATGAATTGGTGCGAGAAGGGGAATAGTCTGTAGGTCGACTTTCTGTGTTTGTTGAACTCGGATCTATTCACTTTTTGTTCTGCGTTAGATTTGGCATTTAATCTCTTTCGCAAGCGCCTGCCTGTCTCGGTGTTTGGGCCATTCTGCCTGCAATGACCTTCTTTTATATCTGTCTCTGTCTTCTTGAAGTAATCAAAATAATCCTGACAACTCTTCTCTGACTCTCCAATGTCTAGACTGTGTGAGTAACGATAGTGCTGCTCAGCTGGTGCTTAACCGTGCGCTATATAAACGTCACGAATGAATGAACGAATGAAAGAAAGTAAGATTGAATGAATGAATGAATGAATGAGTGAAAGGAAGAAAGTAATGAGCTGTGTCTTCTCAGATAAAATGAACGAAGAAAAGGGAGTGTGGAAAATAATAATAATAATTTTCGTTTAAATTCTAGAACGACATATCGACGCAGAATGATTACAATTCATAGTAGGCCTATGATGGATGATGACAAGTTATAACATGAGTCGAATTGAACTGTTGGCAGTCCATCACGTCCTTCTACTGATTTAACCAACTCCATCAGTCGAATGTGGGGTTTAGATGTACTGGGGGGAGTAGCGGGAAGAGACCCCGCATCCTCGTGTGTTCTTCGTGTCAGAGGTTCCCCCACCCAATGAGAAAAAGAAAACAGTGGGAGTATAAAACTGGATGGAGAGCAATAAAAAATGGAATTATGATAAATGATTCAAGTTTGGCCAATACGTTAGTCGCCAACAATTCGTGTAATAATTCGACATATCCCAAACGTCTCTTTTTACTAAGTCTTACCTGTTAAAATATCCGACTCAACTCACGCTCTTCGTAACATGTGTGTAATCTTTCAGCTAGACCGTGCACCACGTTCCTACTTCATTACACAAGCTGCCAATTTGTAGCCTAATTTTCTGCGTCGATATATGCACGATTGCACGTGTTTACATCTTTCACAGTCTTCCAAATGCGAAATGTGCAAAGGCCGCATATAAATAAGTCAGAAGTCAAAGATCAAAAGTCAAAGGTCGTCGTATTAAATTCCCAATACGACTGCAAAGCGAGAAACGAATAATGGACGCAACCTACATTTTATGCAAAGCTAGTTTTCTTCGGTTGCTTGTTGGCCGCAAGGTGTGTACGTCGTTCGCTTCCTGACTGATTATTTTGCCTGCAGGCATGGATTGCTATCAGCGGAGTTCGCATTTTAGACTGCCTTCGAGAATATACAATATACATGTAGCCTATAAGTTCACATGTAGCGAAGAATTGCATTGAACGGCAAGAGGAGGCGGAGGACGAGGAGAAGGAGGACAGGAGGAGAAGAACAAAAAAGATGAGGAGGAGGAGGAGAGGACAAGGAGAAAGAGGACGAGGAGGACGAGGAGGAGAAGGAGGAAAAGAACGAGGAGGAGGAAGAGGAAGAGGAGGAGAAGATCAGGAAGAAGAACGAGAAGGAGGAAGAGGACGAGGAGGACGAGAAGGAGGAGGGGAGAGAGAGAAGGAGAAGGGGAGGAGAGGAGGAGGAGGAGGAAGATGAGAAATGGGAGGAGATAATTATTGGAGAAGGAGAAAACAAAATATTAGACGGAAGGCGTCGGTATAAGAGACGAACAATATGAGGTAGAGGTCATGATCTCCAGTCATTCATCGCATCTCTCGTTCTCTTCATTTCCTTCCGACAGATGATCGGAGATTACGCAATAGGCTATCAGTACTAACACTCTGCCCTATCCTCCTACCTACCTATCGAAGTAGTGTATCCATGAAGTGCCGCCGCTCCTTCTAATATCGGAGAACGCTATAAGCTTACCACAGCCACCATGGCCATCGACAGCGCAATCAACATTTCTTCATCGACCAATAACTGTCAATAGATCGCTCCCTGAACACTCGTCAATGCAAGTGTATATCATACTATGATTACTAATACTATACTTAAGAGCTTAGTCTAAAAGTTCGTCTACACAATGAAACTTCAAATTGCAAATTCGAAATCTTGAGTTTACTATTGCGATTAGGAACTTGTCTGTGTTCCTGGATGTCTGAATTTTATGGTCAAAATGTTCGATAGCTGTAGTCTGTCCAGCGGGCCAATAACAGAACGGTCGGAGTTCGCTGTCTGTGGTGTGAATATCAGACACCGAGAGATGTAACTGAGACCAAGAAAATGAAGTTGCAATCATTGCGTATACACATGAGTGTCTCTCATAAGGTTGGATATTCTATTATTTTATGTAAATTCGGGTCTTTTCGTTCAAATCCACTAAGTGCAGTCGAGTACAAAACTTGCATCATGCATGCACAATTCGTTGTTGTTCACTTCCATTGACGATGTCTGCGGGGTCTGAAGACCTCTTAGAAATCTTGAAGGGTGCTGTATAAATTTCGATTGATTGATTGATTGATGTACTACAGCAGCAGCAGCTTATCTGAGACTTGCCATCCATTGTTTAATTCGCATGATGTCACTCCTTTTCTTGTTTTCTGTCCATTCTTCGTGATGAATTAGTACTCATGCACTCGTCTAACGTCACCTGACCTACGTCTTGAAAGTCTTCTATAGTTGATGGATTGCAGCTCACTGTCTATCATCCATAGCCAGAAGACATTCTTCTTGCATATATATATATATATATGTATATATATACATGTACATACATATATATGTGTGCGTGCATGTCAACTCCTTTGTCTTTGTCTTTGTGAGGCGCGGTGGTGTAGTGGTGGCGTCGTTCCCTTGGAGCCGGAAGGTTCGAGGTTCGAATCCACCTCGCCGCATAAGGACCTTGGGCAAGTCCTTCGCTCCCAATTGCTCAGTGCTTCAGCGTGAAACTCCGATGCAGTGTCCGCTCTGCATTCGGGAGCGCCTCTGAGTAGAGCTAGCTTGAAGGGGCGCTATAACAAGTGCACATACAAACAAACAAGCTATATAAAGGGTGGTCCAGCATAAATGAACCAACTTTGAATGCATATAACTCCGCTAATTTTTGGAATTCATTTATACTTCATGCGTCAAATTAAAGATATTTCACTCACGTATATGCACTGAAAAACTGGAACTGGTACAAGTTTTGGTTTTAATTATATGCTCGGACCAGCGCGAGCTACCATATTTTGTTGTGATCATTTTCGCCGGGATATATTCACAAATCGTTTTTCGCTAACACGTCACGTGTTTAATCTAGACGTCTCTGGGGGGGAAAGTTCCCCCCCCCCCAGGATTGACATTTCCCCCCCCAGAAAATTTGACAAAATGATATTGTTTTTTTACTGTTTTCTTCATTGTTTTACATGAAGTGTTATAATATACGGTGATATTATTTACTATTACAATTATGATTATAAATAATGACATTATTAATTTTACTAACATAATATATGATACTATCATGTTGCAATGAGTATAACTTACTGTATATGTTTGTATAAACACTATTTTTGCCTAACTAAAAACAGAGAGACATCCCTCCAGAAAAATTTGGCAAAATGATAATAGTTTTAGCTGCTGCTTACATCATCGCATTACATTAACTGTTATAATATAATATACCGTAATATTATTTACTATTATATGGTTATAGTAAATATTTACTATTATAATATGTGACACAATCCTGCTAAAATGAGTGTTAAGAAGACACCTTAAAATGCTACAATTGCAATGTGGAAATTCAAAAAGTTTCTTATAAGGCTCTGAAAAAGTACAGCTATTTTGATTTTAAAAAACCACACCTTAAAATGGTTCCATTGCAATGTGGAAATTCAAAAAATTTCTGATGAGGCTCTGAACAAGTACAGGTTTTTGTTAAGATGACACCTTAAAATGCTACAATTGCAATGTGGAAATTCAAAAAATTTGTGATGAGGCTCTGAACAAGTACAGGTATTTTGTTAAGATGACACCTTAAAATGGTTCTATTGCAATGTCGAAATTCAAAAAGTTTCTGGTGAGGCTTTCAAAAAGTACAGATTTTTTAAAAGAAGACACCATAAAATGCTGCCATTGCAATGTGGAAATTTCAAAAATTTCTCATGAGGCTCTGAACAAGTACAGCTTTTGTTAAGATGACACCTTAAAATGCTTCCATTGCAATGTGGTAATTCCAAAAGTTTCTGGTGAGGCTCTCAAAAAGTACAGGTTTTTGTTAGGATGACACCTTAAAATGCTACAATTGCAATGTGGAAATTCAAAAAATTTGTGATGAGGCTCTGAACAAGTACAGGTATTTTGTTAAGATGACACCTTAAGATGGTTCTATTGCAATGTCGAAATTCAAAAAGTTTCTGGTGAGGCTTTCAAAAAGTACAGATTTTTTTAAAGAAGACACCATAAAAGGCTGCCATTGCAATGTGGAAATTTCAAAAATTTCTCATGAGGCTCTGAACAAGTACAGCTTTTGTTAAGATGACACCTTAAAATGCTTCCATTGCAATGTGGTAATTCCAAAAGTTTCTGGTGAGGCTCTCAAAAAGTACAGGTTTTTGTTAAGAAGACAGCATAAAATGCTGCCATTGCAATGTGGAAATTCCAAAATTTTCTCATGAGGCTCTGAACAAGTACAGCCTTTGTTAAGATGACACCTTAAAATGCTTCCATTGCAATGTGGTAATTCCAAAAGTTTCTGGTGAGGCTCTCAAAAAGTACAGGTTTTTGTTAAAAAGACACCATAAAATGCTGCCATTGCAATGTGGAAATTTCAAAATTTTCTCATGAGGCTCTGAACAAGTACAGCTTTTGTTAAGATGACACCTTAAAATGCTTCCATTGCAATGTGGTAATTCCAAAAGTTTCTGGTGAGGCTCTCAAAAAGTACAGGTTTTTGTTAAAAAGACACCATAAAATGCTGCCATTGCAATGTGGAAATTTCAAAATTTTCTCATGAGGCTCTGAACAAGTACAGCTTTTGTTAAGATGACACCTTAAAATGCTTCCATTGCAATGTGGTAATTCCAAAAGTTTCTGGTGAGGCTCTCAAAAAGTACAGGTTTTTGTTAAAAAGACACCATAAAATGCTGCCATTGCAATGTGGAAATTTCAAAATTTTCTCATGGGGAGGGGGCAATCCCCCTCCCCATACCCCTCCCCCTCCCGGTCTCGGCGCTATGCGCCTCACGAGCGTTCTTCGGACACTCAACTGTCTCCCCCCCCCCCAGAAACCTGAATTTCCCCCCCAGAGGACGGGGACTAGATTAAACACTGTAACACGTGCATAAACACGATCATTTGGGGTGTTTTAGAAGTATCTACCATGAATATCTTCTCGCTGCAAAAACCATTTTCTTTCAATTTTATCAACAGCCGTGTGCGCTGCCACGCGCTGCTTTAGACGCAAAGAAACCGCTGGCTGCACGCCAGCTGTTTCGCTAGTCGCTTCTTTGCGTCAGTGTTGGAGTGTTGTTGGACATCACGTCGACAAATAATTTTAGATCATCTTTTAGAATAATGTTGTACGGTGTTTCTATGACTACCTGTTTCGCGCTGAATGGACCTGGGAAAATTTGACTGTAGAGCCTATCCGGGTCGTTGTCTTGACGGCCAATTTACTCGGACACAAGAGCAATGTTAGCGGATATGCGCGCCGTAATTCCCATGGTTTACGATTAGAAAGTCCTGTTTTTATCAATTTTCAGTAGCAGATAATTCAAGGTATTGTTTATTCCATCCACTGTTGAAAAATTTGTAAATCATTTTAAACGAGTTATATCCCTTATCAGTTCGGGAAATTAAAATCAAAACGCGATCATCGTCTGTCAACGGCGCCAGATTTCGTCACAAATCACAACAAAATATGGTAGCTAGCGCTGTCCCGAGCATATAATTAAAGCCTAAACTTGTACCAGTTACATTTTTGCAATGCATATATTTGAGTGAAATATCTTTTATTTGACGCATAAAGTATAAATAAATTCCAAAAATTGCCGGAGTTATATGCATTCAAAGTTTGTTCATTTATGCTGGACCACCCTGTATATATATATATATATATATATATATATATATATATATATATATATACATTATGCGGAAGGAAGGATGAAAGAAATCAGAAAAATGAAATGAAAGAAGAACGGCAAGAGAAAGAAAACAATGAATCAAAGAAAGAGAAAGGACGGAGGATTTAAAAAGAAATCTCTACACTTTCGACACGTCGTGCTGCTTCATCACGATCATCCGGGTTCTTTACTCGGACCACGTGATCAGTGTCGTGACCATAAAAACAGCAACAACGCCGGTGTCGCGTGACAGAGTCTCCTCCTAAAAGTCTTCCCCCTTTCTGAGATTCTTTTTCGAAACAGATTCTTCTCTGGCGGACCTGTTTCAGAATAAATTCGCTCCGGAGACTATAATTATTCTAAAAGAAAGTCTTCGGGGAGAATATTTCATCCGCCGCTTAAATAAAGTCTTCCCTGTCTCTAACCTACAACGCTCTTCAAACCTCTCAGCCCTCCTACATTCGTCAACTAATCTCTATCCAATTGCCCAGGTCTACTCGCCCATCATCATATCTTTCTCTCTATCGGCTTCCAGTATCGTCCTCTCTGAAATTCTGCAACCGCTCCTTAGTCTATGCTGCACCAGCTCTTTGGAACGGACTCCCAACATACATCCGCCTGTTCACTCATTCTCCTATATCCCAATCTCCCCTCAAAAATCAACCTCCCCTCCGCTTGCACTCTCCTCTGCTGCTTTCCATTCACGACTGAAAACCGAACTTCTCAAGCTATCCTATTGTGCGGTGACGATAGTCAATGTTTAGTCTACAATCTACATCAGCTGAAGCCAGAAGGTTATTGATAAGAGGGCATACCTGGAATGAGAGGATGTGTTTCTTTAGTTGTTCTGGTCGAAATGCCCCACCAGCGTTAGTTTCAAACGAGCAGTTGACTACATAGGAGAATGTTGTGAAGTCCGTGAGGAATAGGATTCCAGCCCCAGCATGCATCGCGACGTTCTCATAGAATCGACTGTTCGTAATGTTCACGGAACGGAACGGTCCCACCAGGGTTATTCCTCTTTCGCCGTATCCAAAATGGCAGCCGTCGACGACGACGATGGCGTTGCTGTTCGTCGCTTTACTAACCGGACCGGGTTGGTCCTTGACCCGGAAGAGAAAAGCCGCATCGAGTAGGTTCATGACGCTCTGTACTGGGTCGTTATGAAGAAGGTTCTCGAAGGTCGTGTCCTTGACCGTCACGTGACTCGACTGGGTCTTGTTCAAGACGTTTAGGGCAAGACCCCCAAGGAATCGGTTCTTCGCCGTCTGTACTGCGTCGAACCTGCATCCGGTGACGACGACTTCGAGGACTTTGGTGGCGATCGCCAGACATCGACTGTGTCGGAACGTCGAGTTCGTCAGCTGGACTCGAACGATGACCCCGTGAAGGTCAAGTTCCGTTGATGTGCCGCAGCCGACGGCGCACACATCGTCCACCTTGCCGATGAACTCAGAGTCCGTTGCGATCACCTCAGTCAGTGGACTGGTAGCGATCGAACTGATCCTGGTGTTTTCTACGACGCTCTGCGAGACCCGGATTCTGGCGTTCGACACGTAGATGATGCATCCGGTCAGGTGGACGTTGATCATCGTAAAGATGGTGGCGTTTCCGGTCGTCTGCCACTGCGCACTTCCGGTCGAGATGTTGAGCATCATCATCCGGGGACCTGGGAAGGGACATCCGAGTCGGTTCAGCCGATCCATGCCCTCGATCGTTACAGAGTGGCTGATGAGGAGTGGCTCTGCATCGCACAACCAATCCCAGCTGCTGCTGTCGTCTGAATCGGCGTCGAAGCGAACGAGGATGGTGCCACCGATCCCCGTCATGGTCAACGCCGTTGCTATGGTGCGACACGGTTGCTGAGGCTGGCCGCATCCAAGAGCATCTCTTCCGACGTTTGATACGTACGTCATGGTTGACGGAAGTCGATGATGATCGTCTGCACAACATTGAATAATAATCCACGGATTAAGAACAGCGAAAGCAGATGCTCTAATGTAAATATTATAAGTTTTGAGGAACTTCGAGAGAAGTATCCACAGTCAAATTTATCTATGATGTTACCAGTCGTCCTACGTTTTTACCATCATTACAAATTCACAACACCGCGATTGTGCTATAGAACAGATTATAATTATCATGCAGAACTGGAAAATCGGTTTTACAACAAATAGTAGTAGAAACTGTCCATACTCGAGATAAAAATTAGCTGATATAGTTGCCGATCTGATTCGAGCGAAACAGATTTTGATTTAGCAAATGTGAATTGTGCACTTTACAGACAGACTGGATTTTCCCGTGCTTGCATGGTCAATATTTATAGCCTTGCGTTTTCCAAATAATCTACACGCTCAGAACAATTACTTGTGTCTTGCCTCATCCTAGTAGAAGCGTTTACAAACTGGTAATAATGATATCAAATGTCGGATGTCCCGCGAGGGAAAATCTCGTTCTGGACTTTATTCAGGTTGATTAATTTAAGAATTCCTCACGACGTTGATACCAAAATCACCTGAGAGTAAACAATGCTATGCATGTAGGTAGCACCTATCTCCAGGGATTTGCATGTGTCTAGCATATGTCGAAAAAGCATTGCTATGCGATTATTCAGTATTTTGTGTCGTCTTGTCGGAAGCTGTAACAAGTGTAACATGTTGTCTTCGAGATGCCGTGCGTAATCACGACGTCAATAAGGAGATGAGAATACTGCAAATCTGTCGAAGCGGTCACTACACATTAATACACATGCGGTTCATGCATGGCGGCGACAAAGAATGCGAGCAATCGTAATGCAGTTAAGAAGGCAGAACATGACATGAATGTCAACTGTGAATGTACTATTCTCATTGAAGATGCTGGACAGGATGGCATGGCTGCTGCTCTAATGTAAATATTATAAGTTTTGAGGAACTTCGAGAGAAGTATCCACAGTCAGCACGCGTTAGAAGAACTATATCGTAAGGCTTTTCGTTTCTGTGTCCGGATGTACTTTCATAAATCCTTTTGTCGTCGTAAACAATTAAGGGTGAAAGAATAGACATCCGGAGGTGGATGGAAGCTGAATGACAACGAGTCGAATGAACAATGGATAGTGGACAATGGATAGTAGACAATGGATGGTGGACAATGGATAACGGACAATGGATAGTGGACAATGGATAGTGGACAATGGATAGTGGACAATGTCGCCGGATTTGCGGTCGTGTATAGAATCTTGTCTATTCTCGCATAGAATGAGCAACGACTGTCTGTCTCTCTGTCTCTCTATATGTCTATCTGTCTGTCTGTCTCTGTCTCTGTCTCTGTCTCCCCCCTCTCTCTGCTCTCCTTTTTTTATCTTCTTCACGTCTTTCTTCTGCTTGTTTCTTTTTTCATCTCGTATACTCTTGAGTTTCCACATATCATTGTGTCTTTTTCAAACTATTAGTTACACGATGGTGTAGAGGTATGTTCTGTAGGCCTATAGGTATATTAATCTGAAGAGGGTGGAAGGATCGTATGTAATTCAAGCCACGTCTGGAGAAGTTGCTCAATTATTATTTGTGAGGAAAGCATGCATAGGGAGACAATCTCAGTCATCTCATCCCCAGGTGGCACATAGGACAATGGTCCGCGATCTTCAGGAAGATAATTCATCACCAACATCATCATCATCATCATCATCATCATCATCATCATCATCATCATCGTCGTCGTCGTCATCATCATCATCATCATCATCATCGTCATCATCGTCATCATCATCGTCATCATCATCACCAATAGCAGCAATAACAACATCATCGTCAACAACAATATCATCATCATCAGTTAGGGTCACATAGGGAGCATTTTGTATTTCGACGGCTGTAGTAAGCTGATTCGCGATCACTGGTCTCTGGTCTCTATCCATGAGATGCTTCTACATCTGACATTTCGTGACAAACCTGCACCGATAGTCACTGTCACCGTCATCGTTGCAAAGGATGCACCAACAGCAGCTGACCTTGGAGTCTGCACAGCTGACCTTGGAGTCTGCACAGCTGACCTTGGAGTCTGAACAGCTGACCTTGACGTCTGCACAGCTGACCTTGGAGTCTGCACAGCTGACCTTGGAGTCTGCACAGCTGACCTTGGAGTCTGCACAGCTGACCTTGGAGTCTGCACAGCTGACCTTGGAGTCTGCACAGCTGACCTTGGAGTCTGCACAGCTGACCTTGACGTCTGCTTTCACGGTCAGTCCTCGTCACGGCGTTCGTATGTATACGACTCACGAACTCCGGTTGCGCAGTTGCTTCCAGGTCTTTGGACGAGATTCACATCCTACTGTCACGCAGACAAACACTGACCAGTGGAGACATCATGCCTTTTTTACACCATGCACTCCAGACCGATGTAATTGTGTTAGATCTAACTATACACCGTATGATATAATTATAGTCTATGCTCGCGTGATGTAGAGAGAGGGGGAAAACTATCTTTGTTATAACGAGTGTGCCTCAGCGTGCAAGAGCTGCAGCTGAATGCTAAAAGCCGAGTGCGTTCGGATTGGATGTTGATATCCAAAAAATGGTAACAAACAGCACTGGCCAATAATGCTTTGAACTATCCATGATGAACCTGGACTGACGAAAGGATATTTTTAAGTAAGCATTTTACGCGTAGGAGTTCGACGATGGTAACTTGTGCTTCTCGAGCGGTGTTTTCGCCTAAGGATTCATGACCCTGTCGTTTTGACGTTACCATCAATAGGCTTGAGATACATGTATAATGGCTACGAGATTTGTCTTGTATTTGTTTTTTATGTCGTTTTTTGTGCTTGTAAACCAGAGTGCGTTTTTGCAGATGGTATAGGCCTACATTAAAGAATATACTTACCTAATAGGCTACTAATAGACTAATAGTAATAATAACTGAGCGCTAAAAGCCCGTAGGCTACGAAGTCTAAAAGTAACTTCACCAATGACATAATTATCTTCATTGCATACCAAAATCTCGTTCGTTACCTTGCACCTACGTTATGTAGCTTCCTCTGCACTTTCATAGTTTTCGGTTTATCTATTATTTTCTAATTATATGATAATTTTTATTGTGCTATTATTATTTATGGGATATCATTCAAAGTTTATTGTTCGTCGAGCCGGCCATGCGTCTGTCTTTCTATATGTCCGCTTTTGTGTCTGTTTGACAGGGCCGGATTAAGGCATGTTCAACATGTTCGGCCGAACAGGGGCCCCCACACTTTAGGGGGCCCCCACAAATGTGTAAAAAAAAATTTTTTTTGCAAATTTCGGCCACACGGCTATTTTTCCCAAAATTTTTGCGGATGACTAAAAAAAAAAAAAAAAAAAAAAAAAAAAAAAGGTCATCAACTTTTTTGGCGGATGAAAGGGTATAATTTTCTGAAAAATTTCGGCGAATGACTAAAAAAAAAAAAAAAAAAAAAAAAAAAAAAAGGTCATAAACTTTTTTGGCGGATGAAATGGTATGATTTTTCTGAAAAATTTTACAAATTTTCCGCAACAATTTTTCGAACAGGGCCCCCACAAAAATTCTCGAACAGGGCCCCGACATTGCTTAATCCGGCCCTGCTGTTTGAGCCTCTGCGTATCTGCGTATCTGTTTACGTGTGAGTGTGTGTGTGAGTGTGTCCGTCTATATTTGTTTCTGAATATAGAAATTCTTTACCTATGTGTACTTGTGTAAGACTTAGTTGGGTAGCCAATGATGTATGTGTTCATGTGCGAGTAAATATGCTTGTGCGTATCTCGGCAAACAGACAAACCAACTGATAGATAGACAGACAGACGGACAGACGGATAGACAGACGGACAGAGGGATAGACAGACGGATAGACAGACAGACAGACGGACGGACAGACGGACAGACCCGTTCGATAGCTAGTTGACTGATTAACGATCTGGCTTCTTTGAGGTTTATTGCTTAAATCAGATGATCAGTGGCGCGAATAAAAGCCAACGGATGAACCAACTGATAGATAGACAGATATATATTATTGCAGCAGGTCTACTGATGCTGCTGGTGCTGCTGGTGCTGCTGCTGGTGCTGCTGATGCTGCTGGTGCTGCTGCTGCTGCTGGTGCTGATCAGGCATTTAGCATATAAAAGGAACAATCTCTTCGCCAGTCGCCTGTAGTTCCCCGTCTTGCTCTTCTCAATGTGTCCGATCATTTGTCTTCTGTCTGTCTCTTTGTCTGCCTGCTTTATTTGCTTCTGTCGTTCGTCTGTTGGTCAGTCTGCTTGTATGGGTCTGTGATGATCTGGTTGTCTGTATTGTATTGCGGTCTGTCTGTGTGTGTCACAGTGTGTGGCTTTGTCTGTCTGTCTCTTTGCCAGCGTAGTTATACACATGTGTGCTTATCTTGCTTGTCTGTCTGCATGTTCGTCTGCTGTCCGTCTAAGTGGCTGTATATCTCTATTCAAAGCAATCTCTTGCGTTAAAGTCTGCCTATGTATCTTGCTTCATATGTGTGTGTGTCTGTGTACATGTACGTTTCTCTGCCCTCTGCCTGTCTGGTGAGTCTGTGTATAAAGCTGTATTCCTCTAATCCGTATGTTTACATGTATGTATATGTATAGTCAATATATATATATATAATATTCATGACATTGCGTCAGTTTGTGTGTTTGCAAGTCTATGTAATTGTGTTTTTGCGTGCAGCAGATTGATCCGGGAGCCGATGAAATCATCGGTTGGCTCAGCTTGGCTGATATCAGGGTATAGGATTGTATAATTTATTGAGTTTTTATGTAGCGCGCCTTCGTGGTAATAAGCGTTCACAGTGCAACCACGGCTAAATAAGGCAGGTTTTAAGTGCGAAAGAAAGGTAGTGCACCAGGTGGAGTGCAACAGGAATTCCATTCCACATTCTAAGGCCAGCCACCGAGAAAGAGAGCCGCTACATTATTATACTATAGTCCGCAAGCAAAGGACTAATTAAGATTTCAGCTTGATATACCGATCAGAGAGCAGATCGCCGGTGGACACCAGAGGTTGGACTGCAGAGCTTCCGCAGGTGCACGGATGTCAGACCCTCCATGCAGCGCCAGACAAATGCAGAAATCCATTTTCATTGTTGCAATAAAGTGAAAAACCTGTCATGCTCCATGAAATGAAAAGACGGATCACATAGCCTAAAGAATTAATGACATGAGCAATAGCATGTATAGGAACTAAAATATACTGCCATATTTTCAAGGACGAATATTTTTCATGGACGAACGTTTCTCGGATTCTCAATATTCTCTACATATTAGAAACCCGAGATTTGATGCCTGACGTTGCACACGATTTAGTTTCCTTCCAAGGTTAGACGTAGATTCCTATATGGAGTTTGTTGACAGACTTCTCTTTCGAAATTCGACCAATTTCGTCCTATTTGATTTTTACATGTAACATGCGTCAGAATTGTTTGGAACGAGCTCACCAAGACTTCCCCCTCCTCACTGATAAGTGTCTTCATCTATCTCAAACGCCTCATGCACCCTAGAAATGTCGCACTAGGAGAGTTTTAACGAACTTGTGTCTTGCACTTCGGGTGTTATCTATTTGTTGCTCATACTCGGCCAACAAAATAATACCGACTTTGTTACTTTCTGTTAGCTTAGCCTATTATATAGTCTGTTATTTCTCGTTTGAGCATTAAATAAAGATCGTTGCATGCAAGGAAACTATTATGCCTCTTCACGCATATAATTATTCATTTTGATGTGCACGCAGAAACATATTTAAATGATACCTTCTGCAAAGTCGAAGATTTGAAGTCGTCACTTATTTTTGTATTAAGTGCAAAAAGTGAAAAGGGCTATATATAGGGGCCTATGTTTATAAGTTCTAATTTAGGCTTGTGCTGTCGGAACCTCGAAGGGTTTACATTAAGCCTTATGACGTATAACTAACCTATAGGCCTATAACAAATTATAATATGGATTATGTTTATTATCGCTATACGTTATAGGCCTATATTTTAGGCCTTAGGCATATATATATATGTAATATACACCGTGACTCAAAAAAACTAAGCCAAATTGTTTTGCATATATCTCTAATACCTGATGACATTTGAAGCTACAATTTTCCAAATATTTAGAGAAGTGGACCAAAAATATGATTCCAAAATTTCATGAAATAAAGTTGAACGGATAAAAAGATATGAATATTTAAACTTCATATACCGAAATTGCAGTTTACAAGCAATTTTCTATCAGATTCGATAAACTGTTTCCCTATTATCTCCAATGCCTGATGATTAATCATTCTAAAATTTTCCAGATATGTAGAGAATTGAACTACCAATATGACCCCAACAGTATGGTTTGATAATTTAATTAAACAAGATGCTCAAAATGTCCCTCTCCTGCTTGCACGCAAGCCTGAGGGCGCTGGCGCCATTGCAATGGCAACAGCAACGTCGATTATCCTCTGGTTCAGGCCATCCCGCACTTCCAACAAGCGTTGTTTCAGATCGTTTATATCATGGATTGTTGTCTGGTAGGCTCGATCTTGCATCACGCTCCTCATTTTATAGTCGACAGGATTCAAATCTGGACTGTTCGGAGGCCATAATGTGGGAGAAATGAAGTCTACACAATAACAGACTTGCTGAAAACTGAAATTTCGGGTGATGAAGTTGAAATATCCATATCCTTCTATCCCTTCACATTTATGACATGAAATTTTGGAATCCTATTCTTGGTTCAATTCCCTAAATATCTGGAAAAAGTTTTTATGATTACTCATCAGACATCAGAGATGTAAAAAAAATTGTTTGGCTTACTTTTTATTGAATCTGACAGAAAATTGCTTGTAAACTGCAATTTCGGTATATGAAGTTTAAATATTCATATCTTTTTATCCGTTCAACTTTATTTCATGAAATTTTGGAATCATATTCTTGGTCCACTTCTCTAAATATTTGGAAAATTGTAGCTTCATATGTCATCAGGTATTAGAGATATATGCAAAACAATTTGGCTTAGTTTTTTTTGAGTCACGGTGTATAGCAGAAGTATAAATTTAACAAAACAAACTTTGATATAAAAAGGTCAAAAAGCCAATCGCATGCAGATACTACCTACTGCATATAAAAAAATATACAGTTTGTTAAGGGCTTTCTATTAACTGCTGATATTATCAACAATGTAGGCTGTCTTCTGCTGTGTCATCTTTTTAGCTTCTTCTTTCGGCTGATCGAACGATGGCCAATCTCGAATGGAAGACAACGTCGTCATCATCGTCGTCGTCATCGTCGTCGTCGTCGTCATCGTCATCATCGTCAAAAGCTGATTCATTAATTGACAGTTCATCGTCAACTTACACAAAGCAACGGAGTCTGGTCACGACAGACATGCATACCGACACGCACGCACACAAAGCGACAGACCAAGACACGGAGGCAGCCAGAGAGACAGAGAGAGACACACACCAACACACACACACACACACACACACGCAGACACAGTGTAGTGATTGTCGTCGTGCTTGCATTTGTAGGCATGAGATAAGACGGCTGGAGGAGGAGGCATATCATGCAGCGATGAGCAGAAGCAAAGAAGGCGGCGGCGGTGGTGGTAACGAAGGAACGAAGCACGGCGGCGCTGGTGACCACCACCGCACCATGGGACTTACTCATCATAGGAGACGAGACGTATGCGCCAAACGTCAATTACAGGAAATGAACGTCCTTGTACGTCCCACGAGCAAAAGAAAAGGACAACTGCACGAAGTTTGTCGTCGTCATCGTCACCGGTCTAATGTATCTCTCGATCAGTGAAACTGTGAAGGAAAAACGACACCGAGTGCGAGAGAGAGAGAGAGAGAGAGAGAGAGAGAGAGAGAGCGAGAGTGCGAGAGAGAGAGAGAGCGAGAGAGAGAGAGAGAGAGAGAGAGCGAGAGAGATAGATAGACAGACAGAGACAGAGACAAAGGCAGAGGCAGAGGCGGAGTCGGGGATAGAGACATGTGCAGAGATAGAGAGAGACAGACAGAAAGATGCAGAGATAGAGACAGACAGAAACAGAGACAAAGGCAGAGGCGGAGACAGAGACAGAGAGAGACAGACAGACAGAGGCAGAGATAGAGATGGAGACAGAGACAGAGACAGAGGCATGCAGATACAGAGAAAGATACAGAGACAGAGGCAGATACAGATACAGAGACAGAGACACACAGAGAGAGACGACTATATAGTCTTATGGTCTTATAGTCAAGTTTTGTTTCAAGTTTTTTTGGGTTATTTCTCTACGATAACATCACTTCACTTTTTTGGCTAAAAGTGGTCTGTTCTTTTCAGTCCAAAATAAATAATATAGTGACTGTTGTATGTAGACAAAAATCCGTACGTCCGGACGTTTATTGTCCAGTACAATCGATGACTGTTGTCACGTTTTTATTGCTACCTCGAGACGAGACCTTGGCAAGTCCGTGTCACGCGGTTTTTCTGTCACCAGCTTGTAACGGCGGCAGGCGACAGTCCTTGAAACGTAACATAAAGCAATTTACTTTGACCTCGTTCGTTATCTACCTGTAGTATCACTGAGTTCGTTCTCGGTGTGAATTTTAGCTTAGAATGTTTCGTATAGAACGGACACGCATAATACGTTTATGGCGGTAGGCTCTGCTGCTGATGTCGAGCTCCACCTAACTGTATCTTAGTGCAATCGGCGTGGCTTGATGTACGACTTGGGTCTACTCCAGATGTGGCTTGATCACCGCTGTTGAGTTGATTGGAAATGATATCTCGAGCGTTAAACACTCAACGGCTGATCGCTTCAGTGATCTATGAAGACTGCATGGAGACTACATGTATGATGTACGTCATATTCTAATTGGATTCGAAATTGACAATTTATGCATGCCTGCTTCACGACACACTGATTGGAGTCGATGTGAACAACTTTCAATGTCACCAAGAATTATAACATACAAAGCATTATACACTGTGCCCCATAAAAAACACCAAAAAACTAATGCGGACACGCCCGACTTTCAGCCGCTCACTGATGGTCTCCGTCGCCGTCTCGAAGCTCGGGTGCACGGAATTGTTCTTCGTTGAACCTGGGGTGAAGGTCAACGGCGAATATTACAGGAATATCCTGTTGACGGAGCAGATGTTGCCACAACTTGCCAGCGATCAGGGGGATGTCAAGCGACTTATTCAATCTCCAGCAGGACAGCGCCCCAGCACATCGCGCAAAGGACACCATTGCGTTGCTGCGACGTGAAACACCAAGTTTCATTGGACCGGAACTCTGGCCAGCAAACTCACCAGACCTCAATCCCGTTGACTACAGAATTTGGGGTCTTATACAGGAACGCGTCTACCAGACAGCAATACGAGACATCAACGAGTTGAAGGAGCGCCTCATCGTTGTGTGGGCACAGTTGAAGCAGAGTGTCATTGACAAGGCTATTGAACAGTGGCGGCCAACGCTGAGAGCCTGCGTTCAAGCGAAGGGACATCACTTCGAACATCTTCTTAAATGAAACATTACTTTTTCTTATTTAACATTAGACTTACTTGCGTTTCATGACAAAGTTTTTGGTGTGTTTTTTTATGGGGCACAGTGTATAAATATATCTGGGCACTGCCTGCGAATTTAAGGGTTACTACTATCACTACTACCACTACCACTACTACTACTACTACTACTACTACTACTACTACTACTACTACTACTACTACTACTACTACTGCTGCTGCTGCTACTGCTACTGCTACTGCTACTGCTACTGCTACTACTACTGGCTGCTACTGCCACTACCACTACCACTACCGCTACCACTGCCACCACCACTACTACTACCACTACTATACTACTACTACCACTACTACTACTACTACTACTACTACACTACTACTACTACTACTACTACTACTACTACTACTACTACTACTACAACTACTACTACTACTACTACTACTACTACTACTACTACTACTACTACTACCACTATTACTACTACTATTCCTTTATTAAACAGACTCGTTGACACAAACGCAGCAAGCTACAAAATCTAATTTGTCGAATATGTTTGTTCGTACATTTTATGTGACCATACATCTTACAACGTTTTACACGATCCTCACAAGACAGTCACAATGACGACTAGAAATGTTTCCAAATGCTTAATTCCAACTGTTAGCTCCCGCAGACACGTACAACCTAGCCGATAGCCGACAGATTCTTATTCAGATTTGATAATTGGGAACCCAGTCTTTGTTTTTAATTCTGGGCTGTAAATGTAATCCAGTTCATTTGATTTCGTGAAGCGCTACGGTACCTAAGCTGGTGTTCCAAAGATATAATTAAAAACCGTATTCAAAATGATGTCAATTTTTGTCTCACCAACAGCGGTGTTATATATATTTTGCATCTCAGTCTTTAAAACATTTAATGACTGAGACAAATTTTTCTGAAGGGACTATTTCATCTTCGATTCATTTTTCTTTAATTATAATTGTATGTTGCTAATTGTGCTGTATTGTATCTATACATTTATAAAGCGCTCCAATCAGGGGCGCTCAAATTAAGGTAGCACAGCATACATTGTATAATATCTGACACTGTCGACATCTTGAGGGATCTCGGATTCACCAACTTTTCACTATCACAATGTAATATACAGGATCCAATAAACTCTAAACGGTTTTGTTTCGTTATGCAGGAAACGCCGTTGATAAAAGTATATATAGGGCCTACAATGCCCTACGTGCGTGAAGAGGCATAAAAGTTTTCTTGCATGCAACGAACTGAATTTATTGCGATGTGTGGAAATGTTATCGTTGCGTGGGTGATGAAAATACTTCCTGCTGCATTCGTTGTATCAAACGAGTTTCATGGGATCCTCATAAAAGCAACGGAAAGCTTTGTTGTCGGTACCAAAAAAGTACTCAAACCATTTCATTCATTCGAGTTTATTGGACACACACATTCGATGTTCTCTATAGTCTATACAAGTATACATGTATATGCTGCCAGCAGCAGAGTGCCCCAACGCTGCATGGCTTGTATATATATATATATATATATATATATATATATATATATATATAAATTATATATACATAACTTCGAATTTCGTCAGCTTTTATATATAAATTATAGTGTGCTGGAGAAAAACTTCAGCGAGATGCATGGATTGAATACGAAAGCATCGCACATAGTAACACTGAATCAGACATTGATCTGAATGTATAGATAAGAGTTCCGAATGAAAGTCAAAGTTCAACGTTATTCTATTATTATTGTTAGTCATTTTGGTATATCTTTCTGTGCAGGAATTGATAGCGATGGTCAAATGCCATGAAAGCCTTCGAGTACAAGCGAAGACAAGCATACAGACAGATACACGCAAACAGACAGATAAAGACAGACAAAGACAGACAAATAGGCAAGCTTCATATGAAAATATGCAGACAATTTGAGCTCACTGTAGCATTATCTAGATCTCAACATTAGAACAGACAAAGGACTGGGAGAAGAAGAAAGGAAGAGAAAAAATGCGGAGATCAACCAAATGAAAAGGTCATTAATTAAATAAGTCATGAAGAAACTGAAAGCGCAATAAAATACCGAGAGACGAAGAAAGCAATAGTCGAGCGATGGGGTGGGTGGGGGAAGGCAGAGCAGATGATGGGAGGATGGACGGTAGATTGCTGCTGCAGCAGACGATTCTAGAGGTCAGAAGATGAGAGAATAAAAGAGATCTACATGCCATCAGATCTCTATTGCTTCCTAATCCGTGGCCAATAAAACCATCTGATGCCTCAGATTTAGCGTCTTCTTCTAACGATGTCATCATGCACCATCTGGTGCCAACTATGTCATTTCCCTCCCTCCCTCAAAGTATATTCAAGCTCACCACCAACACCAACATATCCCCCCACTATCATCATCATCGGCATCATCATCGTCATCATCATCACCGTCATCATCACCGTAGTCATCTCCGTCATCATTGTCATCCTCGTCATCATCGTCATCATCACCGTAATCATCACCGTCATCATTGTCATCATCGTCATCATGGTCATCATCATCAATCATCATCATCATCATCATCATCGTCGTCGTCGTCGTCATCATCATCATCATTACCGTTTATTCATTCATTCATTCATTCATTTTTCATTCAGAATATTTGTGTAGCGCCATGTCTAGAAACTAACCGCAGATGATCTCTACGTCATCCTAACTTCTTTTTATGGTCATATAAAGACAGGACATGTCTGAGTTCTGTCATTCAGAAATTTGTAGAGTGACGAATGCAGTGACTGCAGTGAATGTGGCAGGAGCACAAACGCAGAACGGAACATGCAGAGAATAATAATTATTATTGACAGACGACAGCAATAACAGAAGATGAGAAACGATGATAGACGCAGTTATATCCGTTGCTAATCAATCAAGGTTCTCTATCTATCTCTGTCTCCCTGCCTCTTTGTCTCTGTCTCTCTCTGTCTCTATGTCTCTATCTCTGTCTCCTTGTCTTCCTCTTTGTCTCTCTGTCTCTGTATCTCTGTTTTTCTGTCTCTTTGTATCTCTGTCTCTTTCTGTTTCTCTGTTTCTATGTCTCTGTCTCTATCTCTGCCTCTGTCTTTCTCTGTCTTTGTCTTTCTGTCTGTGTGTCTCTCTCTCATCGTCCAGCCTTCGTCTGTCGTACATGTAGATGGAAATCTCGCTAACAACCAGATATATACGTGCAAGGCAGACATTTGTCAGCCGATGATCGGTAGGTAGCAGACATATTCCGTGATTAACGGTGGCTGTCTTATTTCCACGGACTTCTTTCCATTCCCTTTCCGAGTCGAGTCCAAGGTCACGGGAAGTGGACGAAAGAAAGATGTCCCACCCAGCCCCACCCCACCCCGGGTGCAGTCGGATCATTCCACCAGTCACTGAAGGTTATGGTTAGGGAGAATTGAAATCGTCACAAACCCAGTATAGTCATTGGTGAAAACGATATGTGTGACCGAGGTACGAGTACGACGACGCAACAGCAGAAATTATTTTTGAAACTTGCTAGAATTAATTATTTATTATCGATCGAAATGACAGAGAGGACTGCTGACAAATTTGGAAAATAACTGCTGACGTCGTCGTCGTCGTCGTCATCATCATCATCATCATCATCATCGATTCATCATCATCACTACCACCAACCACCACGTTGGATAGACAGAGGCATGCAGACGCAGACAGGCAGAGACACAGATATGCAGAAACAGACAAGCAGAGCCACAGATATACAGAGAGAGACAAGCAGAGACATAGATATACACAGAAACACCAATCACCTCCACCACCACCACCACATCATCATCATCATCAGCAGCAGCAACAGCAGCAGCAGCAGCATCGTCGTCATCATCATTATCATCATCATCACCTCCCTATTTCTCGTTGGCTTTCAAGCATATTGATATCAAATTGCAACTTCTATATCGTGTGCTCATCCGCACTATTATCTTCACATCAAACGTTAAAATCAAATCTAAAAATTTCGGTGTGACGCGACCATAAAACTTAACTAATAATAGTCTCTATAATCATCATCAAAATCATCACCACCAGCAGCATCACCAACGACGAAAATATCATCGTCGTCGTCCTTATTCATTATCATCATCTTCGACTTATTTCGTTCTTCTGACAATAATCGTCATATTTCTCCACTTCTTTGATTCTCTTACTTCTTCAGCCAGCATATACCCCACCACACACACCATCCTGTTCTACTTCTACCTCAGTGGTTCCCAACCTTTTTTGACTGTGGGGCCACTTTTTCTAAGTCGGAGGATACAAGGGCCACTTTGTCGCAGTTGAAGGACATTAGGGGGCCACAAGGTTAAAATCTAATTTATTAACAGCATATAAAATTGATATAATTGAATCAAAATAGAATGTTTGATGTTATTTATAGATGTCAAAACAAAATAATTTGTAATGGAAAACAATTATGTGCTATTTCCTGTCCAAATTGTCAATTTTTGTCATATATTTTTGTGAATTCTTGGAGGGCCGAGGGCCATATTTTGAGGCCTGGCGGGCCACTTTTGGCCCGCGGGCCACGAGTTGGGAACCGCTGTTCTACCTGATATAGGCTCCTACTTAGCGGGACTTGTCCCTTCTGGTGTGCCTATTGCTCCCTAATCTGTATCCTAACCCCTTTGCCGAATGTACTAATACTTTTATTATAATTGTGTTATAACATATCTGTAAAAATTATTGTGGGATCAATAAATAATTTTTGATTGATTGATTTCGATACCCATGACTTCCTCATGCTCATGCTTAAGAGTCCACTCCCTGCTCTTCATTCAGTCTACCTCTTCATTTGCATACTGATACTGACTCTATAGCATGTGCTTCCCCTGCTCCATTTCCTCACTGTTTGCTTCCGTTTCCCATTCTCCTGTTGACCCATTTCGGAATACGTTCTACTCCAGATTAATTTTAAATATTCTCCATCATTCTGATTCGTCCATATACACTACTCCGTCGTCTGTCCCTGTATATCTGTGTCTCTGCTTGTCTGTTTCTGTATATCGGTGTCTCTGCTTGTCGGTCTCTGTATTCTTGTGTCTCTGCTTGTCTGTTTCTGTATATCTGTGTCTCTGCTTGTCTGTTTCTGTATATCTGTGTCTCTGCTTGACTGTATCTGTATTCTTGTGTCTCTGTTTGTCTGTCTCTGTATATCTGTGTCTCTGCTTGTCTGTTTCTGTATATCTGTGTCTCTGCTTGTCCGTTTCTGTATATCTGTGTTTCAGCCTGTCTGTTTCTGTATATCTGTGTCTCTGCTTGTCTGTATCTGTATATCTGTGTCTCTGCTTGTCGGTATCTGTATTCTTGTGTCTCTGCTTTGTATGTTTCTGCATATCTGTGTCTCTGCTTGTCTGTATCTGTATATCTGTGTCTCTGCTTGTCTGTATCTGTATATCTGTGTCTCTGCTTGTCGGTATCTGTATTCTTGTGTCTCTGCTTTGTATGTTTCTGCATATCTGTGTCTCTGCTTGTCTGTTTCTGTATATCTGTGTCTCTGCTTGTCTGTTTCTATATATCTGTGTCTCTACTTGTCTGTTTCTGTATATCTGTGTCTCTGCTTGTCTGTTTCTGTATATCTGTGTCTCTGCTTGTCTGTTTCTGTATATCTGTGTCTCTGCTTGTCTGTTTCTGTATATCTGTGTCTCTGCTTGTCTGTTTCTGCATATATGTGTCTCTGCTTTGTATGTTTCTGTATATCTGTGTCTCTGCTTGTCTGTTTCTGTATATCTGTGTCTCTGCTTGTCTGTTTCTGTATATCTGTGTCTCTGCTTGTCTGTTTCTGTATATCTGTGTCTCTGCTTGTCTGTTTCTGCATATATGTGTCTCTGCTTTGTATGTTTCTGCATATATGTGTCTCTGCTTTGTATGTTTCTGCATATATGTGTCTATGCTTTGTATGTTTCTGCATATCTGTGTCTCAGCTTTGTATGTTTCTGCATATCTGTGTCTCAGCTTTGTATGTTTCTGTTTATATCTGTGGATCTGCTTGCCTGTTTTTGTATACCGGTATCTGTTTATCTCTGCCTGTCCATGTCTGCATGCCTCTCTCTATCCAACTTCTGATTGATGCAAAGCCTGTCCAGGCGACATGACCCTTTGTTCCCTTTCACCACCTCTAACTTCCTTCCTCTTCAGCTGCCACCACTTCCGTGACCTCCTCCCCTTCTCCTCTTCCTCTTTCTCCTCCTCCTAATTCTCATCATCCATCCGTATCAGAGACACAGATGAACAGATATACAGAGACAGACAAGCAGATGAACAGATATTCAGAAACAGACAAGCAGATGAACAGATATACAGAGACAGACAAGCAGATGAACAGATATACAGAGACAGACAAGCAGATGAACAGATATACAGAGACAGACAAGCAGATGAACAGATATACAGAGACAGACAAGCAGATGAACAGATATACAGAGACAGACAAGCAGATGAACAGATATACAGAGACAGACAAGCAGATGAACAGATATACAGAGACAGACAAGCAGATGAACAGATATACAGAAACAGACAAGCAGATGAACAGATATTCAGCGACAGACAAGCAGATGAACAGACATACAGAGACAGACAAGCAGATGAACAGATATACAGAGACAGACAAGCAGATGAACAGATATACAGAGACAGACAAGCAGATGAACAGATATACAGAAACAGACAAGCAGATGAACAGACATACAGAGACAGACAAGCAGATGAACAGATATTCAGAGACAGACAAGCAGATGAACAGATATACAGAAACAGACAAGCAGATGAACAGATATACAGAGACAGACAAGCAGATGAACAGACATACAGAGACAGACAAGCAGATGAACAGATATTCAGAGACAGACAAGCAGATGAACAGATATACAGAAACAGACAAGCAGATGAACAGATATACAGAAACAGACAAGCAGATGAACAGATATACAGAGACAGACAAGCAGATGAACAGACATACAGAGACAGACAAGAAGATGAACAGACATACAGAGACAGACAAGCAGATGAACATATATTCAGAGACAAACAAGCAGATGAACAGATATACAGAAACAGACAAGCAGATGAACAGATATACAGAGACAGACAAGCAGATGAACAGACATACAGAGACAGACAAGCAGATGAACAGACATACAGAGACAGACAAGCAGATGAACAGACATACAGAGACAGACAAGCAGATGAACAGACATACAGAAACAGACAAGCAGATGAACAGATATACAGAGACAGACAAGCAGATGAACAGATATACAGAGACAGACAAGCAGATGAACAGACATACAGAGACAGACAAGCAGATGAACAGATATACAGAGACAGGCAAGCAGATGAACAGATATACAGAGACAGACAAGCAGATGAACAGATATACAGAGACAGGCAAGCAGATGAACAGATATACAGAGACAGACAAGCAGATGAACAGATATACAGAGACAGACAAGCAGATGAACAGATATTCAGAGACAGACAAGCAGATGAACAGATATACAGAAACAGACAAGCAGATGAACAGATATACAGAAACAGACAAGCAGATGAACAGATATACAGAGACAGACAAGCAGATGAACAGACATACAGAGACAGACAAGCAGATGAACAGACATACAGAGACAGACAAGCAGATGAACAGATATTCAGAGACAAACAAGCAGATGAACAGATATACAGAAACAGACAAGCAGATGAACAGATATACAGAGACAGACAAGCAGATGAACAGACATACAGAGACAGACAAGCAGATGAACAGACATACAGAGACAGACAAGCAGATGAACAGACATACAGAGACAGACAAGCAGATGAACAGACATACAGAAACAGACAAGCAGATGAACAGATATACAGAGACAGACAAGCAGATGAACAGATATACAGAGACAGACAAGCAGATGAACAGACATACAGAGACAGACAAGCAGATGAACAGATATACAGAGACAGGCAAGCAGATGAACAGATATACAGAGACAGACAAGCAGATGAACAGATATACAGAGACAGGCAAGCAATGGTCTCTCCAACCATTATCCTCTTCTCCATCTTCTTCCCCCAATTCCTTCTTCTCCATCTCATCGGATGCTTTCGGTCAGAGAGGCTGATCCTTCCGCATCTGTTGTTTGCGACGGTTTGACGGATGCTTTGGCTGCAGAGGCTGACACGGACATCGCCCGATCATAAGTCACGGGATCGACTCACGGGCATTGGAACCGTCCAATTGTCTACTGCAGTGGTCTAGATGCATATAGCATAGTGCGCGTGTATGCATGCATGTATGTATGCATGCATGTATGTATGTATGTATGTATGTATGTATGTATGTATGTATGTATGTATGTATGTATGTATGTATGTATGTATGTATGTATGTATGTATGTATGCATGTATGTATGCATGTATGTATGCATGCATGCATATATGTATGTATGTATGTGTGTGTATGTATGTATGTATGTATGTATGTATGTATGTATGTATGTATGTATGTATGTATGTATGTATGTATGTATGCATGTATGTATGCATGCATATATGTATGTATGTAATATGTATGTGTGTGTATGTATGTATGTATGCATGCATGTATGTATGTATGTATGTATGTATGCATGTATGTATGTATGTATGCATGTATGTATGCATGTATGTATGCATGCATATATGTATGTATGTATGTGTGTGTGTATGTATGTATGTATGTATGTATGTTTGTATGTATGTATGTATGTATGTATGCAACTATGCATGCATGTATGTATGTATGTATTTACGTATGTGTTTATGTAAGTATGTGCATATATGTAAGACGTCTATGCATGGTGCATGGACGATGCAATACCGAGCCAGATTTTCGTCCCTTCTGGTTCTTCCTATTGTGTCTCAGCATTACCGTAAATTGTGTTTGCCGCAATCTGCCGTTTGTTTTCTTATCACAAATAAACGAACAGTTATGGTAATATGGTTACGACACATGTGCGCATGCGCTGCATGCATGTGTGTATGTGTGTGGGTGTGTTCATTGTGTTTTAGTGTGTGTGTGTGTACAATGTGTGCATGCGTGGGCGTGTGTCCTGAGCGCATGCTCACTGTCTCGCAGCTATTGACCTGAAATCTTGCACCTATAGAGACAGAAGGCCACTAGGGCCACCCAGCGGATGGGATGAACTTCACCCTTTCCCCATACGTTGGGGCGGGTGGGGCCAAAAATTATGATTTCACCCCATTTCCACACATTGGCTTCAATTTTGCAGCTGCTTGGTATTATTCTGAAACCTTGCACCAAGACAAAATTAATTGAGCTCGATCGAGTTGCTATGCCTGCAGCATGGTAGGCCTATTATATATTATATACATGCATATAAATACACACATATATAAAAACTATGTATAATTTATACCATTATGTGGCATACTGCTAGGACAGTAGAACTGCGATTACACGCCTCACGATAATAATTAGACACGTCTGACGTCATAGCGCGGAGCTGCTATTATCTTCAATCTGGGGAAACACTTAGTGAAGTAACCATAGCAACGGTTCTATAATAATGGACGCATAAGGTTTCAGGAGAAGTGCTTGCGTTCCTGCTTCCTGAAATGCTATAAGCATGGCTGCAATGTTGAATCTCCCAATGTTCAAACATCTAGTCTAACTCAGTCGCGATGGACGCATGTCTCGAGAGTCCCACCAAAGTCATCAGTAGCCTATGACGCCAATTTAAGTCGTGAACTGTTGCAAGTCGTCTTCTAAACAAACACATAGATCTAATACCTTCACCATAAGTCAAAAATTAAATGTACACAATTATACATGTACGTGTATAGCAAACGTTAGTCATCAAATCTTGCGATAGCTACATAACCGTCCGCCCTCTTTATACGTCAGACGGGAATGTCTGCACCGCTTATTATCTGCCAGTTTTAAGGGGCCATTAGACGAGGTTCACGGGTTCTCGATATGTTCCATATAAAACAATATGGTTCATATAATTATATAGGACTCCTGGGCTCCTGGCAGGGAATATGCAGGCGCACTGTGTAGCCTACGTTTTAACTTAGGCTTAATTAATTCTCAGCTGGGACTCATAAGCGGGTGGTCCATGTCATTTCAAGCCTTCTAATATATCTCTGAATCTAATTAATTTCAGTTCACTTCTTCATTTCTGTCTGAGCAATCTAATCTGTGGGGCGCGGTGGTGTAGTATGTTCGCTGCCTTACAGCCGGAGGGTTGCAGGTTCGAATCCACCTCAAGTCGCCGCGTAGGGACCTTTGGGCAAGTCTTTCACTCGCAATTGCTCAGCGCTTCTGCGTGAAACTCCGATGCAGTGTCCGCTTTGCAGTCGGAAGCGCCTCAGAGTAGAACCTTGAAGGGGCGCTATAGCCTAACAAGTGCACATACAAACAAACATATATTATATTGTGACGCAACGATGGTCGCCATAGTGACCAATATAAAGGCCAGTGTCACACTTTTCCCTGCATCATATAATAGTCATCTAGTGTCACCTCTTGTAATCCAACAGCCCAGTTTCCTTTTGGCAGCAGGTACGCCAGTGTCACCTCTTTTCCATCCGCTAGGCAAATAATTCTTCATACTACTGAAGAGCAGCTCTAATCATGACTACATGTAAGTGTTCTCAGTCCAATTGTCATCGTGACCAAGGCTCTTGGTTGAGAGTGTAGTCGAAGTTTTTAAAAGTCTTCGTCTTATTTTGAAAGAGCTAGACCTAGATTCGACTGAATAAGGACCTTTTTGATGTCATCGTTTTTAGGTAACTATAGCAACGCCTTTATAAATATAATTGGACCATGTATCAACCAATGAGTTTGCGAAATGGGTGTTCCTGCTTTGGAACTGCTATAACTTTGGCTGAAGAGTGCTGCATTTCCATATAATGTTCAAATATATTTTATTCTTATACAGTCACGATTGACGCATGTCGAGAGTCCCACCAAAGTCCTCAGTATGACGCCGCTTTGAATAGTCGTGAGCTGTTGTACGTGTCCTCTGCTAAATGAACATATAATACCCACGGTGAGAATTGCTGGGGGTTGAGGGGGTTCGACCCCCATTAGAGTCTTTCTTAGGGCACAATTGCTAATTCATTTTACACCAAATTGTCTGCAACAGTTATTTTCCTGCAATTCTCATACCGCAGTACCCCAACCAGATCAGGTCAAAAGTAAATGCGCACAATTTATACGTGTATAGCAAACGTGAGCCACCAAATCCACGCGCGCTATATAACCGTCCGTCCTCTTAAGTCAGACGGAAATGCCTGGACCGCTTATTACCTGTCAGTAGTTATTGGGGACATTAGACGAGACATTCGTGGCTCTGTATAGTTTCCCTATCAACAATACGGTTATTATTTGAGCTGCGAGTGCGACTGGCAGGGAATATTTAGGATTACGGTGCGTGTTATGACTGAGACCTTAATTAATTTACTGGGACTCATAAGCGGGTGGTCCATGTCAATTTACATGATCTCTAACTTATCTCTTAACCTCATTAATGTCATTTCAATTCTTCGATTCTGTCTGTTTGAACAATCTAGCCTAATGTGACGCAACAACATTTGCAATAGTGACCAATATAGGCCTAATTCACCTTTGCCGTTCACTACTAACCCAAAGTCGCCTTAGTCCCTCCGGGAGGCAGATGTCTCATGGGTCGATAGGACAGTGTGTTACCCCTATCCCTTACCTCCTTCCTAAAGGTGTTATAGGCTATAATGTCCCCTCCTCATCTCCGCCAGCGCAATTTCCCTTGGGCTGATAAGCCATTGTCACCTCATTTCACTCATACTCCTCAAGAGCAGTGATAGGCAAGAGACTGAGAATCTCATTCTCGTCGTGACCAATGTTCTCAACTTCTCAGTCTAGACTCTAGAGTGCACTCAAAGTTTTAGCCTCCTCAGTGTCTTGTCCAACTGGTTGGACATTGGGTACTAGGGCTATAACTCACAAGCTATTTCATCCACTATTTCAGAACCAACTTCCAACGAGTTGGACATAATGTGCCTACATCTGGCGAATGAAAAAGTTAAAACTTTTCAGTGTTGACTCAAAACAAAATGGCGACGGTTTTAGTCACAACTTCTACGGAAAGGGGCAACAGGTAAAAAAAAAAATTTCCTCAGGGGTTACATATATTATTAAAAGCAATCAGCAGTTTTATTACCTAGACATTACTCGTTCTTTTAGTGCAAATTGTAGGCTTTTAACACAATAGGTGTGGGAGATAGGGTTGTCGCAATGCCGTGTCAAATGTCCAACTCGTTGGACATTTGTCCAACGAGTTGGACAAATCCACTGAGGAGGATATAAATCTTGAAACCATAGTCTTGGTTTACAAGATCAACACCATGACTCCACTGCATTAGGATCGTTTTAGATACCGGTAACGTCATCGTAGACCTATAGACAATCTTGTACACCTAAATATAACTGGCAAAACTGCATGAATCATGAACGCATCAAATTTTAATTTGAAGTTTTCGACTTTCAGTTATTGACTTCCGGTTTCATCCAACGTTTTGTTTAAAAACAATGTCGAGCTCTAGTCAATCAAATGTTCCAACCATCCATGACCCTAAGGCTCTAAGCGAACATTTCTGAGGGGTGGAGGGCAACTCACAATCGCGACAGTTAGATTTTAACAACGGCTTTACAAATGTAAAAGCAAAAAATTAAGAACACGGATAGTTTTCAATCGATTTTCTAAATGTAAATTTCTCATTTTTACAGTGTGTATCATTAATGCTTTGGTGCAAAGAAATTTGTTAGAAACCAAAAGGTAATAGTTGCAGAATAGGTGTCAATTTGAAGAACTCTTGCCTCCTATGTGAGGGAGCCCATGCACGCATCGTTGCGTTTGGCACAAAACTTTCGTCACAATAGAAAAGGAAAACATTTCTCATGCGATGTGTTCACTGTTCAGTCTCGATTTGCATCATAAACATGAAAAACAGTCTACAACGATCAAGATTAGTCAGGTTATTTTTGCTAGTTTTAACACGACATTATTTTGTAAGCGGAACGTTGGGTCATAATTATGGTTTATTTTAGAGTTGTTTCGCTGGAATAAAAACATAAAGAATCAATGATGTTTTTCATTATAATTTTGGTTATCCGACCTCAGTGACCTCACAATAATTATATATTTTGCCTTTAGGTGGCCTAAGTCTGTGTATGACGGATTTAGTGATATTTGCAAGTCTTTGTCGTGAAGTCTTTGGTCCTGAGGTTTAAATTATTCTACTTCAGATTTCTGGCCTTAACAATAAGAAAAAGTGTCCTCTGGGTTCCTCTTGCCCAGTGTTCCCTCCTCTTCTTGAGAGCTGCTAGGCCTGCAGCGACGCCTTCTCTTCTCCGCTTGTATTGTATTGTATTGTAAGCGTTGGGCGACAGTGGTGTTAAGAAGTCCACAGGCGAAAGGCTGCTAGTCGTCTTCTATCGAGAGCGCACGTACACGACAAGCTGCAGACGGATACACGGACAGAATATTTTTCTCTATTTATATTATTAACTAGATGCCTGTCCTTCCAAAGACGTCAAATCTCAGCGAGATGGTGCAAGTCGCTCCCGTCTCCCCTCCTTTCCCCCGTGCTTCTCTATACTCCCTCCGTCTTCATATCCGTTTCCACATGCCCCTTCCAAGTTCCAACCCACCCATCTACCCACCCTCTCTTCTGCCATGGTCAACTACAGCGCCAGATGCAGATCCGCCACTGCTTGCACTTTGATAGTGCCAGTCTCAAGCCTGGATAAAGGAGGAGGGCTACGCTAATAGTCTTTTGTTATCCAACATCAGTGTCGTTAAACTGATGCTGCTATTACTGCAGCAGTGGAAGCTGGTCTACGTTTTTTCGTTTAGTGATGCTATGTTTTATGGGTATTTTTCATTCTTTCATACATGTAGATCGTGCCTTTAATAGGCGTATATAATACATATATATATATATACATACATATAATTATATCAGAAAATTACTATTCCTGCAGCAGATGCCTGACTAACAACTTGCAAGCCTGACAGAGTGCTCAACTGATTTTGTATGGCAGGGGAATTTAGGAAATCGATTACAGTTGGTGGCGCTATAATAGCGATCGATCTCTGGTCGTTGGTTGCTGCCATTTCAACTCTTCCCTCTTCATTCGTCTATTTCTGAAACGGTTGAAGTTCATTGAATTACAGCCATATCGACAGTATACAAAGCTATACACACTGACATTTGTCGGGATAGTCTCTGAATAGTTGAGTGGCGCTAAAAAATATTCAATACAATTTGCAATTAAACGACGCTTTAGGACTCTGCCATCGGGTGAGAATAAACAAGCCTAAGCCTATTGTAGAGCATCATATAGTTTATGAGAGCTTGTCATGAGAGCACGCAGGTATTTTTGTATCAGGAGTCAACATGATGGTCAAGGTTAATTTTTTCAGCCATAACTTTAAAATGCAAGGCAGGAAATAAACAACATGCTTTTTTCACAGAGGTTTCTAAGTGTAATTTTGTCTCAATTTAACTTTGTGTATCATTAATTTTGTGCTGTATACTTTATAGTGCGAAGAAGGAGGCGGAGATGCTCCCATTAATTTTGGACCTCGCGCGGTGACTGGGGTCTGTCTGGCGTCCGATACAACCGACAGAGTTGTTGTTTTCAGAGAACTTGAAATCCTCTGTAGTCTCTTATACCGTCATTTTGTGTTGTCCATGAAGGCGCATTGTTCTTTTTGTGTTTTTGTGCTGTTCATTTTTCTGTGGGTATAATTTATCGTGCATTATCATTTGCAATAATTTATTATTGGCCTATATATTTATAGTACTTTTATCGTAGACGCAAGCGACAGCGCATACGAGGTTCCCTAAAATTATTTTGGTGGCCTCTAACGATAGGCTATGTAAATATTGTAAGATGCGGAAGAGAGAAATAAAATCCGTTTTCAATAATTATTTGTCATAAATCTACGGTTATTCTTCTTTCTATCTGTGCGTTTTTTATTGCTAAGAACACGTCGATGGCCCATAATGCCACATAGAGGTTTAATGCCCTGCAGGGCTGACGGCAAAAATTTAATAATATCGTTCGGTCGTAAGACTCGTATACCCGCACTTTTATTAAATATTCAATTTGTTTTCTTTAATTTTTTTACTCTCTCATCGGCAGATCATAAGGTCAAGAGTAATATATAATATGGGCAGGTCAAATTACCTGCTGCGACTTATAGCTATAGTAGCACCGCCACTGGGATACGGTGGCGGGAACCGCCCTCAATACAATATAAAATAATAATCATGACATATAGGCAGTAGGTAGAGATAGTTTAGAGTCCTCCGACTGTTCTGCCAATTGCCCGAATTTTCTGTCGCCAGCCTTGGTCACAGTGTCGTTATCAATTCTGTCGCTATCAGTAACACACATCAACCAAGAGTAACACGACCAAACACTGCCAATATAATTATAATCCAATATACAGACCAATCACTCTTTTTAAAAACTTTTTCACCAGGATTTGCATTAAGTCAAAGGATGCCGCTGTGCTCTAAGCTTATACTATTTCTCTCTACTAATCTGTAGTCGCACAGATCCGCCTAATTAAATTAAACGAACCGATGCAATTAACTCATAGCTTTTGCTATAGCCTACACGTTGTGCACGCGTCACTGTTCACGAATGACCGTTGGGTGTTTCGAAGGAATTCCCGGCGTCTCCCCGGAGAGACTCAAGCGCACGATCTGGAACAGAGATCTGCCAACCGTGTCGAATGATGTCCCTCCATGCACGCGGACCAAAGAGAAACAACAACGACATATATACTCTGGGGAATCATAGCTCAACACACATTCGTCCTGGCATGGACGACGCACACAAGGAAATCCTGGACTTCGTAGGCTTCAAAGAAATCCCGATCGCGCACTGTCACGCAACAATGGCGTAGACCTATAATAGGCCCAGGCGTATACGACGCGGCTATAAGTAAGTCAAGATACGACAGAAAAAATCCACACATTCTTATTCGATCTCTTGTCTATACAAGGAAAGGATATTCATGGAATATATACACCGTGATTAAAAAAAGTAAGCCAAATTGTTTTTCATATATCTCTGATGCCTGATAAAATATCACGCTAAAATTTTCCAAATATTTAGAGAATTGGACCAAGAATAAGATTCCAAAATTTCATGAGATAACGTAGAAGTGATGAAAATATATGAATATTTTAACTTCGCATGCCGAAATTTCAGTTTACAAGCAATTTTCTGTTACATTCAATAAAATGTAGCCTAAGTCAAACTTTTTCTCATATCTCTAATGCCTGATGATTAGCCTAATCATACTAAAATTTTCCAGTTATGTAGAGAATTGAACTAACAATATGACTCCATCCGTATGGTTTGAATATATATTTAATTAAATAAGATGCTCAAAATGTCATCCTCCTGCTTGCACGCAAGCCTTGAGGCGCTGGCGCCATTAGGCAACAGCATCGTCGATTATCCTCTTGTCCAGGCCAAAAAAAACAGCCTTCTAGGGCTATAAATTTCTGACAACAGGAGGAAGATGTTGTGAGACCAGAGCATTGCGATAATATACTCCGTTAATTTTACTCTAGGATCATTGAAAACCAAAATTGGAAACTATATCAAGCATCGAAACCGCAACGAACACCATAACATGGCATAACAGACTTGCTGAAAACTGACATTTCTGGAGATGAAGTTGAAATATTCATATCTTTCTATCCAATCCAATTTATGACGTGATATTTTGGATTCCTATTCTTGGTTCAATTATCTAAATATCTGGGAAATTTTAGTATGATTAGTTATCAGGCATTAGAGATAAATGAAAAACAGTTTGGCTTACTTTTTAAGTGAACCTGTCAGAAAATTGCTTTGTAAACTAAAATTTCGGCATATGAAGTTGGAGGATTCATATCTTTTTATCCGCTCAACTTTATCTCATGAAAGTTTGGAATCATATTCTTGGTCCAATTCTCTAAATATTTGGAAAATTTTAGCGTGTTATGTTGTCAGGCATTAAAGATATCTGAATGTTGTCAGGCATTAAAGATATATGAAAAACAATTTGGCTTACTTTTTTTGAATCACGGACACGGTGTATATACATTATACAATAATATTTTTATATATGCACGTTATGTCGTATATATATATATCAGATATATATATACACAGCAAATACAGTGAACCACATAATTTTCATATTTTCGCATGAGCTATGACATTCTTGTGTACACAGACTGTTTTCATAACTGTTTTTCATAATTGTTCACATGCAACAGACCATTGCAGTCAGTAGCTCCGAATATATATATATATATATATTGCATGATTATATATACACCGTGGTTCAAAAAAATTAAACCAAACTGTTTTTCAAATATCTCAAATGCCTTGTAACATATCACGCTAGAAGTTTCCAAATATTTAGAGAATTGGACCAAGAATATGATTCCAAAATTTCAAGAGACAAAGTACCTTAGACCTTGCTTAGTTCTTACCGTGCAGATCTGTCCATCGGACGACGCATGCAATTTCTCCACTCTACTCTGTTACCAATTTAATATCACTGTATATATAATATCTCGTTTAGGATAAGCCAACGACGTGGAACGGGCTCCCTCTGTAGCTATAGATGCGTATCCTCCTCCTCCTCCTCCTCCTCCTCCTCCTCTTCCTGCTCCTCTGCTGAATGGTCTCCATCCTCTCCGCTTTACCATGCAGTAACTCAAACTTTTCAGCCTTTTCTTAGGTCGGAGGGGTCTTTGAGTAGCGATCTGAAGAATCGTTTTGCAAATTCCGATTGACTGATTGATCGATTGATTTATTGATTGGTTCTTTCAGAGAGACGTTACGTATTATAGACCACCGTATATAGAGATCGTTCCTGATTTCTGGCATAATCCTACACGATCGACTAAACGAGCTTCGGATGGATGAATGGATAGATGGATAGATGGATAGATGGATGGATAGATGGATGGATGGATGGATACATAGCCAAAGGCGGAAGATTTTTATATCTCTTCATAAATCAAACAAGAAAAAACTGCTCGTTCTCCTCTGCTCACTTTGTATAAAACCAGCGCAAAGCCTCACATGATTTACCGATACTGAATAGGAAAAAGTAATCGTCGTTTGACCATCTTTTGGTATTCGTCCCGTTCTCTCTCTGTCTCTGTCTCTGTCTCTGTCTATGTCTCTGCGTATGTCTGTCTCTGTCTGTCTCTGTCTCTCTCTCTCTCTCTCACACACACACACACACACCCACACACACACTCACACACACACACCCCCCCACACACACACACACCCACACGTGCGCGCGCGAACTTGCGGATATCTTCGCAGAATTCTAATCACTGCTTGAATATTCAATTTTTCTTGTCTTTCCAAACATAGATTATAACATTGGGCGACTTTAGCGCAAACATAGAAACGATGAACTATATTATGTTTTATTTGATCTTCTCTAAATGCCTTTGATCTCATGCAGTACTTGGGTACTTCTCTTTATTGCTCAACGCATATATCACGGACCATATAGTCTACAATCTGCATGCATTGGCCTCCATGTTATCTTGCAACACAGTCCAGCTCCTTCGTCATTAGAATTTCTGTTCTTCTCAGTTCTATTCGTCTTCCTATAATGATACCACCGTACGTCGTTCCTTCCCAGGTTTCTCTCCACCACAAGTCGCTGTCCAATCAATTTTTCATCAGCTGTAACACTTGCCAAACGCCCAACACCTCAGCCCTCGTCGCAACTAACACCAGCGTCTCCCTCTTTGTGGTAGTCGTGTCAATTGTTGAAGCAGCAAGCGAACGTGCTCCTCTCTCGTTGAAGTTGGCTACATCTTAAATCACGCTATAAGTCAAGAAGGAGACTGCGACCATTCCAAGCCCTGGTAAAATTCTGATATATATATATATTATATTATATATATATGTATATATATATAAGAACTGCTTGAGGGTTTAGTTGGCGCTATACCATTTTCCTCGTCATGTCTCATCTTCAGGCGTCCGCGTCGCATTGTTCGTAGGCCAACAGTACTTCTCTCACCAGCTGAAGACAAACACCCACTCAATTGTCTCGATCGTCTATTCTCTTGTAATTTATGTCCTCGTTTTCAAGGTCGCTGGTGAAGAAGCGTATACAGTTTTTATAGAGGAAAGATTGCGTCTAAAGCCAAGTCGGTCAGTGCGGTCAGGTTTTTAACTGCAGGACTGGGTCAACTGGGACCGAAAGGTCTTCAACATCGGTCGGTGGGATAAACCGATTTGTATTTGCATAATTATGTAGCCTATAGGCCTACTCTATTGTAATATTATAGTCAGTCCATCTTGAGATCACTATTAGAGTATAATACACCAGTGTTATTTCATGCAATTACGGTTTTACACCGGTTGCAATTTTAGTTGCAGCCACCTTATTATTTTATGTTATATATATATATATATATATATATATAAGCTACAGTTAATTGCAGTTAATTTCAGTTTTCAGTTATCGTTTTTTAGATTCAGTTATTATTTTCCGATTCCTGACTAACGACACCAGAAAAAAACATCGCAAACTCGACATTTCTGAGGTCACAATTATTGCGAAAGTTCCAAGAAATTATTTATGTATAGCAAATCAATCTGATTTAATGTATTGTCGGTTACTTTCAGAGAAATTGCCGTGTTAGTGTTACAATTTCGTGCACATAAATTCCAAGAATCGAGAAAACACGCAAAATATAATTATGTTAGTATACAGCGCTGGCGCCGATACGGTACAAGGTCTTCTGCTATGTGTGCGCCAGAGTTGTATAGCCTAGGAGATATGTGGATACGCCCAAGAGCTGCGTCCATCTATATAAATAAAAATGTAACGGCGTTCGCACGAATCTTCCTCATAAAGGATCTTGGTAAGTACTGGACCCATTCTTTTCAAAATTGCAGCAAAACGTTCCGTTAATATAGGCGCAGGTTTGCATAATGCTTTTTTCCCAAAATCTTCTACAACAAAAAACAACTTTCACTTCCATTCGACCGATTCCCAGTTGAATATGCGCTATATGAACCTTGCGCAACCACCATTTTTAAACGCGAGCTATTTTTGGCCAATGCATTTGGACGGTTTCAATTTGAACTCACAATCGGTCGAATCGAAGTGAAAGTTATTTCTTTTTGTTATGTACGGTTTGAATTTCAACTCTCAATCGGTCGAATCGAAGTGAAAGTTATTTCTTTTGTAAAAGATCTGCAAATTCGACCGTTTTACGCCCGCCGATAGGCTTTGCTTCGGGCCCATGTTCCGTTTATGTAGCGCATTTCAACACATTCGATTCCGGCCTTTTTCATGTTCCGCGTCGCTCTGTTCCGCGTCGCTGTCGGAAAGGGACGGTGTGAGGAAGGAAAGGAAGGGAAGGAGCGGGACGAAGTGGGAGGGGAGAGATGGAGGATGTAGGGGAGGGGGAGTGGAGCGGGAGGGAAGGAGGGGAAGGGGAGGGGTGGGTTGGGGGAGGGGAAGGGAAGGGGAAAGGGGGAGGGGCGGGGGGAGAGAGGGGAGGGGGAAGAGGGGGAGGGGAGGGAAGGGGGAGGGGAGAGGGGGCGGAGGGGGAGGGGGGGGGGAAAAAGAGGGAGATTGGAGGCAGAGGACGGTCTTTTCTGCCACAGCAACGCGTGGCCGGGTTCAGCTAGTTATCCATATAAACAATGCAAACACAATATCGACGCTTGTCTAGGCCCACTGATGCTTCATAAACATAATATTCCACATGTCACGACCTGCTTTTTGACCGCTCTCGCCTAAACATTGCTCTCGTAGTCGTCGATTTTTTTACGGTTAGTGCCAACATCAATGAACTACAACGTAATGGCGCTCCCGACTATAGCGCGAACACTGCATCAGAGTTTCACGCCGAAGCGCTGAGCAATTACAAGTGAAGGACTTGCCCAAGGTACCGACACAGTGACTTGAGGTGCATTCGAATCTGCATTCTGCAACCATTCGGCTGCAAGGCAGCGAACATACCCACTACACTACCGTCACCCCACAATCGGGGACAGACATGCACAGTGTCTTTGGACAGTATCTATAGTGACTACACTAGTCCTAACCTTAACCCTAACCTGACCCTAATGACGGCTAACGTGACCCTAACGGTCCACGGACACTCATAACGCATAACCTGATCGTAAACGACCCTCATGTCCCGATGCTAAAGTTATGTCATTGATTGTAGACTAGAGTACGATTAGCCTGAAACTCAAAGTAATTATTTATTAAAGAAACACTGATGCTCCATTTTCAAGTCAGCGCTTCATGATTATTCAGTTATAATGCAGTTGTTGTTGTTTTTAAGTTTCTATTGCAGTTTCAGCTAATTCAGCATTTTTCAGTTTCAGTTAGGCTACAGTTAACTACCAAACATTTTTCTGTCATCTTGCTTTTTCAGTTGCAGTTTCAGTCAACAGAATTACCAGTGGTAACCTTTATAATGCAAAATCCTGTTATTCCAATGCACTATATAGCGCATGGAATCCATCCATGGGCAGAAACTTAGGCGGAGACTAGGGGGGGACGAATAAGTGGCGCCGAAGGAAGGACGCGAGATTTTGGGCTGACGAATGGCTGAGTCGCCGACGAAATTTTCCACCTTTGGCGGCCAAAATTTCTGACGACCTTTTTTTAGTCATCCGGCCGAAATTTCCAGGAAAAATACAAAATTTTCCCGCAAAAAGTTTATGACTTTTTAGTCGTAACACTCAACGATTGACAAATACATGGGCCGTCCCCTGTTTCTCCCCCACCCTAAGTCTCCGCCCATGAATCCATCTCGAGAGTATACTGTGAGTTCATCATACAACGGTTACAACCATATTGTGAGATCATTCTATAGAATACTGCTGCGAGATCAAAGTGAGATCGTTGTGACAACGTACATACATGTATAACAAGTCTCTTGCGAGATCGCTGTGAAACCATCTTGAGACCGAAGTGAGAGCCAATTATTCTGAATTTATCCACAGGATCGTACATTCACGGCTTTGACATCTTGTTCAGATCGTCGTGTGCACCATCTAAAACGCCATCTGATGATACTTCTAAAGCCAATATGATTGTCTCAAGGCGCTGTGTACTTTCTATACACACCGTCTGCAGTCTGCTACATGTAGCCTACTTGTCCGCTTCGGTGGCTTCGTCCTAACCTCCTGAGGACGGACGGTCTGACCATTCAGGTTAAGTAATTGCATTCGTTGTCTTTGTAATTCTTCTTATCATCTGGATGAACGACGCATTAGCAAACGCTCATTGAGAATGCCTTTAGCAACCGTCTCTTCAAAGCAAACCTCGCACAAAACGTCGGAAACAAATAGGCTTCGTTAAAGCCCCATGCACGTGGCTTTTGTGCCTTGAGCGAAGTTGAGGTTTACGGTATACCGTATAAGAAGGGTTTTAGCGAGATTATAGCGCAGATATTTGCAGTGCATACAGTTTCAATGAAATTATCGCTGGGAGTATGCATGGGTGCTAAATCTCAGCATAGGATTCATCGCAGCTATAGGCTATCGTGCATCTTCACATTCTTCAGTCACCAATATGACCAGGACAGGATTTGAATAGATCTATTATAATCAGGACAGGATTTGAATATTATAATCAGGACAGGATTTGAATATTATAATCCGGACAGGATTTGAATATTATAATCAGGACATGATTTGAATATTATAATCAGGACAGGATTTTAATAATTATTATAATCTTGCCAAATGCAGCGATCAAGCCTCTGATCTCTCTTGCAAGTGTATTCGAATATTCGAAACATTCGGTGATGTTTAGCTAATAAAATCATATTGTAGCCTATTTGTTTTGAAACAATGCGGTTTACTCCTATAGGCTAATAGCTGCATGTTTATGAAAGCAGAAGTAGCCTGAGCTTATGTAATCGTATCGAATCCCGATTGCATATTATAGGGAGACGAGCACAATACTATTGGAATTCACCAGATAGATCGAGAGACAACTTAAATGGTCATATATAGGCCTATATAATATTATAGCAACCACGACATGCGAGCCACACAATAGAGAGGAATAGAATAATTGCATAACATAATTCTTTCCATCATTCCTATTCGATGCGGAGTGCAATATAGCAGAAGGAAATGTCACTGTGCTGGATAGAGGACATTTATATTGCATAACAGAATATCGGTCTACGATAGGACTGCGCATTGCAGACTCATGATTGTATACATGACCCTGCACCATTTGTCTCCTCCCCACTGAATTCCCCCCCAAAAAACCTAAAACAAGCAGGGTAGTAACACTAATAATAAAAATAACAGTAAGCTTACTTTTTTCATTCAACAATCCGGTTGACAGACCGCAACCGGTTACACGTTATACAGTTATGCAATTATCTTAATTAACATCACACTTAACTACTAAAAGAACAGAAATGTATAGCCTGTAATACAACGGCGCTAATAGCAGACTATACAAAGCACGTCTACCGTGTATACATGGGCTTCGGGAATCGAACTCAGTTCCTCTGATCACCATGTCAGTCCAATGCGCCACCGTTCCCCACACACTGTTCATCAAAGACGCAAATGCAGATGTATATTGTACATATGATTATATACATTATATATACATACATGTATATTTGTGTATGCATTCCCATTTCCCAACACATGCAGCCGAGTCAATACATAGGTGGTCATTCGTTGCATATTAGAGGTACTCAGTGTGTATATATATAAAATTATATATATATATATTATATAAATTATATATATACCGGATTCGCTTCTCAGCGATACATACCGTACATACATGTGCTACTTTTATTAGCCACCAATCTCTATTCTTGCGAACATTAATCGATTAGAAGAGAAGAGCTCGAACCGTCGAACGACGCAGAGCACTAAGTGGACATTAAGATCCCGCGTATAGAACGTTTTAGAGCAACACTCTTGATGATATAAAAGCATCACTTAAAGGTTCGGAAATGCAAACGCGGAAATGCAAACGCGGAAATGCAAACGCAGAAATGCAAACGCAGAAATGCAAACGCAGAAATGCAAACGCAGAAATGCAAACGCGGAAATGCAAACGCAGAAATGCTCGGCTGCACGCTCTATGAAGCATAAATTGCTGCGAAAACAGCTGCAGTGGCCATTATCCATGCATCTATCGGGACTTTCGTCTGCGTATAATATTGTATTACCCGGTATCTATGAAAGCCCATAATTATGAGCAGACAAGATAATTATAAGCGAGATGTACTGCTAACAGTGTATAAATGTATTATGTATGTCCCAGTAATTTATACGATAAAAACAGGTGTTCAATATGGTGCAACTTTTATTTCCTAATTTCATTTATTTATTTCTCACATTTGTCAAAGTGTTCCTTCAAGTTTTCTAATCAGAGTGCAGCGCGGACATTGCATGCATCGGAGTTTCACGCCGAAGCGCACAAGCAATTGCGAGTGAAGGACTTGCTCAAGGTCATATACGCGGTGACCTGAGGCGGATTCGAACCTGGAACCCTCCGGCACCGAACCCACCACTATACCACTGCATGCGTCCCACATTTGTGCCTGTTATCAGCAAACATCTCTGTTTTCGCAGTAGCCTGTGACACGTAATGAGGCCTCGTGTACCTAAGCGTATGTACTTGGATACAGCAGTACTCAAGAAGAGTAGGCCTATAAATTATGTGTAGTGAGTATGTTCGTTGCCTTGCAGCCGGAGGGTTGCAGGTTCGAGTCCACCTCAAACCCCCGCGTAGAGACCCTGGGCAAGTCCTTCACTTGCAATTGCTCATGCGCTTCGGCGTGTAACTCCAAGTGCATATCCGTGATGTAGTCGGGAGCGCTTCTGAGTAGAAATCTTGAAGGGGTGCTATAACAAGTGCACATACATACACAGGCCTACGTTTTTATATCTTGCATTTTCAGAGGTATCGTATAGCCTATTATTGGATACAAAACCACCAGTATGGAAATCGCATAAAACAAACTGCGGGGCAGACAATGATTTCTGTGGAATTAGAGAGTGCAGGGAAGAGTTCACTGCAGACGATATGGCTGAAGCCTCCATTACAATCCTCACCCTGAAGCCACGACACGTTGGGCCTATAGATAAGGTGCATGAATGTATATGGTCTGATCATGGTATGCATGTTACATATATATATATATCATATTTATAACCCTCGTGAATAAGCAGGTGCCCTGCGCTTGGCACTTTAGAAGTTTGGAGATTATGTACGATTATAATTATACATGACAATGCATTGCACGTAGGAAGTGCTTCATCTTTCTTTATATATATAAGTCTTATATAAAGGAGTCGTATATGTAGTCTCCTGTGAGTCCCACCTCTGTATACATATATATATAATATATATATATATATGCCGATGCACTAAACAGTATACATAGTTGCCGCTCCATGCAGATAGTCTACTGGTTTATAATAGGCCTACTATACATAGTTATAAAACACACCGTTTGTACAATTTTATACCATACCTAAATCCATGGTCTTATATATATATATTATATATATATTATATATTATTATATATTATATATATATTATATAAATATATTATATATATGCCTATTTTATATTTCTGATATATTATGTGGGCGACTTAGATTTGGACATGAGTAGAAACGTGTCACAAGTGTTTGTCGTTGGTGGCTGAGTTATCAGGCGCCGCTGCTGCTGTTGCAGACAGAGACGACGGCGATATAGTCATAAACCTTCATAACCAAGTTTAGCATGTCGTCTATAAATCAATATGCGAGTGCGTCTAGTATGTATGTATATGTATATATATATATAATATATGATGTGTGTAGCTATATGCTTGTATACCTGGATATACTTGTGAAGCGCCTTTTGCAACACAAAAGAGCACTTAGACTATAATAGAACCTCACAAGAGCGCGATGTACAAGCACAGGCAATCTAACACGTGCGCACTCAGACTTATTATATGTAATAGGCGTGTAGCCCTATATGTTTAGGCGTGTGTGTATGTGTATTGTGTGGGTGTGTGTATCTTTCAAACATTTATTTAAAAAGCGCCCATTTAAGGCGACTATACTCGAAGAAGCGATCCCGCCCCCTTACAGTACGGCTGAAAAAGAACAGTGTTGAACTGAGCCTAGATAATGCCAGAGTGGAGTCCGTTAGAAAGCGAGGGGCCAACTACCAAGAACGTTCGATTCTGCTTGACAGCTGTGCGAAGAGAGCGACGGTGCATTCAGTGTAGGGTAGCAGAGGTCGTGAAGATATAATTATGTCGGTGCAAGACTCAAGAAGGACCGCTAGTCCAAAGCGACGATCCGGTACGAGATCCGCTGCTGGACGGAAGCCAGTGTAGCACATCCAGCATAACCAATTAACCATGGCCTGCAGGGACAGACATATTCGAATCTGGAATCGGTACGCAAAGACGTAGGTTACTGCAGAACGTATATGACCCGGTCCATGGCATGGCAGGCACCCCAACCACCCAGCTGGGAAGGCTGGTATATACAGTGAACATCAATGATCTAGTCTGGCAGTGATGAAGGAGTGGACAAGTTTTTACAGTGGGTTCTGAAGTAAGAGATCGAGCAACAGTGCGGAGCATGAGCATCTATATAATATATATAAATATATATATATATATATATCTGTAGTGTTTAAGGATAATTATAAATGCGCTATATAACTGACAGTGAATAATAGGTGGCGCTAGCGTCAGAAAAGGAGGATTAGCCTACTCTATGTACGAACTGGGATGAATAAGGACATGTTTTATCGTTAAGTAATAAACAAAGTGTTAAACATTACATTTGGCGACGAGGATTATTCGAACACGCGAATGAACTATGGCCACGTTTCTTCCGTCCTTTCCTGAGTTTGACGTAGACGGCGAACCGACCTCCGTTGGTCCAAGGTGGGAAAAATGGTTGTCTCGGTTTGAGAATATGCTGACCGCCATGTCGATCGACGACAGCGTCAGACAAAAAGCACTTCTTCTCCATCTGGCTGGGTCTAGAGTGTATGAAATCGCTGAAACGCTCTCCATGACGCCGGCAAATGACGAGACGAATGTATTTACAGCTGCTAAAGATGCCCTTACGCTGCATTTCAAGCCGAAGAAAACATCCAGTTCGAGACCTACGTCTTCCGGTCGACGAAGCAAGAACCAGGAGAGTCCCTCGACCAGTATCAGGTACGTTTACGAACTCTTGCAAAACATTGTGAATTTGCAGACGCTGACAAAGAAATCTTAGCACAAATAATTCAGTCATGCACTTCAAACACATTGAGACGTCGCGCTTTAAGAAATCCAACAATTACTCTGCCTGAGCTTCTAGACTTGGCTCGAACGATGGATTTGGCAGAACGCCAAGCAACCGAAATCGAATCTAAGACAACAAGCCCCAATGACTATGCTCTCAATGCGCTAAAGCTGGCAGACGGTTCAAGAAAAAAAGATAGCCTGGGTCTACAAAGACAACCAAATAACCAAAAATGTTTCAACTGTGGAGGGACGTATCCTCATGATGCAGGAAAACAGTCTTGCCCCGCGTATCAAAAGACATGTTATCGGTGCTCGAAGAAAAATCACTTCTCGAAGTGCTGTAGACAAAAATCAGAATACGGTTTGGATGAAAGAGCATTCCCCTCACGCACAGAAGAAGCACCTCACCGCCTTCATGCCATATACGCAAAACGCCAGGTGAACATTGATGAGAAACCGAGCAGTGTAGACAATTTTGTTTTCGTGGTTAGTGACAAACTCCGTGGTTTTCCGCATGCGACACTGCTAGTGAACGGATGTCCAATATCCGTAATAATTGACTCGGGAGCCGCAGTCAACGTATTGGACACTTTAGAGCTGAACAAGATGAAGCCGAGGCCAAATCTACAAAATACACAAATGAAAATATATTCGTATGGAACGAAGGAGGCTCTACCGCTGCGGGGTTGTTTCGAGGCAGAAGTACGAAGCAGTGGGACAGAAGTGAAGACAGTATTCTATGTCGCAGACGGTCATCATGGTTCATTGCTATCGTGTGACACTGCGCTGAAGCTGGGACTTATACAGTTCTCCACGAATCGTCTGACCCTCAGCCCTGAACCGAATATACAGTCTATCATTGCTCGTTTCCCACAGCTTTTCAATGGAATTGGTAAACTGAAAGATTACCAGATTAAACTTCACATTAACAACGAGATAACGCCTGTAGCCCAAAAAACTCGTCCAATACCATTTCATATGAGAGCTAAAGTTGAAGCTGAACTGGAGAAATTGCTCAACGAGGGCATCAATGAACCAGCAAGTGGACCCACACCTTGGATTTCACCAGTTGTCGTGGCGCTGAAGCCCAAGAGCCCGGATGAGGTTCGACTTTGCGTTGACATGAGATGGGCAAATCGGGCTGTGAAACGCGAACGTCATCCTATGCCAGGCATTGATGACCTAATTTTTGCTGTAAATGGGTCAAAGGTTTTTAGCAAGCTGGATCTTCGTTCGGGCTACCACCAAGTCGAACTAAACCCTGAGTCTCGATACATCACTACATTTGCCACACACCAAGGTTTGTTCCGTTACAAGCGCCTCAATTTTGGAATCTCATCGGCCAGTGAGTGCTTCCAGAACATCATCAGACAACTCATTGGGGGCATAAAAGGATCATTGAACATAAGTGATGATATCCTGGTATTTGGGAGATCACAGAAGGAACATGATCGTGCACTAAATGAGGTCTTGAGCAGATTGCATAAAGGCGGTCTAACTTTGAATGCATCAAAGTGTGAATTCAACAAGGACACGATTAGTTTTTTTGGACATATTTTTTCCAAAGAAGGCGTATCAGTGGATCCGTCCAAGGTCAAAATCCTTCAGCAAATGAAGCCACCCACCAACATATCAGAACTGCGGAGCTTCTTGGGTATGGTGACGTATTGTGCTCGATATGTCAAGAACATTTCAAACGTTCTGGCACCGCTGCGACAGCTGCTGCATGCTGACGAGGAATGGAGTTGGTTGGAGGAACAACAACATGCGTTCCAGAACATCAAGGACCTGATTGCTGAAAGCACAACGCTGGCCTATTTCGACCCTCGTTTGTCAACAGCTTTGATCCCGGATGCTGGACCAGACGGTCTGGGAGCGGTTCTGTCACAGATCTCTCTTGATGGCACAAGAAAAATAATTGCTTTTGCAAGTAGAGTTTTGACAGACACTGAGAAAAGATATTCACAACTAGAAAAGGAAATGCTCGGAGTTGTGTATGGATGTGAGCACTACCGGGTATACCTTTGTGGTGCACCATTCAGACTGATCATTGACAACAAGCCATTAGAACAGATTCTCAGCCATCCTGGAAAGAAACTGCCAATCCGATTGGAAAGATGGAGCATGCGGTTGATCCCATACAGTTTTCAGGTCGAAGCTATCTCGACAAAAGACAACCCAGCCGATTATCTGTCTCGACACCCGAAGAAGGAAATTGGAGACGTGGAAGTGATAGAAGCAGACATGGAAGCGGAAATAAACCTGATAATCACTATGACACTACCTAAAGCGATGACGAGAGATGATATTCAAAGGGAAACACAACTGGACGAAGCATTGGTTAAGGTGATCAACTATATAAGCAACGGAAAATGGCCATCAGGTAATAAAATAACTGACGATGTTCGCCCATTTTACATCTTGAGAGATGAGTTGTCCCTATCTCCAGGTGATGATATGGTACTAAGAGGATCAAGAATTGTACTACCGAAAACACTTCGAGTACAAGCAATACAAACAGCTCATGAAGGTCACCAAGGAATTGTGAAAACAAAGGCATTCCTAAGAACGAAAGTTTGGTTTCCAGGAATCGACGTGCTAGTGGAGAAACACATCGGCACCTGCACAGCCTGTCAGATTGTGACAGACACCAAGCGACCAGAGCCACTGAAGATGTCGCCTCTGCCGTCGAGAGTGTGGACCGAGCTGTCAGCCGATTTTTACGGACCATTGCCATCAGGGGGTCACTTACTTGTCATCATCGACGATTATTCAAGATTTTCAGTGGTCGAGTTGGCCAGCAATGTCTCGGCAGACAGTGTTATACCAATCTTTGAAAGAGTTTTTTCCACGTTCGGCACTCCCGCGATACTGAGGACTGACAATGGGGCGCCTTTCCAGAGCCGGGCATTCAAAGAATTCTCTTTGTACATGGGATTCCATCATAGACGGGTAACACCATGTTTTCCACAAGCGAACGGAGAATGTGAGCGGTTCATGAGAAACATCGGCAAATCTATGCGCATCGCCCATACCATGGGACTCGATTGGAGGTCAGAATTACAGAAATTCTTACGAAACTATCGTGCTACTCCCCACTCCACACTCCAGAAAGCGCCTGCGGATATTATCTTCTCCAATTCTTTTCGAACACGATTTCCTGAGAGTGATAATACAACTGCAGAGGATAAATTCGGTCTCGTAGAGAGAGATGAAAAATCTAAGGATAAGATGAAACGCTATGCTGATCACAGAAGGAGGGCAAGAGTTAAAGACTAGGGCTGTTGATTTAATCGCGTTAACGCGCGCGATTAACGCGTTAAAAAAGTTTGCGATTAAAAATTTTAACGCATTAATCGTACGCGTTAATTAGATCTGATTAAAATGGAATCAGAGGCAGAAAAACTCGCTTTAAATGGAAAGCTCATACTTAAAACTAGTGATACATTCTTTGGCAAATATTCCAAAAAAGAACTTGAGTGGGCTATTATCGTAGCAATTCTTTGCTCAATTATCGCCTACATACATCATCGTCCACTAAAGTTGTTTCCTCACCCCGTCAGACTAGGCCTGCATTGGTTGAACTCCAGGAGATGGCAAGACCATTGGATCCAGGTTTCAAATGATAAATGTTTACAGAAGGACAACGGAGACGAGGTTTGCAAGAATCGCAACCTCTTGTGAAAAATTGTGACTAAATAATGAGGTTCAATATAGATCTAGTAGACCTATACTGTTGTTAATTAATAAGAGCATCCCTTGAACCGACCAATGTAAATAAAGTGGTCTGCATATAGGCCTACAATTGGCTGAATAAATAATTAATTTTGATAGTGAGAAAAGGTTGTCTAATTTTCATTCAGGTCTATCATTTTAATTAAAGGTGGCTCAAATGAAGAAATAACGGAATTTTGAGGTTTTGACTGATTTGAACAGTAATTCAATTCTGTCTGTCATGCAAAACTGCTCAATAAACTAAATGCAGATTAAATAAGCCTAAACCTACTAAGCCAAAGGTTATTGAATATGTTTGCAATAGAAATAATGTATTCAGTCATTAAAACTATATGCTTCAGGGGTCCTTAGTAAATAGTATAAGATTATTTTTGACGGAAATGTATTGCGATTAATTTGGCGTTAATTGCGATTAAAAAAATTAATCGCACGATTAATTTCGATTAAAATTTTTAATCGAACAACAGCCCTATTAAAGACCTAACGGTTGGAGACTCTGTTCTGGTCCGACAACATACAAGGAGCAAGACCATGCCACCATTTGACCCCGATCCATTCACAGTGATTGCAATAAAAGGATCAATGATAACAGGAGAAAGAAAAGGCAAGCAAATGACCAGGAATGCATCTTTCTTCAAAAAATTCAACAGTCCAATGTCGGCCACATCCACGAACCCAACACGGCCGGAAGTAATCGATGAGCTGGAAGAGGAAATCATGCCTAAGCAGGGTCAAAGATCACCAGCACCACACAGTCGAAACGGCACACCGCATCTTGGGCAAGACGAATTGCAACCTCAGGACGAATTGCAACCTCTACCAGTCGAACAGACGCAGATACATGATCCTCCACCTGTTCCAAATTCTGCAGACACACCTGAACAACTCCCGAGGCGCTATCCCCAAAGAGTGAACCGGCGTCGGCCATCTTGGCTGCAATGGTAACGCCACATGTCAAGGACACAACGGTGCTTCAGTTCTGTCGAGCTCTCAGCACTCTTCAGTTGATTTCCCAAAATCAGTTGTGTTAACTTTCAATGGCTCCAAATTTAATTGTGTTAATTGTAATGATCCCAAATGCATTGGTGTTCATTTAAAACAAGGCAGTGGCCTTGGTTCTGTTGACGTTCTGTACCAGCCTAGCTAACTTTCAGTTTGTTAAGACTTTATTTGAAGAGGGGAAGGTTGTAGTGTTTAAGGATAATTATAAATGCGCTATATAACTGACAGTGAACAATAGGTGGCGCTAGCGTCAGAAAAGGAGGATTACTCTATGTACGAACTGGGATGAATAAGGACATGTTTTATCGTTAAGTAATAAACAAAGTGTTAAACATTACATATATCTATATATAGAATGAATGACAAAATAGACGGTGAATGTGAGGAGCGAAGGTGAGCTTTTGATCCAAAGTAACTCCAAGGTCAAAATAATATCAATGGGGAACTCAGCAGCAGTGGAGGCTAAGTCCAACTTTGCCAGCTGCTGCTGCCGAGTATAGGCTACCCAATCTGATAAAGTGGTTCTTTGACGGACTAAACTGGAGGCGGCTCGTCAACATCCAGTCTCCCAAGTAGAGCACCTATAGCCCTGCAGTTTTATTTCCCGAACGGTAGCGGTGACGTTAGAAGCGTGGTAGTGTAGGAATAGACCTGAACGCCATCAGCGCCGTACATATGACTCAGGGCATGCACCAGCGGGAGTTAGAAAGGAGCCGATCTTAGAAGTTAGTCTAAGTGATGTAAAGATTTGGTCCCAGAACCGAAACCTGCATGGGACAGCGCCGAAAGCGGCACTAACGTCAAACAAGACGATTATCTATAGAGTCAGTTTAAATAAATCTATATTTGCATCGCCATGAATGTCAGAAAGAAGACGAAGCGAAAGGATTATTTTCAGTGGAGTCGCCTTTCAAAAAGTCAGAATGGCATTGCGGAAGCATATGCATGTGTTCGTGTATGTGTAAGTGTGCGTCTGTGTGTGTGCGTGTGTTTAGATACCCATGTACATGCGTATACGTGGGCGTGCCTGTACGCACGCTTTCACCTCTTATGTGCCATTTTGCCCCCCAATCAATGCGTATTTGTATACGAGATTCTTGAATCCACAAATAGGTCTGATTTTTCTGTCGCATTCGTGCATGGAGTCAGTCAATGTCGGCGACACACTCACTGAGATGCTGAGAGCAGACAATTCGTTCAAATTAGCTGAGGTTGCAGCTATCCTATTATCACGTCGAATGCCTTCCTCCGCTGATGTGGTTAGAAGGACGCAAATGCTGACGCATAGACTTTGGCTGCTGCTGCTGCTGCTGCTACTGCTGCTGCTGATGCAAAGTGTCAGGTGATGGAGAATTGCCTTAGTCGATATAGGGGCATCTTCCGGGTTCGAAATAGCACTGCCTGCATGATTTGAGTTTGTTCTGAACTGAGACATGTTGAAACCGAATCTTATAAGAAAGCTATTGGTGGGGCGCAGTGGTATAAGGATATGTTTGGTGCCGTGGAGGCTGGAGCCGGAAAATTGAGGCTTTGAATCCACATCAAACAAGGACTTATGGACCATGAGCAAATCCTTCATTCGCAACTGCTCATGATGCACTTTGGCGTGAAACTCAAATTCAGTGTCTGCGCTGTATAGCCGTGAGCGCCTCTGAGTGGATATCTTGAAGGGGCGCTGCAATAGTGTCCATATGTATACATAATATATTTACGATATTTAGACGAGATGTATTTGAAGTAGAAAAATTGTAAAAATGTCACAAGATGGAGAAAGAAAAGAAAACGAAAGAGCAATTTCTTAGTAAAGCAGGCTGATCAGATAGAGGAAGGCCTTGGTCTGAATTCCTAACTGCTTCCTTCACTCAGTCTCGATATTATGTCTGGTGGTCTTCCCCCCCCCCCCCCCCCCCCCCCCCCCCCCCACCCGCCCCAACCATGCACCAACTTCCTCCGTTTGAGATGTGCGATCATTTCACACGCTCATTATTTGATGAGTAAATATGTAAACGTATAATAATCGACTAAATTACATTAGATTTAATATATATTATAGCATCTTATTACTATAGATTATATAGTATACTGTTTCTATTCATAGCTGTCAGCGGCCACGGCAAAAAAACAAAGAAACCTTATCCAATAATAATCTTCTTTGGCTTCGTTATATACACTGGTCGGAAGGCGTTTTGACATCGACGTCGTTTCGTCGCATTAATTTCTCCAATGCAGAATTTGCTCAATAGTTATTATGTCATCGTTGAGTTTCATGACATTGCTAAGTTTAGAAATGGATGGATGGCTGTTTTCTATAGTGGAGTTAGGGATCTAAGGACTGCATGCTTTCACCTTTTTTACGCCAGGGTCGTTTCTCTCATGCGGCTGAGAGCGAGGAGAGGTCAAGGATTGGCTTCGACCATTTTCTTAGTAATTACTAACTGGTGTCGCTTCGATCTATAGTTCCATACCGACCGAACTGTATGCAGTCGACATGCAAAAGCCTGTTCTATGTATACAAAATGCTTGTATATACGCATACAACGGGCTCGAGGGATAGTCGGACGGGCGTCATATTTCACTGGAGGCCGCAGCCGCTGAGCGAGTAGGTGTCACGACTGTTGGTTGCTGTTAACGTTAGCCTACCATCATCATCACCATCTGTCATCGCTAATTACTTAGCCATCCGTGCATGTAGCTTCGTCCAGAAGCAACAAAAACGATTCCATCATCATTCTCTCAACAATGGTTTTCTGTGCAGTGTAGCAGACGACCTAGAAACGCCATCTGATCCTCTAGTACAGTGGTTCCCAACCTTTTTTGACTTTAGGGCCACTTTTTCTAAGTTGGAGGACACGAGGGCCACTTTTTCTTAGTTGAAGGACATTAGGGGGCCAAATGTTAAAATTTAATTAACTAAAAGCATATAAAAGTGTTAGAATTGATTCAAAATAGGATGTTTGATGCTATTCATAGACGTCAAAATAAAATAATTTGTAATATAAAATAATTATATGTTATATCCTGTACAAATTGTCAATTTTTTATATATTTTTGTTAATTCTTTGAGTGATGAGGGCCATTTTTGAGGACTGGCGGGCCATTTTCTGAGACCTCGCGGGCCACTTTTGGCCCGCGGGCCACGGGTTGGGAACCGCTGCTCTAGTACAAGGACTCGGACCTCCTCTAGATTATACTCTTACGGCCATACATACATACATACATACATACATACATACATACATACATACATACATACATACATACATACATACATACATACATACATACATACATACATACATACATACATACATACATACATACATACATACATACATACATACATACATACATACATACATACATACATACATACATACATACATACATACATACATATTACATACATACATACATACATACATGCATACATGCATACATACATACATACATACATACATACATACATACATACATACATACATACATACATACATACATACATACATACATACATACATACATACATACATACATACATACATACATACATACATACATACATACATACATACATACATACATACATACATACATACATGCATATACATACATAGATACATACATACATACATACATACATACATATGTACGTACATACATACATATTACATACATACATACATACATACATACATATTACATACATACATACATACATACATACATACATACATACATACATACATGCATACATACATACATGCATACATACTTACATACATACATACATACATGCACAGTGCACACATATAATTATTATAGTCTATGCACTCTATGGTCACTTAGGGTAAAAACCAAATCCAGGGGAGCCTCTAAGTCTAAATCCGGATGATCCCTAAGCTTGAAACGGAATACAGCGAAAACATCAAAACAGTTATTGTATAGCCTACATAGCAAATGTTATATTTGGTACATATGAATTTGCCAATTATTATGTTACCAACCATGCAGTAACACGTTGGTTTAGATCTACTTTATGCAGGAGTTTTTGCTTTTCTAATAAATGTATATGTACTTCCTTTGTTGGTGAAATGTTTCTTCTCATATAGCCAAATTCATAAGCGAGCGTTTAGACTATATATACCATAATGCAGTTAGTTTACTTTAAATTGGTTCTACACAATTTTGTGATGACGATCAGATGGAAACGTTTAAACCAGGACGACGCCATTCTGTATTGGTGGAATATGAAATTAATCAAAGCCTGTCATGACGCACTTCGGAACCCATAAAACTATAATATGGACGACTAAGTAAGCCTACCTACGCATAAGCTTCTGCTAAGTTTATTGATCGACTCGGCTTGTAGACTATTGCAAGCATAAATGCGTTTATAGATCTGTCATTTATGTCAAATTTCTGCCGATGACATTAGCACAAAATTTGATTTAATTTGTATCGTATAGGCCTATATATATTATAGTGAACAAATATGGCGCATAGAAAGCTTATTTGGCCAGTGTATACGATTATATGATACGACTATCGAATGGAATGATCTATCAAATCCACGGATATGAATCGAATACAAATGCTACGGCGATACTGCTATACTGCGGAACGTGCGTGATAGTTACAAGATATACAATGTATCTGTTGAGAAAGAAAACAAGGAAATGGACATTATTTATATTAGGCTATATAATATATATATCAGACAGAATTATTACATGGAATATACATATCCACATACACATGCATATATATACATGTAGACCTATGCATATAATTTATACAGACTTAGGCCTATATATTAACTTATCTAGTTATCTATGAACTGCCTCACTTCAATTATGGGAAAGCTTATAGGATGCTACATGTACACTGTATGAGCCTCAAGTTTGACGCGTTATATAGGACGATAGATCATAGGCCACGATATTTTATTCATGCACCTCGCATAAAGCGTGCATGTAAGAAGTGTATGTGTGTCTGCGTCTGTGTGTGCATGTGTGTGCGTGTGTGTTATGTGCCTCTGGGTATGTGCGTGCATGAATGTCCGAGATAGCCTATTTGATATCAGCTTAATTTCGTGTAGCCTATTTTTCACCAGAAAATCTGTCCTACATAGGCCTATATTCAATTTAAAGAATATGTTGTTGGTTAATTCCTGCAGGAAAGCAGTTTTGCCATAAGCCTAATTAATCATATACCGTAGAACTACAGTACTGTACACAGCAGGCCTATACAGAGTGGCCTTCATGCTCCTGAATCACACATCCTACATGTAAAGCATCGAGTGCAAATAGCCCTCTCTTTTCAGCACAAGGATATTCTTTAAATCTTAAACGAAAACAATCAATTCAATGATTTATCGTTTGTTATTGCAAATGGCCACCGGAAGTCCGTCGGAAACAATGGACGCTCGATGGCGGCCATTTTCTCACGTGACTGTAGAGGGTTCGATCCCTCCCACTGCAGATTGCCTATTATCTGCATGCTTTGTTTGTTTGTTTGTATGTGCACTTGTTATAGCGCCCCTTCAAGCTCTCTCTACTCAGAGGCGCTCCCGATGCAGAGCGGACACTGCATCGGAGTTTCACGCCGAAGCGCTGAGCAATTGTGAGTGAAGGACTTGCCCAAGGTCCCTACGCGGTTGAGGGTGGATTCGAACCTCGGACCTTCGGGCTCCAAGGCAACGACGCCACCACTAGACCACCGCGCCATGCAGTCAGCGTTCAGTCATTGTCCGCCAGAGACTTATATTCAACAGACTGGTAGACTTCCGACATACGAAAACATCTCAAGCAAAACCTCAGCAACGCCGAGATTTAATGGAGAATCGTGCGTGCAAGAATTATCGAAAATCAATGGCTATAAGAGTTCATATATAGGGAAACGTTTAGTGTGTTCAAAACTAAAGACAAAAAATTTAAATTGAATGCTATGATGTTGAAAAATATTTACCGCGACTTCAAGCAATAAAATGCATGTGAACAACTCTCGTCCTATTATTTCTCTTCCTCTTCCTCGATTCATTGTACAGAGGCTGCGAGGCACAAGGTGAACTGAAGGAGCATTTTCTAAACAAAGTCCATCGCGGATATATGGAGACACTGTACATAGCAACCTCTAAAACATTTCGTTCATAGACGATTGAAGTCGCAGCAGGAATTCGTCTTTCACTTTCAAAAACATGTGACATTATAAGTTTGACAAACATTCAAATATAATACGGAATCACGGATACCTTTCGCTTTTAGAAACAATTCGTAGCGCTGAGCAAATAATTAATTGATGTGTGTCTCCTCAGTGAAAAAGTATCTCTGCAGAAAACGGTTAAAAAGATTCAGACATCGATAAAATGGCAAAGCTTGTGAAACAGTTGAGCATCTTTTATAATTATTATGTCCAGAATTACTTAGCATCTGTACCTGCGCTCCTCTTTTAATTATTCAATTATAATCGAACAGCGTTGAAGGGTATAATAATTAATTGCGTTGGTAATTATTCAATGCCTATGTGCCATCTGCATTCTGCAGTGTTGGTCATTAATGTTTTTATAATAATTTAAGATTTTATTCGGAATAATAACGGTGGCAATCGTTATAAAACATCTTCCCACCATGCATGGGTGCCTCACTGCCTTCCTTATAATAGGGGCAAGTCAAGAGGGGAACTTGTCTCCCTAAAAAACTCAGACCTATGTTTAATTAGCCTACCACTTTGGTTTTGAACAAATTCCTTCGCACTACAGCAGTAATTAATAATGAACAATGTGAAATTGAGAAATTTTCATTCTGAAACCTCTGAAAAGTCCGCATGTGATGAACACCTATACGTTGTCAATTGCATTTTTCAAGTTCTGGCAAAAACTATAATTTAACCACGGACATTGTATGTTGCCTCTTCTGAAAAAGTATCTCACTACCGGTACCGGAGACTATTTGAGTAGTCTTCGAATAAATCTTGAATAATAATAATAACGAGAATGCATGGGCTGAATATAATGGACGTATAGGTTATCTTGCTCACACACGGTCGCTTTCGTTATGCTGCTATACCATTTGCGACTCTTGCATGATAGCCCAATATGCTGTCATGTTTCCAGTGCCATGTCCCTGGAGTTCAATCCCTCAAATTCTTATCGCACTGCAACAGACAAAACTATAGGTAATTTATTCCATTAGTAATTTCAAGATTTTATATGGTGCAGCAAATCCAATCGTCTCATGCCATCAATGCACTGTTTTGGTGTTCAGATTAACCACGGAAATTTCAGACCTTTAGTCCGAGTGCATGGGCTCAGAATATATAATATGTTTCTCTTTATAACAATATGCGATTATACAAGTACATGTCAAAGACATACAAGCGTTTTGTTGTCTCCTGTAAGGATGCCGCTCTAGCTTGTTTCTTTCTCATCTATATGCAGTGTTAGAACTGTGGAAAAATAACTGGGGGTTGGAATTTGAGTGTGAAAACAAACTTTACTATGGGGCTCTAAGAAATACTGAGGGATTGAAGCCCCCATACCTCCTGGCAATTCTCACCCTGCCTATATAAACTAACATGCCAGGAAGTGATTGAAATTTATAAGAAGCTTCATTTGTGATCTTGGACTAAAATCAATAGTAAAGGGACTAAAGGCAGGGGCTTCTATCCCATGTATTGGCGGGCGCGACTTGCGCCCAGTGAAAAATAGGGGGGGAACAGAAGAAACCCAAAACTCACGTCGATAGGGGGAAGGCCAGCCACGGAGGCAGTGCAATCTAGTCATCTCTAGGAAGAAGTTTCCCCCAGAAATTACTTCCCCCCCATAAAATTTTTCAACATTGTATTAGTTATTAGTTATAATAGTATTACTATCTACATTATTTCATCACATGAACTAGCTGTTTTAATACGCCACGATAAAATTTACTATTACCTAATTATAATAATATTATTTATGGCCTACTATTTTAATTTGATTTAATGTTAATACTTGTACAAATACTGTATTTGTACAACAAAATGCAGTGTTTAATCTGGACATCTCTGGGAGGGAGTTCCCCAGGAATGAGAATTTTCCAGAAAAATCGATAGGTGTTGTGAACATGTATATAGAATAATTTCCCCCCTCCGTAAAAAGTATATAATGCGACATTGACCCCCCCCCCCATATAAATTTGACAGGTTTATACAAGTGCAGTTATCCCGTCAGTAGAAGAATTTGACTACAAAGCATCGAAGTAGGCCCACTAAAAATAAGGTCATGAATCAGCATTTTGGGGAAGTAGGCCTAAATGTATGTTTCAAGTAGGAAAATTAGGCGAAAGACAAAAAAATGTCAGAAAATTTCTGTCTGAGCGGTTTCCGTTCGCCCAAAACAACCATTTACCCCTCCCCAAAACCTAAATTCCCCCAAAGCAGTGTGACTAGGTAACACACTGATTAAACACTGAACTAAATGGCTTATCTCCAGTGTTATCTTTCAAATTTCAGACTGTCAAATTTCAAAATATTTTGTTCCTTGAAAGGCTTGAACACTTAGAAAAACAACATCATTATTATGTAGGCTAGGCCCACATTGTATTTTATTGTATTGCAGAAATTTCAATGCGTAAATTGCAAAAATTTCTAATGGGGGGAGGGACGCATATCACACCCAAAACCCCTCCCCGTCTTGGCGCTACGTGTTTCGATGATCGTCTGCTGGATGCTTGTTTGTCTCTCCCCCCAGAAACCTTCATTCTCTAGGCCTATAGTTAGGGGACAAGATTGCATATTGCCGGGAGAGTATGTCGGCTCAATAAGGGGGGAAGAATATGCATTGCGCCCGCCTGCTTAGGGGGGATAGAAGCCCCTGACTAAAGGCACGCAACGTGTAGGGCTGTAGGCCCTATGCTAGCATCAAGTTAGTTGTACGTCGAATTTCCTTACAGATATTTTATGTTGTCATTTCGGTGAGCAATCTACTTGTCATTCTGAGGCCAGTGTTCACAGCGGCCATATATCAGACTTTATTGGCAATATTTACCAACGTTTTCTTGCTTTATGCATCTGTGGGCCAATACTCCTTGTGTCTGTAACATCGTCACCGGTTTGTTTCTCTTTCTTTGTCTTCTGTACACGTGTTACAAAGTGCTTAGATTATTTCGAGACTTCTGATCAACTTTCGCCCAACGAACTCTACCATAGACATAAACTGAGGTTACTGACCGTACGCCCGTTAAAAAAGAGGACACTGCATGGTCACCAAATTACGTTTGACCAGAACAAGTAGGCTGAATGCAGCCGTTAAACTTTGATGACCATGGCGTCCTACAATTGGAGTTAGCTTATTTGATGATTCGTCCTCTTCCTTCAGTTTTTCATCGTCATCATCATCATCAATCGTCATCATAATCATCATCTTCATCATCATCATCATCATCATCATCATCATCATCATCATCATCATCATATTATCATCATCATCATCATCATCATCATCATCATCATCATCATCATCATCAGGCATCATCATCATCATCATCATCATCATCATCATCATCATCATCATCTTCATCATCATCATCATCATCATCATCATCATCATCATCATCATCATCATCATCATCATCATCATATCATCATCATCATCATCATCATCATCATCATCATCATCATCATCATCATCATCATCATCATCTTCATCTTCATCTTCATTGTCATCATCGTCATGATTGTCATCAAGGTATAGTCATCGTCTCTATCTTCCTCTTTCTAATCCTCCTCTTCATCCTCCTCGTCCTCCTCTTTCTCTTCCTCTTCCAGACACTTGCGCCTGCTGTTGATAAATAATCGAACAATAATAGGCTTTGATTCACACGCAAACTGCATTGGTTGGCCTGTGTAGGCTAATCACAATGGCAAAATGCTTGAAACGTTGGTTCTTTCTGTTTAAACATACAAACACAATTATACGATAATAGGATATCGTTTGACTTTGACGATAACTGGATACATTCAGTGTTCACATTAATTTCACTCTCGGACTGTAAGCTTATAGTCCAAAAACTTGTTCGAAATCATAAAGTTAATTTAATCTGAAACTGTTATTTTTCTGTGCCAAAATCTGAATCCGGCAGTGTTGTTGAAAGTATCGGGCAAATGTACTTAAGTAAAAGTAAAAGTAAAATGGATTTTAATTACTTAAGTAAAAGTAGGCCTAAAAGTACTCATCACAAATTTTACTTAAGTAAAAGTAAAAAGTAGCCCCTTCAAATAATACTTTTTAAGTAACAAGTAAAAGTACCGAGTCTTTCTATAAGCTTAACTCAATCGATTATTAACCTTCAAAAATACTAAATTCTCGAAATGGCACTTATCGTTGAGTCTAGTATGCACGCTTCCGATTCATTGTTAGCACAATGCACAGCTGAAGAGTCGTTCTGCTGCAGAACTGGCAGTGCATCCAGCGTGCACCACGCATCGAAAAATCTATTTTTAGGCATGCAAATTTGAATAAGCTGTCTTAGCTTAGCGAAACGAAATGTTAATTAGCGCTTTGAAGTAACGAACATTGTAACGAGTGTCGCATAAATTGTAGCGAAGTAAAAGTACTGAAATATGGGTAAAATTTTACTTCGTTGAAAGTAAAAGTATTTCATTTTTTCCATACTTCGTTACATGTGAAAGTACTCAAACTTTTACTTAAGTACAGTAACGCGTTACTTTTACTTCGTTACTGTACAACACTGGAATCCGGTTTCCTTTCATTCAAATACGCTGTTGCATTACCGTACACACACAATGTCTTGAAGTCTGATGTGACTGTCAAATACGTTTTCTTACACTTAGGGCCTATCCATGCTTTTTCGTCATTAGGCCTACCGGTAGCCTACTGTGAATTTGTAAATATCATCGCACATGAATGACCTCTGACCTTTGCCAGATCTTCCAATTATTATTTAGGCCTACTCATAATTTGTTAAACTTAAGACAAACATATTATAAAAAAACTATGATTCATGAGTCGTCTCATAAGCAATCTGAGAGTCGGTTACATCTGATCCATGTAGCACTCCCCTCTCCTTCCTTCCGCTGTGATGGGAGGAAGCTAACGGTAGCAACCATCGGAACGAACGATCGTTTATATTCAAATAACAAGGAGTCTGCAGCTGCTACATAAGATAATATGTAAACAGACGAGTTCGTCTGCGAATGAGCGTCAGAGGACGTCACGAGATGATAGCGCCATCTATCAAGAACGGAGAGAATGACGACGGTGAACAGCAGCAGCATATATGCTGCTCGGTGCATCGGGGACAGACGGCAAAAACAAAAACAAACAAATTGGTTTCTACTGATGACGCGCTCGATCAAACTTGACATGATGATTTTCTGCTTTTTTTACTTCGCTGAACCAAACTACAAAATAATTATATCGTAGGAATAACAAATTCCGTTCGGAAGAGATTTTTATCAGCTAATTCGGAATCAAGTCCTGACATGCGCTCGTCGCCTGTCAATGGATTACTAATTATCTATATGCGTATTTTAGTCTCGAGTCTCGACTCAGAACCAATGAGAAAGGAAACGAGCGTTTTACTGTATGCACACATTGCACAGTGACGGCCACAGCTGTGCAATTTCAGCGGGTCATGGTAGTCGTTCAGCAGGTCGAAGAAATCAAATGTAAAGAAGATATTAAACATTCCAAAGAGTTTTTGGCAGGTCATAAGGCAGGTCAAAAGTAAAACAGGCAGATTGCCAATTGACCTGCCGCGACCTACATGTATGGTGGTGCCGCCTACTATCCAGCCCCTTATAGAACACGAAAGGTCTGTTGGGCGTACTTTGATAAGAAGAATTATAGTCTTTCACACAGACGAAGAGAAGAACATTCTTAAGAAATTTCGAGAAAAATAACTGGACGCCGACTTAAACTGCGTGACATCATTAATTTTTATGGGCCGCGTTTGTTTTGAAGCGTCTGATGTAAAAAAAGCAAGGAGTCGCTAAATGTGTCCGCCAGGTGTCTGAGAGTCGCCGTTTGTGCTTCAAAAGCTGAATCATTGTCTTTTGAAAGTTCGTCATCGTAACGTAATTGTAATCGTAAACTCAGAATTTCTACAGCGTCACAAAAGTTAAATCATGTTCCAACGACCACCCAATTTTTTATAGAAGGAACAATCGGTCATACATAGCCTACCTGGAATACATTCAGTCCTTCGCAAAATCGCATTTTCTCATGCAAAACCGGGTAGGCCTAATGCTTTATACATTAGCGCTACCTATCCAATGACAAATTGTTCCATAGGGTCGTTTCAGATAAAGTGAACCATCAGGTTGAGTGAACCAATTCTGCTAGAAATTGTCTGTGCAGCAAACTATTAATGTCAAATTCACGCGGTGGCTATTTTTAGATTGCGCTGCCTCTTGGCTACCAAGTCAGCGGGTTATTTGAAACATACCTAGCAACTTCATGTTATGATCGATAGAGAAATGTCGGACGCCGACGAAAATTCCCCAAATTGAAGTGTCCTACTTTTTAAAGGGGGTATAACAAAAGTTGGTTTTACGGCTAAATGCATTAACCTATGCAGGGAATTTTTCTCTGTATGAATTCGGGCATGTGAATGAATTAAAAAAGCAGTTTAAATGTCTGATTGAACGATTCCGCGAGCCGTTTGTGCCAGTTTAATCATGCGGTCCACTTTGCTTGCACACATTGGTAAAGTGAACCACAAAAGTCCAACTAAAGTGAACCAGTGGTTCACTTTATCTTATAGGCTAATAGCCTGGTAAATGAATTATAGATAGGCCTAAATTGGATATTACTTATGACTACATAAAAATCAGCCCACATTATAAGCAAATTAATGCTAGTAGCCTAGACCTAATAATTTTATTATCGAAAAATCCATTTTTGAAGTTTAGCTATAAATTTATTTGCACCACAATGGGAAGACTCCACCATCATGGAACAAAACATAAGAAAAGAAGGAGAAAGAAAGACCAGCAAAATTGTCACTGAAAAAGACAACAATAAAAATAGACCTATACGTGGGACCCGTGCAGGTTGTATGGAAAGAGCATTGAAAGACAACATGCTTTCGCAAAACAGGCATGCATATAAGAGTTTCATCAGTTTTTGGCATGTGGTGGCCAGTTATTTTGAGACTTGGCCATTGTGTGATTCAGTTTCACCAGGCAACATTGAAACATTGTATTAGGCTACCAGGTAGGCCCCTACCTAAAATTGGCACCCAGTTGTGAGATTGTAAAAGTGTCTGACAGTCACTCTGACTCGAGCTTAAATAGTGGTGTTAAGAATGCAGAACCTGCATAATCCAACTCTATCAAGCAACTTTAACAGTGCCTTAGTTTTTGGTCTCGGTTCAAGCACAGGCATTGAGACAATGTCAACTTTACAGATATTATTTTGGTACCACACATTGTTTCTTAGTTCCAGCAAAAATTTATTATGCAAGCTAGGCTATAATAAGATGCAAGAAATTTTGACTCACAGAACTAACATTAGGCCTCTCCCAGTACTATCAAAAATTGTAGAGAATCAAATCTTAACCATCATTGAATAATTGTTATGTTTGACTGCATTCCTCGATGATCTTGAATCCACAAATGCAATTGTGGCTGCTCTGGTCAATTCAAACTTTGGAGGTTTGCTGTTTGTGCTCTTTTTGCCTATTGCCACTCTCTGTGTGGTACCAAAATAAGATCTGTAAAGGATAGCTCTACTGACATGAACGTTGCATAGCTATGACTAAGTCACTGGTCTAAGTCATTGGTCAAATGAATGCTAGATGTGGCCATCTCTTGAGCAATCTCAGCATTACCAGATCCATGGTTGACATAGGGCCTAGTCTCAATGCCTGTACATGAACTCATGATCAACTTCTAAGTTCAGTTTAGGTTGACACATATTAAAATTGGTGCAAATGTTTACATTCTGCTGTGATTTATATAAACTATTAGGCTTTTGCAATTGGATAAGTGTATAGTTTGATACAAGCAAGATCTGGTTCACTTTATCGAAAAAACTGATTCACTATATCTTAAACTTCAGGTAAACAGAACCACTGGACATTAAAAGTTTGAATTGGTATATGACCCACTCAACCTCAACACCGGCCCAGTTTAACTGCATAGCCTTATAGAGCAATCACTGCTCTTTAAAATGATGTCTTTGAATCCTTGATACGATGCTTCTGAAGGTAGCAAAGTGGCCAAACGTGAAAAGTGGTTCACTTTATCTGAAACGACCCTATCATCTGAGTGAACGGCTTGCATCTCTTGGCTAAAGGTCACAAAAATTCAATACTTTTAAGAAGCAATCATTTCGCATTATTTAATTGAAAGAACATTATTTGGTAAGCGAATAAGGATTTCAATCAGGTAATGGTGTCACAGTGGCATATAAATCATGCAGACGTGTCATCATTTGGATTGTCTCAGAAATCATAATAATAAATAAATAAATGTATAAATAAATAAATGAAATTAACTTCTTTGTTGCATGTATCCAAACGCACAAATTATAGCCTAATGTAGGGCTATAATACTTCACATCACGAATGCTGTCATATCCGTGTAATATCCGCATATCTCTGGGCTCTTGGTAACTGCTGCATGTCGCGTTATAACGACTTGTTATTTTCTCATGAAAAGTAAATTTAATTCTAGAGCACTTCCCTTCCAAAGTTTATTATTCATGCCTTTTAAATACAATACTACAATCAGCTTTGACTTTAAATTAACAGCTGAATAAAATCATATTGAACATAAAAACACATAATTATAGGCCTATAAAGTATGCAGTCGTAGGTTTATAGGTCGTACCTGCACTTCCACCGTTTCAATTTGGTTCTCACAAATTGTTCCTCATAAAACTTTATTTTATCGTTCAGAGGCATGTGACTGCTCTGCCTATAGGGGCCTGGAATTTCTTTCGTCGACCCTGATTGGTTCATTAGCTTTAAAGTGAATTGTGTCATCCGAATTAAGTGCTCGATCACTTTGTGGCTCATGGAAATAACATTGCTGAATTATTGGCCTTAGCACACACACACACACACACACACACACACACACACACACACACACACACACACACACACACACACACACACACACACACACACACACACACACACACACACACACAAACACACACACACACACACACACACACACACACACACACACACACACACACACACACACGCTTAAATGTAGGCATAGATCTATACCTTGAGGTAAAATGAATTTGAATGACAGTACCAGTTAATCGCAGACCGTTCATTCAACAGGTTTGTCATTTGGCTTTCTACATGACAATGCTTTGCCGTACAAGACATAATAGCCAAAATAATCGAAGTATTTCCTTGTGTATGTGGACCTTCAATATTTATATCGAACCGTTCGCTTTTTTGTCTCAACAATCGTCTATGTCCTTCTCATCGTTGAGTCGTGTCCTGTGTCTACGGTCGGATGACTTCACAGCGTTAAAAGCAATCAACAAACACACACGCACGCACACACACACACACACACACACGCACACACACACACACATGACTCTGAGATTAATATGCTATTACGCGTGGGACGAATCCTCCTATTATAGGTCTCAATGCCAACCCACTTGGTCGAGAGATGTCTATACTTTGAATAGATAATGAAAATAATAAAACAATGATATGCCGGTAAATGAAGGACAGGCGGAATTGATAGAAAAACAACGTAATTGGAAAAGCTTGAGATATTGAGAAAGTCGTTAGGAAGAAAAGACCAATGAAATCTTCGATAGTGTTGAATAAGCTTATATTGTACCATAGAATATTGATTAGCAAAGTTGCTGTGACGACAAAAAGTCATCGTCATGTCTAGACGATAATTCATTTAAATTGAGTTCATCTCAAAAACATTATTCCATGTGGTTTCCACGGAGATTAGAATTCTGTTCTAAAGTAGCCGACTTGCAAACGATTATCAGAATGTTTCGCTTAACTACACTTTCATCATGCCAAATATGCTCTCTTAAATTCCAGAAGCACGCAGTGGCTTGCCTGAAGTGTTCAATAGGCTACTGGCATTTTTTAAATCTAATATAATTATCAATTAACCAGTCAATATGCGGCATAGCATGGTGGTCATGGAGAGATCATTAGCTTTAAAGTGAATTGTGTCATCCGAAGTGCTCGATCACTTTGTGGCTCATGGAAATAACATTGCTGAATCATTGGCATTAGACACACACACACACACACACACCTCAAAGGTGTACTAAGGTGTACAAAGAATGTACTAGAAGCGTGGGCGGAGTTTATCAGGGGGTGGGGGGCGGCTAAGCCCCTCCAAGAAGGCCCAGATTCAGCTTTTTTACCATGAGAATGGTATCTTTTCCGGGCTTAGCCCTCCCTCCAAGAAGGCATTAGCCCCCCCCCCCAAGAACGGAAACCAAACTCCGCCTATGACTAGAAGTTAAAGCGTGTGATCACCCAGTTTTCACTATATAGGACTACACTAAAAGCATAGAAAATCGCATCATCACACTAAAAGAACAGGGCTAAAGACAGGTTGCAGTATTTATGTGCAGGTGACAAAACACTGTAGACGTATTAGCTGAATAGAATGATTCGCCCGGAGCTTCCGGATGGCATGCAGTCTTGAGTAACATGTAGGCCTACAGAATGATTTCGTCGTATACAGCCTACTTGTCTAGCATCCTCAAAAATTGGACGTTTGCAACACTTGATCTTGATCTTAAGACATCAAGAGCTACACTTTTGTAGACATTGTGGTAGATATTGACTAAACTCATCATGCTTTACAACAAAGTTCTTGCATTTTGAAACGATTTTGAAATATCAGGCACAATAAAAAAAAATCGCATCTGTCACAACGCTGTCGCTTCTGCAGTGCGAACACCAGCCGCATTGATACCATTAACGAAAATCATCGTACCGTATCATATAAAACAGGCAAAGCAGAATCATAGGCTTATTTATATGTGAACGTATGCTGCAGTATGCATACAATCCCACTTAATATTGCGCGTGTGAAAAGTCGCCCACCAGAGTCTGTAATAATCACCGCTGGTTCAAGAGAGCGAAACTGTGTTTCCAATACACAGTGTATTTATTAGGCAATATTATTATGCCTCGTACCCTGCGTCCTCAGCTCGACCACAATCATACGTCTTCAGCAGTTGACGTCGCGAAATAGAAGTGTGCAAATGGGCGACCCTTGACATATGACCCAGAAAAACGACCAGGTTTACGACCCGGTCAGGGCTCAGTTAATATTGCTGAATTAGGCGAAGAGTTTGCTGACCCAGACAATCTAAGCCGGCAAAGAAAGCGTAGACTATTATACCGCAGGCGTGGTCGCTGTGGACATCCCAGGAGATGTCATAACAACCGATCACTTTTTGCTTGCGTTAACATGTCGAAGAAACACAGGAGAGAAACACAGAAGTAAGTCTTGCAATCGATGTTCTACTACATCTTTTGACCTTCTTCAAGAGTTTCTTACTTCGGAAGCAAACATATTATTGCCAGTAGCCTATATAATATGGACAGTAATAGAATATACCAGCACTGAGCACATGCATACATAAGTAATAGACCTAAATACTAACAAATACACTAGCACAGTCTAGAACTCTAGATAAGACCACATACATCAATAAGCCTATTACATACATACATACATACATAAGCTTACATAGTATTACATACATACATGCATACATACATGTACATACATACCTATATACATACATACATACATACATACATACATACATACATACATACATACATACATACATACATACATACATACATACATACATACATACATACATAAGCTTACATAGTATTACATACATACATACATACATACATACATACATACATACATACATACATGCATGCATGCATGCATGCATACATACATACATACATACATACATACATACATACATACATACATACATACATACATACATACATACATACATACATACATACATACATACATACATACATACATACATACATACATACATACATACATACATACATACATACATACATACATACATACATACATACATACATACATACATACATACATACATACATACATACATACATACATACATACATACATACATACATACATACATACATACATACATACATACATACATACATACATACATACATACATACATACATACATACATACATACATAAATACATACATACATACATACATACATGCATGCATACATACATACATACATACATACATACATACATACATACATACATACATACATACATACATACATACACACACGCATACATACAGCGGGATTTTTAAAAATCCCTTTAGGGCCTCCCTTTTGTAGCCAATGTGAACGATGTGTGAACCTTTCATGTATACTGGTTGCAAAATAAAAATATTTGATTGATTGATTGATTGATACAATACATACATACATACATACATACATACATACATACATACATACATACATACATACATACATACATACATACATACATACATACATACATACATACATACATACATACATACATACATACATACATACATACATACATACATACATACATACATACATACATACATACATACATACATACATACATACATACATACATACATACATACATACATACATACATACATACATACATACATACATACATACATACATACATACATACATACATACATACATACATACATACATGCACATACATGCATACATACACGGGCGTTTCATTTGTGCAACCACACTTTCTTCGTGAACGAGGTCTGGCTCCCATCAGCTTCTAGGCATAAAGGTCTCAAAGATGTTGATCCCGAAGACTTGACAACAGATTTTCTACGTCTGATGAATTGCATCCATATACAACGACAAGCCTCCACTATAGCTACGGTATAGCTAAAACACGTCGCCAATGCCACCCTGAGTTCCTATCACAGCCATGTCTGAGCTGTCCAATTATCTGTGCGTATAGAGCAAAATTGTTTCCCAGCCTTTACTCCAATGTCATCTGTAGCTGCAATAACAACTCCTGGCATGCACCTACCAATCAGTATTACATTACATTACATTATCCATGTCTGTTGTGCGACAGTAGGAAATGGCTTTAGCTGTACATATACGGGGCTGAAGCGCAACAGTACTGTCAACTACAACACACTGCAGTCTCAAAGTCGCATGAAAGAGTTGCACGAGTTGGGTTTTATCTGTGAGATAACTGTAGGCATAGAATGCCGCTATACGTTTACAATTGCGATCATCTGGCTGTGTATAGTTGAGGGCATGTAGGCCTAAGCCTAATGTTTGTAGGCGAACATTCTAAATCAGACCACTCCAGATCCTTGTATGATGTTGTTTGCATAATTATTTGGCGCGCCATCGTCTGATACACTGAGTAAGCACCGGCGCAATAGAAGAATGTATGCACACATTTATATAGCGCCTTACAAGAACCTCACGAAGGTCCAACTAAGAAGGTAATTACAGATACATGCAGTAGAAACTGAAGACTAAGGATATCCAAGACAAAGGCTGTAGCGATGTCTCAGACTTAAGTAGACGGAGCAACCGATTCCTCCGCCAGAAGCTTTTCCGGATGTCGTCTGTCAGACCGGAAATAGATTGTTTTGCTCGGTTTGTTAAGTGTCAGGCAATTTCTTTACTGTCAGAGTCGATAATAGCAAACGTAGACGTTCTGCGTCTTTTGACTGTTACCGAGAGCAAACATCTCTCTGGCTTGATAAAAAAATATACTGGCCTCTGATTGTATATTTTACCTGGACCTAACTAACGACGAAAAAAGTCAAGGAACAGAAAGGAATATTCCCATAATAATGATAATAATCACGACAATTTATATGGCGCCTTAACACAGTTACAAGGGCGCACACAACCAAAGAGCTTCTGATTGGCAGTTTGGCTGCTGTTGACAGTCGCATGGGAGCACACCTTTTTATGCCACACTTCACCGACTATAATTAGAAGATCGGAAGATTGGCTGTCAAACG
>OX243812.1:47852870-47960370 GCA_945859605.1 Lumbricus rubellus | reverse complement strand
GGCAACTTATAAAGCCATCATTTTTATGTATAAGCCATCATGATATTACTTATGAAATAGATCTTAGGTGACTATCATGTGTAGCCTACGTGTCTATTCGGCTGTTTAAGCAGAATGACAGAAGTGTCAACGTATTTCTTTATTGGAAACAGGTCTACAATTATTCCAATTAGGCGTTTACGGGTTGTAATGCAGTAAGTGGGATTCGTAGAGTAGTGTAACTTCAGTCAAAATACTGTTTATAAAATTTTCTGATGCAATTCTTCTGAGATCTCTCAAATGCTTAAATACGCTTTTCTCTCTCGCACTCGTAGCCAAACCAATGCCTTCATCAATGGCATTTTGGTATCGTTACTGATGGACTTGTTCTAGCATATCTTTGTCGTATAATTAAATAAAAGTAGGGCCTACAGGTAGCCTAAAAGCATGCGATATTGAAAATTGTCACAGGAGGATTAACTTGATTAAGTAAAAGTGTGGTTGGAGGAATTGACTGGGACAAACATACGGTACTATGACTGGGCATTTTATAATTGGAAGGCCTGTGTAATTATAGGCTGCATGCATATGACTCGGACGCATACTTGTTTAGCTGTCTCTCTTGGCGCTCGATCAAGCACCGCCTTACAGAGGGATCGTTATCGTATTCTCTGGATTTATTAACCGTTATTTGAATGCTAAGCACCAGACACGAGATTATTTTCGATCGCTGTGCTTTGTCAAAGGATTTGTCCAATGTCCAAACCTGTCAACTTTTGTCAAGTGAAGATGAGATGAATGAGCGTCAGGGGACAGAACTTTAGATAGGTGATGTTAAAGGAGTTTTTGTATGATTCGAAGGCTCATTATTTCCCTTTGATGGATAGTCTTAAGGTTGTCCGCAGTGACCAGAAATTCACTTTCTCTTAATATATCTCTGCAACGATTGAATCTCTCGCGTCAAAAGAAAGCAGCCATGGAAAATGATGGAAGTATAGAACTGAAAATCTTGTCTAGTTTGTAGGAAATTAGGTCTACAACATGATGAAAACACGATCCATCAATCACTCAAGTTGTCTACTGAAAATTGGTCGATGATTGGTGAAAATAAAAATGGATAGCGTGACGGAGAATATCGGGACTGCACGAGGAATGGACTGTGGACATGACAACTGCAGTCAATAACGGTCGGAGACAGATAGAAGCGGACACTTCTTCTTCGTGCATATATGCATACGACTATAAATAGGCTATACATGCGCATTTTGTTTCTGGCAATTTCAAATTAAGCAAATCACGCCCGTATAGCTGATTGCAAAAGACCATGCTTCCGTGCATTCCCTATCAATCCATTCACACCAAGGATCGCATGATTATAATTATAGCCTCTAGATGGCAGAAAGACAATTTTTCGAAGCGTTACGATTTAACTATCAATGTATTCTGATGGCGACTTATTCAGGCGGATTATTTCATGATAAACAACAGACTAGGCCTATGTAGATCACACAGTGGAATGAAGCAGCCTGTGGTTACCGAGAGTCATTGACTTGCTTTAAAAAATGTCGGCGACATGATACCAATAAATAAATCTATCGTAGCCTATTACTCGCTGCGATTCGGAAAACAATATCGGCGATACCAACAAGCAGTGGGCTGGGCCTATTTGATCGCAATATTGACTCATTAATTTTGTGTTTAAACAAGCGCTCTCGAAACTTAGCTCTAAGCGCTGTGAGGATGACGATGATGATGATGCCGTCCACCCTCATTCCTGAGGGTCGGGTACCAGAGGCAACGACAGCAGCTTGCTCCATTCCTCTCTGTCCTGAAGCGCTGTAGAAATCTAGAATTTACGATTACCCATACAGATAGATCTACTTTGTTTCGAAACAAGACTTACAAGTCATGATTTTAATTTACCTTCACATGTGTAATGTAAAATATGTCGTTCCCTTGGCTTTGTTTAACTAAACTGAAGCTCTAACTCTGCACCTCTCAGTCTCTTCTGAAGGCAGTTTCGTCGTTATCATTCTCCCACAAAGTTTTTTTCAAAGATCCTGTCAACTGATTTCTAACTCACGTTGTCAGTCGAAGTTGGTCGCTGGCGACGATGCTGCGATGAGTAAATCTTCCAGGTTGAGAAGGAAGGAAGATTAACAGCATTCGGCTGATCCGAATTTCGCATTCCACCCTTCTATGGCCGCAACGTTTATCGCTGTGTTCCACGTAACACAGACCGTTCCGCAATTGCATGTGGAACAGAGATTATTGGTTCCTGGGCGCTCACACGTCATCGTCTGCGAGCGTCAACTGTTCCACTGTGCGCTTCATCGACGGACTATTTAAAGCGCTGCTGCAGCTGCTGATGCTGATGCTGATGCTGCTGCTGCTGCTGCTGCTGCTGCAAGCAGAAGAAGCATCAGCTCCAATGCAGCAGAGCGAACGAATCCACGAAATATGTCTTCAGCAGCCACACCACATGCAACGCTCTCTGGCGGTGGCTCACAGAAAACGGACAGCAAACCACCGACACGCACGCACGCACGCACACACACACACACACACACACACGATCACACAAGACACACAGACACACACACACGATTACACAAAGATACGCACACACAGATAACACACACACACACACACACACACACACACACACACACACACACACACACACGTACTGACACGCACGATTATACAAAGATACGCGCGCGCACCCGCACACACACACGCACACACGTTTAATATATCCTATATTAAATTGCACCAGTGGGAGAAGCAGAGTCTACAGAACGAGTAAACAAGGCTGCACTAATCACTATTTTACTTGCTGCAGCTGGTGTGGACGGACGGACGGACAAACAGACGAACAAACGAACGGACTGCTGAAGGACGAACGGACCAGCGGACAAACGACTGCTTGAAGGAAGACATGACGGACGGGCGGACGGACGGACGGACGGACGGATGGCTGCTTTCACGGCAAAACGCTTGAAAAGGGTGCATCATTATGGTTCTATATCAGATGACAGAATTTGACTCGGAATGTCACGACGGGGGACATCTCGAGGAATGATGTCACGGGGAAGGACTATAGGAATGTCACGAGGGAGGATGTCACAAAGAATGTACGAAGTAATCCTGTTTAATAATACAATTCATCTAAACGAATCATTTCTGAATCTTTTCATCATCTCACTCAACGAAACGACGGGTATGCGATTGTGGAATTAAAACTGACCGGGTTATCGAGGCTATCTCCACGGCGACATCATTGAAATTGCTGTCGTCGATCACTCCTATATGTTCCAGTTCGGTTACTGTCTCTGGGCTACGACGACGTGTCAGTGAAACTCCTATAACATCTGGATCGCAAGCATATATTTAAGTATTATTTTGTATATTATTTTATATTATCTCGATCAAGACCACGATCTGAATGCACCGGAAATTATGGAATGACGTGGCGTCCACTCAAGTGAACAGCGGTCGTGATGGACATCAACTGACAAATTCAGATAAACTATGTTTTTAAACATAGTTGTAAAAAACGTTTTTTTCGGTTTTTTTATTCTCTCCCAAAAAACGTCGTTTTTTTCGTTTTTTATTTTTCCCATCGTTTTTTATCGTTTTTTATTATTTCTTTAACTCTATTTATTCATTTACTTTCTGTTATTATTTTCCATAATTTTAATTTTTTCTGATATTTCTTATGTTTTCCGCCAACGCTCAAGGATTCAGCTAACTAAAGTCATTATTTCATGGTTTAACATCATCATTTAAGAGATAGCCTACGTGTAGTAGGTTTCTAATCAAGATTTTCATGGTTAAAATGCGGTTTTGGATGAAGAAAAGTCAAATTATTTTCCGTTTCCGTTTTTTATCGTTTTTTGTCGTTTTTTATTTTTTTGAAAAAACGTCGTTTTTTACCGTTTTTTATTTCGTTTTCATCGTTTTTTACATCTATGTTTTTAAATGTCCGAGGGTGAGTGGCAGCTCTACCATACAATGCCATGTAGTTTGCGGTAGATCATTTGATGTAGGTCTACTGTCTATTTTTCACTTGATCTGCTTTATGAACTTGCAAAAATCTCTTGGACTTTTGTATCTCCTTAACATTTAATATCATCGACTTGGCAAATAACTCTAATTACGATGATATGCGACATGGTAGGCTACTACGCATGGTTATTGAACAGCATTAAAATTCTTTGGTGATATTTTGCAATTTCAGTTTAGCTGAAAATGCCAAATATTACCATCGCCACAATTAGAGAAAGACAAAGAAGATGGATAGAGCACACACTCAGAGGAGACTCGATGCTAAGAACAATCATAGAGGGGAAATTGGAGGGGAAAACAACGAGAGGAAGACCAAGACAAAGACTGTTGGACTGGATGATGAAAGACGGTTATCAGAAGCTGAGAAAGAATGCACAGAACAGGGAAGAATGGAGACGTCAAACATTTGAACCTGCCTAAGGGCAGAGAACAGAAAGAAGAACCATCGCCACCTGACGCTGTGCGTGTGTGTGTGTGTGGCAGCGTGAGAGTGGAATGAAGGATGAGGCATTCAACTATAACAGTCGAACTCTAATTACCATGATAATCTCAGTTTGACTTAATTTCAAGAGTGTTTTCATCTATCGGCCGGTAATACGAATTGTCAAGGTGTCGGAGGTGAAGGATCGTTTTAAGGTCGTCTTCGTCGTAGGCCCAAGGCATTGTTGTATTCGTAGACTCCAAATGCCAGCTCTATGTCTTCCCCTTGCACTACTTTCAATTGAAACGAATTGACGCGGGAAATGACATTTTGAAGATGTCATATAGGTCTATGTGATTTTACGGATGCAAAGAGCCTTAAAGGTCACACGGACACAATGCATGTTCTAATCTAGGCTGCTGCAGAGTTGTACTTATCTTCAAGTTAATATGTCTTAAAGTTAAACTGCTTCAGTAAAATTTAAAATATTACTAAAGTATATTTCGAAATTTCCATTTTCCGTTTCGCGCCAAACGTAAGTCACTTTTCAATATCTCATTTTCAGAATTTTCGTCAGCCCGAATGATAAGCCCAATAGACATGTACTGCGCCTAAAATGGATAACACGGCCACGGGTGGCAGCTGCACTCTATCTAGCAATTGTTGACTCAAATCGTTCATTTCGCCAGAGAAGTTGTTATTTGAGGAGATTTCGCAATAATTCTTGTCATGTTCCGGGATTCACAGAGGCAGGCGGCTATCGAGCATCCAGTCCACGACTTCAGGACAAGACACGTGCTGCATATAAATCAGTGACAATGTGGATTCACAGTCTGCAGAAGAGTACAACCCTGGGACAGGATAGATTCACCGTTCGGCATATAATCCTTCATATTGATTGAGCGATGAATTGTTTTACTCTTCAGAAATATTGATGGCTTGGGGGTTAAGGGTTAATCGATAAGCTCCACAAGACTCTCGAAAACGCGGACAGATGGATCCATTGAATCTCCTTTAAGCCTATCGTGGTGACAATTTCAGCCATTAAATAAAATGGCAAAATCCTAAATCAGCATTTGTAGCTTCTGACAGTATAAAACTATACCAACGGTTATCCTCGTATTCTCAGACGTCTAAGAGAATATTATCTCGTGATCCATTGAATTACTTGCCCAGGTATGCCAACTCTTAAGACTTAGAATTAAGAACAGAACTACATGTATGCTTCCTGAATATATAAAAGTAACTTAAAGCAGGGGTTCTCAACCGGTGTGTCGCGACACACTAGTGTGTCGCGAAGCGACCGGAGGTGTGTCGCGTAAAAGTGGTGTGTCGCTGGTGTGTCGCGAAGAATTGGTGTGTCGCGACACACCAATTCTCACAGCATACAATTAACCGTCGTTCTTGCATTACACTGACTTGTTCACTTTAGCCATTTGACAGGCGCAGGCTGTGAGAATAATAATACAATTCGAAGGACTTCATTTATCTATTCCATTTGATCTCAATCGGAAACAGCCACAATGTTCGCCTTATAAATAAGCCCACATGCACTGCCTATGTAGGCCCGCATGACATAGACAGTAAATCTATAAGACGTCAGCGAGCGCACCGATTAAAATTATATCCAGTGCTGTAACCTTCGAAAATAATGGGGGAAATTATCATAAGGAAAAAACTTTTGCGATGCTAAAATTGATGACGCGGAAAGGTTGTTTGCGTATTCAGAGAGTGACAATTTACAATATAAGGAAGGTGCACAAGGCCCAGGGACCCAGAAGTCCCAATAGCCCGTTTTTTAACTACAAAATTACTCTTACAGTAGGCCTGCTCATTCCCGTTTCCGTTACAATTATTCGACGTTTGAAGGGCGTTTATAGTTTCGGTAGTGTTCAGCTACCTTTATCCCATGTTTTCCTGTTTTGTCTTGAGCTATCAGGGCTAGTGGTTTGGACTATGGACAATTTACGCTTTTTAAAATCTAAAACTCAAAGAAATAGGTACCGTACGAACTCCTAATAACCATACCTCAAAAGCATTCTTAGCCCACCGAAACCGATTAAAATCTTTACCAGTCAAGAAACTATCTGAGTGGTATTTTAATCTTCTATCACGATTGGCACAAGGTTGCAAGGTCAAAACCTGAAACATCCTTCTTCATGTGCAGCTGCTATATAGTCACGTGTTCCCCATAGCAATCAAACAAAAGCAAGAAACACGACAAGTTTGCTGATATATTTCCTCAGCAGTTGTTTAAATTGCTAAAAACAATCACTTGCAACTTGTAAGTATACATTAGAACATCTTTATGGACTGAATCATCATATTCTTACAGCTCTCTGTATCTATTTTTGTTACCAAACGAATGTTGGCAGGTCTGTTCAACTGCTTTTGCCAGTCAATCACCATTTGACCTCGAGTCAGACTCCCATGCAATTCCACAATCGCATAGACTTCTGTAACTTCCTCGACAGATTTTGGGTCCAACAAAACAGACATTGCAAGCTGGTCCCAGAAGACGTGTTCAGTCATTGCAGATGATTTCGAGAGAGCCACCGCATCGTGGTCGATGTCCCTCATCAACGCAGATAACTTCGTCTGACCAGAGGCATACTCTTTCTCGTACCAATCCTACACATGAGAAAGACATACAGCATCAGGGGCGGATCCAGGGGGGCCAATCCGGCCATGCCCCCCATTTAGAAATGCCCATGTATCGTGCCCCCCCATTTGGTTTCAGCGGCTGCTGAAATGGTAGGCATATGATTTTCCCGAAAATTTGGCCGGATGACTAAAAAAAAAGGTCATCAACTTTTTTGGTGGATGAAATGGTATGATTTTCCCGAAATTTGGGCGGATGACTAAAAAAAAAAAGGTCATCAACTTTTTGGCAGATGCAAAATTTTTTGGGTCCCAGACCCAAGATGTCTAAATTTTTTGGCCCCCCCGTCAAAAATTTCTGTAACCGCCCTTGTACAGCATAATTATAATTCATCTAATAAAAAAAACTAATCATGCGTGCATCACGTGTCAATACAGGTTACAGTCTACAGAACTGGCTGCAACAGGTAAAGGTTGGATAAAAAAAGCTATCAGCAAACATCTATTAATGCATCTGAACAGGGCTGTTTTAAAAAAAGTTTAGAACTGCACAACCCTTTCTTTTCTTTCCCATCCTCCATGGTAAATTACTTCCAATCGGAGGACAATGCCCATTTTTTGCTAATTTTAACTGGACAGTACAGAAGTGCTTCTACAACTGCACAAATCCGTTTAAAACTGCACATTTTGTGTACAACTGCACGTTAAAAAAGCCCTGCATCTGAATCCTATGTGCAAACTTTGCCAGCATGCACACTTTGCACACAGTCATGAAACCCGATCAAAGAACCCATCGTCCTTATGAGGTTCATAATTATAAGATCCCTCTGGATCCATGAACATGCCCAATTGTGCATGACAGGGAAACAGCGCAGATGGAAAAGTCCAGGCATTACCATCACCAATACTGCTTTACAAACCAAAGCATAAACGAATCTACAAGCTTTTATTACTGCAACCGGATTGAGACGGTTCATAGTTCTAGACACCTAGCCTACATGCCTATGCAACTTCTGTCTTTTAAAATATGCTGTCTACTTCCAACGCTCAGAACCTGAGAAATAGAAACTATGCTTTCACTGTGTCTCCTGTCATCAATAAAATCAACAATTTTGAACGTAAAACATTCTCGGCGAACGTCTGAGATCAAATGGCCTGCTGCTTGACCTCCATGATTTTATCTGGTGCTACCTTATAATTATGACATAGGCTGCCTTTTGTTACCTTATAATAAATTTCAGCTGGATTAAAAAATTCAGCGCAAAGTCTTCAGCAGCAGAAATGGCGTATACCGGTAACAGAAAGGAGCAAAAATAGCCTACCCTCTTTGCATGACTGGTATTTTGCATGACTTCATCCCGCTGGCCCTGGAGACGGTAGGACCAATTATACGTTAAAAACTGGAGTGGAATTACAGATAGGCTATAATATTATGTCGTTACTTGACACAGGTTATACCCACGATTTGAGAGAGACGTCCTTCCTCTTACCAAAGACTTAGTAGCCTACTAATTCAGCGCTTTATCTCTGTCGCCTTCGCGGATTCTTTCGGTAACCCTGTTCCCGATTTAGAAGAATGGTAGCATCTCAGAGACAATAATAGTAATAATATAATTAGTAGGACTATAACTAATATTACTATTATTAATATTGATAATTATTATATTTGTAATAAGCATGCAGCATTAGGCCTAAATAAGGAAGATGTAATTGCCCATTAGTAATTAAGTGGTTTCCATTTAAAATGGAAGATATTTTACTATTTTGTTACTCACCCATGACACTCCATGCTGAAGACAAGTCTCGTATGTGATCACTGAGGGTTTTATTTGAAGTCCATTTAGCACAGCTTGTGCTGCTTCAGGGTCTTTCCAGAAGTTGTGTTCTGCCGCAGGGGACATATTGCCTTTGCCTATTGACATACAAGTTCATCATGATAGCCCACTCATTATTAATAAATTTTATAGCTAATGATAAAATAACAACGCACTCAAGGGCTCAAATATTTACACAAAACCTTTACAAACAAGATAATATAACCCACAATTTCAAGAGAATCTGATGTAGTATATATCTTCTATAGACACACACGTCGACACTTTAGACCCTCTAAAGCAAATCCATTTCGCTTGCAATTGTATTCTTTTTTATTAAATACCAGGATGATAGGCTATCAGAGTCACTGGACTAGACGAGCCAAGCTTCGCGTCTTTAAATGGCACAGACCTAGTATGTCTAAACAAGTCAGCTGAAATCAAAGAAACTCTTAATTACATTATGATTTTGATATATGCATACATCGCGCCTTATTGATTAACTTCGAATCGAAAGTCTTCGATTTTAAGAAAGTCACTAATTTTCTAGAGCAATAAATAAATATATACAAAATGCATGCGCTCTATAAATCTGTTAAAACTACCTCCTGTGAAAGATGTACAAACATTTTACCCTGATAGTTTCCTCCCATTATGATACAGTCCTTCAGTTTCTTGCCAAAGTCCGCATCAAGTTTCAGACATGTTGCTATATTCGTCAACGGTCCCAGAGCAACCAAGGTAAGAGAACCTTAAAACATGATAATGTAAGTTGATTTTCGTCTAAGTTGTTGCTAGTGCAGTGCAATGCTTTGTGAAGGCCTGCTAATGCGAAACATGTGGACGAAGTTTTGACTTTAATACTTTGTCCAGTTCAATTGATGAAAATTAATGTATTTGATCATTCCAGTCGGTGACTTATATTCAAGACTTCGCATTTCAGGTTGATGTTTTAACGTAAGAGTTTATATTATCCATAAAATGACGGCACAATCAACTCCATTAGAATTTATGGCTCTAATAATATAAAAATATATCTTTAGTACGGTACTTTAAGTTTTGCTGCCCATTTGCCACTTCTTGGACAGCGAATATCATTCGTCCCTATAGCTAAGGTACTGTATGTAACTATTATTGATAAACCTGTGCTAAATATAGTAAGATCCTACTAGGATATGCTGAGACTAGACGACAGAGAGCCAGAGATGCATGCTCAGTAGAAATCAAGGAAAGATTGACTGGATCCACTTCAGGTATGGTGACATCCCCAAATCCATCTTTACCAAAATATGCATCGTCCTGTGGAGACTCCATCAGCAGACAAGATTCACAACCTTTGTAGACTGGAATCTTCGTGAAAAGAAATACACAGTGGATTCAACACTAGGCTTATACAATTAGGCCCGCTTATACAATTGGCAATATTAGGCCCCTATATTAATTAGCCTATAATAACCATTATCAAATGTTTATTATAATTATTATGATTAGTAGGCGGCGCTAGGCGCCCTATAAACGCACATTTTAACACTGCAAACTGACACAACCTAGTAAATGTAATTGATTTGATTTAAACTGTATCAGAAAATGTCCAGATAAGAATATCTTAAGAGTTAAAACTCGTTAAAATCAGTTTTCTACGAGTATTCTTAGTTGTAGGCCTAGGCTATAGCTGAAAGATCTTTAGCCTATCTATGTCCTCCAACATGTTATTTTAAATGGATTGAACAGAGTGAACTGTATACATGTGAAACTACAACATTGCATCATACATATTGTTCAGTGAATGCTATTAATTATTTCTCAATACGATCACAAAGGTATTGAAGCACGTTGATAAAGCTTACATCACTCCGGTGACAGAAGGTGATGAGCCTCAGAGCATTTCTAGCACTATTGTCAACGCTGCTGTTCCCAAAGACAGTTGTGAGAGCCAAGATTTCAACATGGCTGGCATTCAGTGCCATAAGAATGGCTTGGGCATCATCAGCTCCAGGGTCACAGTCTATGATAATTTTATTTTTTTCCTTCGACATTTTTATCTAAAATCCCAAAAAGACATGCATTTGTTTTCAATTTTAAATCAATCACTTTCACTGAATGAATTTGGAGATAAAATATTGACATTCATTCAGTTGTCAGCTCTTTAACACCAGTTCCCAACCTGACTTTTTCCATAATTATCCAGAAAACTTCTCTGCTAGAAGAAAAGATCGTTAATGGTAGGCGATGTTCGTATTGTTGCTATGCTTGTCTGTTAACTGCATATAGGATTATAGCGAGAATCTTCTCCAAATATCTTGGTTATTAGTGGTGCTTGGGTCAGTTGGTCTGGGAAGGTGATGCTATGAAAGAAATCCAGTAGAGCAATAAATATGGCACATCCGTAAATATAGGGGTCTGGCGAGGGCCCAGAAGATGGAAATGTTCAAATCTGCTATTTCTATTCAGTTGATTTGACAGAAGGCATAGACGTACGAAAGAGTTTAGCAGCGGGGGTGGCGAAGATTTTGCTTCTGCCCGAAAAATAAATGCGGAAATCTCGTAAAAAAATACAACTTTTCCCAGACAAAAAATTAGATTTTTTCGTCATCGGGTTGAAGTCTCACCCAAAAAACAGACTTGTCCGAAATTTCCCGAAAGTCGACGACTTTTATTTTTTAATTTTTTTAGTCATCATATTGAAATCTCGTGAAAAATATACTACTTTGTTAGGCCTACTATTTTCCCGGGTCTGCTTGCCCGAAAAACAGACTTGCTCGAAATTTAGGGGAGGGCATTTGCCCCTCTGGAACCCTGCCTCGTACGCCTGTATGACAACAAGGATATTGTATTTCACGGCCATCATGATGTCTATTCAGTATGTCTATAGGCCTAGGTCATGTCTATTTATTATAGTGCTGATTGAAAACTATGAAGATTGGGCAGTAATAATTATAGGCCTGCGTTTGCACCTAAAGTAAATCAAGGCCAGAGCTTGGTTCCATGGCTTACTAAGCTTAAATTCGACACAGCACACGGATATCAATCTGTCGACTCTGTGTAACCTATTTCCCGCTCACCATCAGCTTAGCAAAGTCTCTCTGTCCTTCTCTTTCTATCTTTCTCTCGCATTCTCCATCCCTTATACCCCCTCTCTCACTCCTTTATTTCTCTCTAGATTTTCCTCCCAAAACTTCGCTTGTTTCTGCTCCGATCTTTCACCTCCACCTCTCAGTCAGTCACCTATAGCTCCACTAAATGTCTCTCCAACAAGCATTAGACACTGCAGGCCTGTATTCTGCCTCATGCACTGTCCGTTCTTCTAGTCTGTCTGTCTCTCTGTCTCTGTGTCTGTCGGTCTCTTTCTGTCTCTCTCTCTCACTCTGTCTCTCTATAGGCCCTATCTCTCTTTCTGTCCATGTTGTTTTACGACCCACGTTCATGTGTGCGCCTTTATTACTCTTATTAACTGAATTTATCGCGTGCACGGTCACATAGAGGCCCTAGTTAACCTATGTGCATGAGTTTTTGACTCGGGTTGTCAGCTGCCAGGAAAATATGCAATATCCAATTGCTTGAAAGTCAAGGAGCAACAGTGAATTTTTAAACAGCATTAAATTTTGAAGAAGGAAGAGAATTTGAGCTGCGAGAACTTAAGAAAGTGACATTCGATTCCATTTCCGGAAGCAGAGAATTGCACGCGAGCCCATAATTTTTTCCGTCAAATTGTTGCCTGTTAACTTGATGATCACAGGCAGCAAGAGGAAATGCATACACATTAGGCCTACACATATATTCTGATACTATCAAACATAGTGCAACCTTGCATATTAACAGGTAGCTCGAAGTTAATAAAAACAACTAAAGGCGATATTCATGTGATTCAAACAAGATGAGCAATCAAATCGACACTCAAAGGAAACAAATGACATCGCCACCGCCGTATAGGCCTACTCAAGTACTCATATTTCCAACACCAATTCAAGGCAATTGCTATAAATATTATATGATTCTGATTCTCGGCTTTGCAGAATGCTATCGCGATACTTTTATAAAAACAATCCAGGGACTTACATGCACAAGTCGGAAGTTATATCGGCGTGAGAGAGGTGCTCAGTTGTAAACAACGGTTTTTAAAATTAGGCTGGCTATAGCAAACCACCAGTTTTCTGTCATAAGGATAAATATTAAATAAGCCCAAAGTTAATCTGCGGCAATAGGCCTACAGTAGGCTACTCGCCTATGTCATAATATGCAACTGTCAGCGTCTTATCTACCTAACCGTTTATAATTAGGCCAATATGCCTAAAGGGCGAATTTGCATTCCTGGACCATGAACCTGTGTCTCTGCTAAATCAGACACACAGTTGTTGACCTCGTGAAGCTTTGCACGCGCGCGCGCGCACACACACATAGACACACACACACACACACACACACACACACACACACACATACGCACACACACGCACACACACAAGCGAGCGCGCACACACACATATACACCCGCACACGCACACATTATGGGCGCATAAGCGCGCGCATTAGAATTCTGACTCGGACCTCCTTAGGGCAGCCCTTTGGACAACCCTTTCGATTTGACGTAGCGTTCGTGAATAAGTTGGTGCGTGCCCCACGCTTGGCTCTCGGGCGGGCGGTACTAATTTGTGCGCATCCATGATTGCAAGTAGGCTTAAGCTCACATGTAGGTTATACATGCATGTACGCGTATGTACGTACGCATGTATGTTTAAATGTATGCAGGTACGTACGCATGCATATGTATTATGTAAATGTATATGTATGTATGTATGTATGTATGTATGTATATATATACATGTATATATATTATATTAGGGCTGTTGTTCGATTAAAATTTTTAATCGAAATTAATCGCGCGATTAATTTTTTAATCGCAATTAACTGCAAATTAATCGCAATGCATTTCCCTCAAATATATTAATCTAACTATTTTCTAACGACCCTTGAGGCATAATATTTTAATGACTGAATGCGTTCTTTCTATTGCAAACATATTTAACAACCTTGGCTTAGGCCTATTGAATTTCTGCATTTAGTTTGTTGAACAGTTTTGTAGCCTATGCATGACAGACAGAATTGAAACACTGTTCAAATCAGTCAACTGCTCAAAATCCGTTAATTTTTTCATTTGAGCCACCAGCGGCGCCGCCAGGATTTTTTTCTGTACGCACAACTTGCACAAAAGGATTTTTCTCTACGCACAACTTGCACAAAATAATATGAAGCGAACAGCGATCGATACGAGCTTATATATATACATATATAAATATATATAGGCATACAGTGCTTAAAGTGTAAAAAAGAAGTGCCAGGACGCTGTATTGTAATTGGTCGTCAGTGGCGACGCCGAAGGCGCGCAGTTGCGAGTGCCGAAGGCACTTAGCCCGTCGCGTTCCGACTAGGGGGTCTGGGGGAGCGTCGTAAGCTCCCCCAGCGGGGTCTGGGGCGGAGCCCCAGCGATCAGCGCATTTTTGGCTGTGTCGACCTCAAATGGAGCCATTTTTAGGCTCTTTTTGCCAGCTATTTGTGAACGATATAAAGTCGCGAAAACTTCAAGAAAAGTGGTTTTTTAGTGTCGCAAGCTACCAGGATAACAATAGAAATCAAAATGTTAGTGTAAAAGAGAAAGGTTTTTGTCTTGGTCGTAAGCTCTCGCAGCGGGGTCTGGGGCGGAGCCCCAGCGACAAGCGCATTTTTGGCTGTGTCAACCTCATTTTTAGGCAGTCATGGCCGGTCGTCCGTAACTGCATGGACGCCAGTCATGGACGACCGTACAGGCAGTGCTGGCCAGATAGTGGCAGGACCAGGGCCGGATTAAGGCATGTTCAACATGTTCGGCCGAACAGGGGCCCCCACACTTTAGGGGGCCCCCACAAATGTGTTAAAAAAAATTTTTTTTAGCAAATTTCGGCCACACGGCTATTTTCCAAAAAATTTCGGCGGATGACTAAAAAAAAGGTCATCAACTTTTTTGGCGGATGAAATGGTATGATTTTCGCAAACATTTCGGCGGATGACTAAAAAAAAGGTCATCAACTTTTTTGGCGGATGAAATGCATGATTTTCCCGAAAAATTTGACAAATTTTCCGCAAAAAATTCCCGAACAGGGCCCCCACAAAAATTCCCGAACAGGGCCCCGACATTGCTTAATCCGGCCCTGGGCAGGACGGCGTCCAGCCTCGAAAATAAGTGCCTGGACGCCGTCCATGACCGTCCTGGCACACTTTAAGCCCCGTGGCCTATATATATATACCGTATTTGCCTACTGGCGATTATAAAATTTCAATAGATTCAATAGAATTTCATCGCTTATAATATTTCACGCTTTAATTTACAATTTGTTATTTTTAATAGCCTTTCAGCGCTGTACGCACTTGCGTAAGTGCGTACGCCTAGCGGCGCCCCTGTGAGCCACCTTTAATTAAAATGCCTGTAGGCCTAAAATTTAATGTGAAATTAGACAACCGTTTTCTGACTATCAAAATTCGTTTTTTATTCAGCCAATTGTATAGGCAGGCCAGTTTATTTACATTGTTCGGTTCAAGGGATGTTCTTATTATAATTAACAATAGTAGGTCTACTACATGTATATTGAAACTCATTATTAAATATTTTAGTCGCAATTTTTTACAAGAGGTTGCGCGGTTCTTGCCAAACCCGTAGGTACGTATGTATGTATGTATGTATGACATTGTATGTATGTATGTATGTATGTATGTATGTATGTATGTATGTATGTATGTATGTATGTATGTATGTATGTATGTATGTATGTATGTATGTATGTATGTATGTATGTATGTATGTATGTATGTATGTATGTATGTACATGTATGTATGTATGTATGTATGTATGTATGTATGTATGTATGTATGTATGTATGTATGTATGTATGTATGTATGTATGTATGTATGTATGTATTTATTCAATTCATTCATTCATTCATTCGGACATTTATATAGCGCTCCTTCAAGTAAAAAAACCTACTCAGAGGCGCTCCCGATTAGCTCCAGCACGTCTAAAAAGAACAGTTTTAAGTTTAGCAAGGAACGATCCTGGTAGAGTCCGAGGGTGTAGGCGCAGCTCAAAAGGAAGGCTATTCCAGACCACCGGACCAACCACAGAAAAGGCTCGATTCTTCATGGTAGCAGTACGAGCAAAAGGAACCAAGAGGACTCCCTTATCAGCAGAGAATAGCTGACGACGTCCTTGGATACCCAATGTAAGGCTGCTGGCTGCATAGCTCACGGAGGTAAATTGGGGTGAGGCCCTGACAACATCGCCATACCAATGCAGCTACCCTGAACTCAATACGCTGGTGAATAGGGAGCCAGTGAAGCACATGTACATCAAGCATGTAGTTTGAGACATGACCATATTTAGGGATTTTCCCAATTAAGCGCGCAGCAGAGCGCAACACCCGGTCAAGACAAGTCAATTTGCTGGATGGGAGGCCAATGTAGAGCGAAGAGCAATAGCTAGTCAATGCGAGATGTAACAAAGGAATGCACTAGAGTAAGAGTAGTAGCAGATGTAAGAGAACGGATGGCAGTGCGAAGTTGGCGCAGTTGATAATAGCAGTCTCGTGCAAGACGGTGAAGTTGAGGAGCAAAAGTGAGTTCTTGGTCAAGTTGGACACCAAGGTCAACCGTGGTTGCAAAGGTAAAGCCAGGAAATTCAGATGCAAGAGAAAAGAGAGCAATGTTTTACAGTTGCATTTCTGAGACATGAATCATAAAGACAAAATACGAAAAATACAGAATTCCTACACAGGCTACGTTTGATTTTCATTAATGTATCGCTAATAAAAATAACCAGGTCACTGAGTTCATACATAGGAAGGAGCGACTAGTACTTATAGGTCGATCTACGGTAGGCGGGGGGTGTAGGCCTAAACTTTCATCCGAACTTTTGCAACGAGAGGCAATACAATTAGATTTAGATCCCGGTAGAATGACGCTTTAACGTCGCAAAGTAAAACGTTTTTAAGTGTCTTCGGTCACCCATTAAATGTACACCCACATACTTACGGAAATCAACCCAGAAAATTGAGTTAGGCCTATATATCACCCAATACTCCAATAGCCCTACATCGAGCCAATAGACTTGGTGCACTCTTTGCTAAATTGTAGGGCCTATATGCACCATAATTTTTTATTATAGTACTATTAATAGCCTACGTACATGTATAGCATACGATTTCATACTGCACGTGCTTGACTAACAGTGAAGATGTCCCTATAGCCACACATTATGATCGTAAGCCTATAGATGGGCAGCCTAAAAGGCAATGTTAATTGTGTTGTAAGCCTGTAGGGCCTAATGCTGTTAAAACATGATAAAAATAGCTTATAAAGGCCTACATGCCCAAATACGCATATTACGTTTAATGAGTCAGCATCTGAATAACGATTTTGTGACTAGGCTAAGTCTGTTATCTGTGTGTGACGTAAAACTACATAACAGATTAGGCTAGGCCTATGAGGTAAAACTACATAACAGATTAGGCTAGGCCTATGAGGTAAAACTACATAACAGATTAGGCTAGGCCTATGAGGTAAAACTACATAACAGATTAGGCTAGGCCTATGAGGTAAAACTACATAACAGATTAGGCTAGGCCTATGAGGTAAAACTACATAACAGATTAGGCTAGGCCTATTAGGTAAAACTACATAACAGATTAGGCTAGGCCTATGAGGTAAAACTACATAACAGATTAGGCTAGGTCTATGAGGTAAAACTACATAACAGATTAGGCTAGGCCTATGAGGTAAAACTACATAACAGATTAGGCTAGGCCTATGAGGTAAAACTACATAACAGATTAGGCTAATCCTATGAGGTAAAACTACATAACAGATTAGGCTAGGCCTATGAGGTAAAACTACATAACAGATTAGGCCTATTATAATTTCGCCAAAATTTCCGAGGACGGTCTGACTAAGCTCCCCACAAAGCCCTACCCCATTCTGCTTAGATATAGGGCCTACTTTAAGCACACAGCCCTGCGACTTGATGGGAAACATTACTTGACACTGCCCACTGGGCCATTCTGAAAGATTTGACACCTCGAGATCTGTTCTAGACGCACGTCATGCGCATAATACAGGCGACTTCAAAAATACTTAAATCTCAAGCAATTGCTTTCGACAGTGACGTAGGTCGTACCTGAAAGGCTCGAAGACCACAGAACATCTAGGCCTACATTTATCACACTATGTCTTCCTATGGAAGAATGGTGTTCAGTAAAACTTATAAACCTCAAGCTGGGCACCAAATTATAATATTATATTTTATCCATTTATCAACGGTTTTGGTCTGGACTAAACTGAATTTTAAGGTGTCAAGGTCGCAACTCAGTTCCAGAGATGAAACTTGGAATTAACTGTAGGCTACTAACTAATCAATTCACAATATTAGAATTAGCTGAAGCAGCATGCCGTAAGTCCATCATCGTCATCATCATCATCATCATCATCATCATCATCATCATCATCATCATCATCATCATCATCATCATCATCATCATCATCATCAAGAACCAAAGCCCCAGTGCCCGCCACAATCTTCGTTATTCCTCGCCATTTTTGTCTTTCCAAGGCCGCATGAGTCAGTTCTTGTATTGGCTCACCGCTCCAATCTGTTATGTTGTCCAGCCATTCTTGTCCTGGTTGTCCATAATTGTTTATTAACTTGAACTTCGTTTTAAACACAACTGATGAAGTTTGACAATATGTCAGCTACTCGGCTGGCTTTCCAATTATCGCTCATAATTTTACTGCATCAACAACACTATCCCTTCACTTTTCCTCTTCCCACCAATGCCACTTTTGTCTCTACGTCAATAAAGAACGTTTCAACAAAATAAACTCTCTTTATCACCAGTCAATTGCACATACATTGTGAAAAACAGAGCGAAATGTTTCTTATTTGAAAAGCTAATTGTTTCACTATTGGAATTAGCAAAAAAATTGTTAATAAATTAGAATAAGAATTAGCACCAGGATACAGCTAATTGATTAGAATCAGCTCTTTGTCTAACAAATTAACTACCGGTAATTGATTTGATTCTAATCGAATACTTACTTCTAGAAATAATTGATTACCAAGAGTTCTGCTCACTATTTTCAGTCAAATGGGTTATACATCACTTTAAGTTGCAGCTCATGGGGGACCTAATTTTCCATCACAACTGGGGAAGATATACCTGGAATCCGAATTCTTGGATCCCAGGATCTTTTCAAATCCCAGATTCCAGGATTAACAATTAACATAGAATTCTATACTTTCGAGATCACAAAACTTCAGATTTTTCATTAAAATTACTTGCAATCCAATAATCCTGAGATTGAGAAGTGCTTCAGGATTACATTCCCTAATCACAACCACAATATGGGAGCACAATGTTCCTTGTCCACTGCGGACGATTTGTTTCACATAAAGCTCAAGAAACAATCTTGCTAGTTAAGCTGATCAGTTAAGCTAACCGACTAATAGCCATGTTTAAGCATCTTTGCAAGACTCCTGAAAAATGTCCGAGATATAAATGGTCTGATAAACAGTGATACCGCTCCAAAATTTAAGAAAAGCCAAGATGGGGCCTTAAAAAAAGCCAAGAAAAGCCAAGTTAATAATTATGGACTATATGCCACCTATTTTACTTCAAAAGAAGCTATTTTATCCGATAAATTGTGATGTTTTTTTAAATTATGTATAATTAATCCTGAAATTAATGTAGGATAAATTGTTAATATTTGGTTCCGTTCACTGATTTTCTAACATACTAACAACATTTTGGAACATAGTGCGCTAGATTTGAGAAATAAACGTCATCTTCACTTTAGTTGTTGTTTTCTTGAGTTCAGAAATTTTTCGTGCTTTTTGTTTGATCTTGAGAGCCATTAAAGCTGACTTGTTTGAATTTCTAAGATTATTAATGTCTATTGTTAAGTATCTGTGATCAACTTATCATTTATCTTTATCAAGTTACTTGCGATATTGCGCGGAATCTCGCGAAATTGCATGTGACGTCACAAATGACTTATATGCAGAGAGCAAAAGTTCAGAGAATAATAATAAGTCGGATAAATACTAATAAGTAGATGGAGCCTTAGTTATATTAATGCTAAGATTATTGTTATTTAGTGGATTATTGCTTAGATTATTGTTATTTAGTGGATTATTGCTTAGATTATTGTTATTTAGTGGATTATTGCTAAGATTATTGTTATTTAGTGGGCAGAAAAAAAGCCAAGTAAAAAAGCCAAGGTCCTTTGAAAAAAAGCCAATATCCCAAGATACGATTAAAAAAGCCAAGATCTTGGGAAAAAAGCCAAGGAGCGGTATCACTGCTGATAAACACAAAATAAGCATAACTTTGATATTAAGATTAACTAATGATATTCTGGCTCTTGAAATTCTAGATAAAAGTTTAGCTGTACATTGTACAGTGTACAATGTACATTGTGTACTCTTCGGATACAAGAAACCCTACTAGTTTTCTAATAAATTTCCAAGTAGTTGTTTATAGTGCATGAAACATGCTGCACATGTAACTTGGAGTCACATTAGAACATCTTTATGGACCGAATCATCATGTCTTTACACTTCTCTATATTTATTTTTTTCACCAAGAGAATGTTGGGAAGCTTCTTCAGTTTCTTTTGCCAGTCAATCACCATTTGACCTCGAGTCAGATTTCCATGCAATTCCACACTCGCATAGACTTCTTTAGCTTTCTCGAGAGTCTTTGGATCCAACAAAACAGACATTGCAAGCTGGTCCCAGAGAATGTATTTATTAGTTTCATGTTGTTTTTTCGTCACTTTCCATGCAGGGCGGTCGATGTTCTTCATCAATGCAGACAGCTTGGTCTGACCAGAGGCATACTCTTTCTCGTACCAATCCTACATAAGAAAGGAATGCAGTATATGTGAACTTTATTTATTTAATTATAAAAATTATCACACACTCAATTCAGTAAGCTTACATCTTAATCCAAAAACAAATGTCTCAGAAGATTTGTTGCATTGAGCGATGAATTTACAGCTCCTACAGTCAGTCCTAGGTAAAAAAAACTTTAATGCAATGCTGTTGAAGATGCAGGACTTTATTAAGAAGTTGGTTGGTGCATATCAGCAGCTGCAGAAACAGTTTAGTGCTATCAACAAATTCTGTGACAGAAAACATCATGGCCAAAGGACATCTATTATAGAGGCGAGTTTGAACTGCCTGCATATGGACTAACACAGCTTTGTCTGAAAAAAAGCTGAAAAATTTCAGAGCAGTGCCAACTGTCAACAGTCACTGGAGGCCTTTGCTACCAGACATAAAACACTTTACCATGAGCCACATAAAAAATAGGTCCAAGTTTTCCCAAATTCTAATAATTATAATAAAATAATGCAGAATTGTTCTTAGGATCAGCAAAAAATTCGTCAAATCAAAAGCACAAAATTCTTCATTCTTTCAATCTGCATATGAAAGCAGTGCTATCTGTGATAATGTAATTGAATATTGAATATTATTATTATTATTAGGTAGTAATCTTGGTAATGTTGGTGTCTAATGCACAAGCAGTATAGGCACCAAATACAAAAACTGTAATTTACTAAAATCAATATTTCTAGCCATTAGGCTAAATCAGAAACAAGAGACATGAATTACAAATTTAAAAAAAGTATAAAAGAAAGATCTTCTCGTATCCTGCTTTAATACAACTCACCCATGACACTCCATGTTCGAGACAAGTCTCGAGTGTAATCAACGTGGGTTTTATTTTAAGTCCATTCAGTACAGCTTGTGCTGCTTCAGGGTCTTTCCAGAAGTTGTTTTCTGCCGTAGGGGACATATTGCCTCTGCCTATTGCCATAGTATTACACAGATCAGTTCAAGTTAGTTCAATTGATTACTAAATTGCTTAGGTGATGTAAGGCCAGATAGGGTAAAATATTAACACACTCATGTGCTCAAACAATTATATTTAAGACTTTTGCAAACAAATCAAACTAAATTCTTAAGATATGCAGTATTTTTCATCTATCTATCTATCTATCTATCTATCTATCTATCTATCTATCTATCTGTCTATCTATCTAACTATCTATCTATCTATCTATCTATCTATCTATCTATCTATCTATCTATCTATCTATCTATCTATCTATCTATGTGATTTATATAGCGCCCCTTCAAGGGCTCTACTCAGAGGCGCTCCCGACCCAGGCCCAGTCAAAAAGAAAAGTCTTAAGCAATCTATAGAATGTGTCAGACATGTTCCGAGGTTGGGAACGCAGGTTAGAGGGAAGGTCGTTCCAGACGGAAGGTCCAGTGATCGAAAATGCCCTATTCTGCCTTGTGGCTGTGCGGGCATAAGGAACCATAAAGTCACCACTATAGGCCGAGCGCAAAGATCGGCGACCCACAGTAGTTGAGGTCAAGATGAAGAACTCACGAAGATAGGAAGGTGCTGTGCCCAATATACAGCGCCAAGCAAAAGAAACAACCCTGAAGTGGATGTGCGACTGAAACGGGAGCCAATGTAAGACATCACGAATGTAATGCGAGATATGGCCAAACTTAGGAACGCCACCCACCAAACGTGCAGCCGCCCGCAGGACCCCCTCATATGCAACACATACTCACTCAAGCAAATTCATTTCACTCAGCTAGTAAAGAATATCCTTTATTCAGTACCAAAGTCACCATTCCTTGAGAGCAAATTAGACTCAGCAATAGTGCACATATCTTTAACTGAGATGATATAGTTATTATCAGGGCTTAAAGTGTGGCAGGACGGTTATGGACGGCGTCCTGGCACTTATTTTCAAATATCTATGCCGTCCTGACACTTATTTGGCAAGCACACCTGAAAATGTATGGGGCGTCCTGGCACTTATTTTGGAAAGGTAAGGAGCGTCCTGGCACTTCTTTTTTTTACACTTTTGGCACTGGTTATTATGATATCAAACGAGATAGCCGAGGTCGAAGAAACGTTTAAGAAATGTTCAACAGCCCCTATGATCTCATCTAAGATTTCGTCCTCTTTATAAAATTCATTTATTTATTTCTAAAGCTATTCAAACTGCTTTGTGCGAAATATAAAAAAATTACCCCGATAGTTTCCTCCCATGATGATGCAGTCCTTTAGCTTGTTGCCAAAGTTGGCATCAAGATTCAGACATGTTGCTACATTCGTCAAAGGTCCCATAGCAATCAAGATAATGGATTCTGCAAACATAATTAACAGGCGTCAGTTGATCATTGTTTTTAATATCATTTAGGGAAGTGTCTCAAGTAATGCTTTCTGAAGCACTGGAAAATCTGTGCTAAATTGTGTCTGGATAACTATATAACTGAACACTCTCTTTCTTTTATCTTTCTGTCTCTATCTAAACTCCTGGTCTGCAATGTAGACTATTGTATTGTATTGTATTTAAACATTTATAAAGCGCCTCTAGTAGGGTGAACCGTTCAGAGGCGCTCCCAGTGCGCAAGGCCTCGCGAGAAGAAACAGGTTTTGAGAAATGACAAAGCAGAGGAGAGACTACCAGAAAAAAGTGTAGAGCGAACAGAAGGAGAAAGGGCATTCCAAAGTGAAGGACCAATTGAGACAAATGATCGAGACTGAGCCATAGCAGTTCTAGACCGAGGAACCAAGAGGTCAAATCTGTTGGATAAACGAAGTGGACGGTGGGAGGAAGCCGAGTGAGGACAAAGTAAAACATTAGTCAGATATTTTGGGGCAAGACTAGTTACATACATGTACACACAATGTACACTAGTTATATGTAGACTCATGGTGACTACACTCAGGTTTAAGATAATGTAGACTCATGGTGATTACACTCAGGTTTAAGATAATCATATGCGACTATGATGTGAAAATTTGGGTGGTGAATTTCTTGTGTAAAAATGGCAACACTTCAACATATTGGCTGAACACCCGCATAAAAATGAGACTGATTTACTGTCATTGCATGATTAAGTCAACAGGATTCAATGCATTCAAAATTCTCTGGTTTGTGTCATACTTCATGCATCTTCTCATTCAAACTACTCCACTCAGCTGGGTCACGTACATTGGCTTTTTAAATTAATAATGTCTGCTTCAAATCTCTGTCTACAATCACATAACTAATTCGACTGGTAAAAGCAGGTCATTGACCCAATCACATGAGAGGTCTATCAATTATTATTATTAAATAAATTTGTAAGCGCGCAAGGTCACATCGAAATGTGAATCTGAGGCGCGGAAATGTCGCTGCTGCATCACATGCCAATTTCGACTAGAGATCTGGAGTCTATCAACGTTGCTGCTGCATCACATGTCAATTTCGACTGGAGATCTGGAGTCTATCAATGTCACTGCTGCATCACATGTCAATTTCGACTGGAGATCTGGAGTCTATCAATGTTGCTGCTGCATCACATGTCAATTTCGACTGAAGATCTGGAGTCTATCAATGTTGCTGCTGCATCACATGTCAATTTCGACTGGAGATCTGGAGTCTATCAATGTTGCTGCTGCATCACATGTCAATTTCGACTGAAGATCTGGAGTCTATCAATGTTGCTGCTGCATCACATGTCAACTTCAACTGGAGATCTGGAGTCTATCAATGTCACTGCTGCAACAGATGCCAATTTCGACTAGAGATCTGGAGTCTATCAATGTTGCTGCTACGTCAGATGCCAATTTCTACTGGAGATCTGGGGCCTATCAGTGGAACAGGACATTGCCCCCTTCACTATTACCCCCCCCCCCCAACCATTACCTCTGTAGGATATTACCCCCTGCCACTACCTTCCTGTCATTGTCCCTCTTGATAGGATGCATCTTCTATACGTGTTAGGATGTATCAAATAAAGTAAGATGATACAAACCACACAAATAATCGATAAAATAATAAGGAAAAAATTGTATTTAAAATGGAAACTATGAATATCCAATTTTCCGCTACATTGAAAATTGAAAAATCATTCAGGGCCATCGTTGACTATCCATGCCATAGATTCACATTTCGGTGTGACCTAGCATGCGTTACAAATTTATTTAATAATAATAATAAATAATAACAATCGTTAATATCAGATATATTCATACCTAAATTTTGTGTGCGTTTCTATACGTAAACAACTCAAAACTTTTTGCTGTCCACTGGCCTGAAGTGCCAATATACATCCCGACAATTAACATAGTAATTAACAGCAATTAATGAACAAATTATTTATTGATTAATGACAACTAATCTTTTATTTTGTGCAGTCAACTGGCAGAAAATGTAAACAGAAATACAGGTCTATTAACGTCACTGCTGCATCAGATGTCAACTGGAGATGCTGGGTCTATCAATGACTCAATGTCTTTGGTTTTTCCAGTCAGTGTCGAAAATGAATATGAGGAAATTAAGAATTGAGAATGTAAGAATGTTTTAATTAGTTTAGCTTGTTACTGGAACCCTGCAGGAACAATGAACATAGGCTAAATTGTAGTTGCCAAGACACAGAAAGAAGTACAATCGAAGAAAGTGACGAAATTGGAGATTAATCAGATTATCACGGACAATCATCAACCTCACTGTCCCAGCTGCAAACAAAGATGCACCGCTAATGTGTCTGATGTATTAGGACATTGAGGAGTGTCCATTAAATCAGAGTTTTGGAAGGTCATATGGTTTGAGTGCAAACCCTCTATATTTAACAGCTGTAAACATTCTCAATTGTTCCATTGGAAACGAGGCTCACACATGTATAGAGCTAAAGCGAATCAATATAAATTTCTTTTAATACTGATTATAATGCTGATTTTGCGGTTTGCAAGGTTTTCCTTGTCATCAATCTTGGTTAAAACGTTCAAATGAATGAGATTCTTGTTAGACAGAGACTTATGTCAGTGGATGTTAATAAGAAAACATGTTGGTAGGATGAAGGTTAAAGTATTTTGTAGCATATGTTAAACACAACTAGATCTCGTATCTTACCAGGATATTGTGAGACTAGACGACAGAGAGCCAGAGATGCATGCTCAGCAGAAATCAGAGAGAGATCGACTGGATCCACTCCAGGTATGGTGAAACTCCCAAATCCATCTTTACCATAATATATGCAATTATTTTCAACTGACTCCATCAGCAGACAAGTTTCACAACCTTTGTAGACTGGAATCTTTAAGAAAACCAAAACTTCTTAGAATTTTGTTTTAACAGTGTATTCATTATAATTATGAAAGAGTTAATGGAACTAAATGACTTCCTAAAGAGGAGTGGTAAGTAATGTCCAAGCAATCAGGCACACTTCATTTAAAACTGTGGAAGCCTCTGCAAGAACTTAAATAGGCCTGCTCATTCAAATTGTAATTTCATCAAGGATGCTCTAAAAGTTACTCACCCTTGCATAATATTACAAATGTTACTTTAAATGATCTTTAGTCCAATGAGCAAACATAAAACTACGATATAATAATATTATTTTTTATTTTTTAAAGAATGTTATTGTCAATATGATAAAAAAAATATTCAAACAAGCTGATAAAGCTTACATCAGTGCGGTTACAGTAGGTAACTAGTCTCAAAGCATTTTCAGTGCAATTCTCAGCTGTGCAGTTTCCAAAGACAGTTGTGATAGCCAAGATTTCAACGTGACTAGCGTTCAGTGCCATAAGAATGGCTTGGGCATCATCAGCTCCGGGATCACAGTCTATGATAATTTTAGTTTTTCCGTTCGACATTTCAGCTAAAATCACAAAAAGCATGTATCATTTTCACATTTCATTATTCATTTTCATTTTATAAGCCCCTTTATTGACAACTGTGGGTGCACTCATGTAGTCCAGTGCAGTTGGATGAATATGCAGATAAGTAACTATAGACACTAGACAGTAATAGGATGGCTGTTTAACATCCTGGTTCCTTCATGAATTTATAGGCTACTGCCACTTCAAGAGAACTGTACCATGACAGCAACAGGTCTAATGCGACTACCTGCATCTCAGGATTATGCTAACAAGTATAATTGCATGTAAGCATAGCATATTATAAGTGTCCCATAAAAGAGCTGTAGGCCTACATCAGTCTAAGACTCTTAAGTGGTGCAAAAGTTTATCTACAGCAATCAATGCTAAGCAAACAGGAAATGGATGCAGTAGTGAACCCATTTTTATATCCATATGCAGCATCAAGCACAGTCAATGCAAACACATGGCCCATAACATTTGCTACATTTATTCGTTTAGTAGACTCTCAAAAGTACAACACATGAGACAGAATCCGTGTGATGTGCTAGTATTATTCACATTGTCTTTCTATAGCTTATCGCGACCATAAAAGTTAAAAAGCCTAAAATGCTAGTAGAATAAAGTTATTTGGTGCATTGTATAGCACAAGTATCAGCACAACATATTACAACTTAAATTTCTTAACACAACATTATGAAGTTTAAAAGCACACATGAAAGCCGAGTACTGTAACAAGAAACATTAACAATCATCAACAGGAATGAAGTTATTTTTTTAATTTATAGTATAAGATGACTCAGTAATGTGAAGAGCTAGAGTTCCAAATAGATGGATCAGCAACTGTAACAAACCACAAGCCAAAGGCACAAGATGCACCAGGTGTAACTTAACTACTTTTCAGACAAGCCAATCGCAGAGAAGATCACATACAGTAACCATGCCGCCAGATATGCATTTCTGTGGCCTTGGGTGCATTAAAAATGTTCGCAAATAATAATAAATATTGACATCATGTTCATTACCAAAATGACAATCAAGTGGCTGTTTCTGGTAGTCTCTCACCACACCTGCAGAACCTGTACGACAGCTCATAATCGGCAGCATCATGCACTAACTGAAGTGTAAACGTCAACTTAAAGTGCTACAAGTCTCATTAAATAATTCGTCTACAAGTTATAAGTACTACGGACTCAACATCCGCAAATTACATGTGATTCCTGTCATGGCAATTGTCTGCACAGCCATCAGTAGGATATCATGTAAGCACATATCATCATGTGATCCACTATTAGCTAGTAATTACCAATGTCAGCAGGTAATAGCCACTTTACTTTAACAGATGCCATAAAGCATTTCATGATGCAATTGATATGATAGCAACATGCTTTTTATATTGCAGCACACTGTGTGAGTTAGCAAAAATGACAAGTCATTTTTATGCAAAAACTTATCGTGCAAAGTGCTTACCAGAATAATCAACAGTGATCTTCATACAAAACAGACCAGTGTACATCTGTAGTTACGTAATGAGAAAAAACAGGCTGGTACATTCTAGTTTAGGGCATTTTGTCTGGAGGTTTTACATTTTCTGCCAGGTGTCTTAAGACTTTTCTTTTTCCAGTTCTTCGCACTGGGAGCGCCTCTGATTAGGTTGTAATGTGAGAGGCGCTTTATAAATCCAGAAATATAATAGAATTCCATTTTATTGGTCTATCCAGGCAGTTTTCTAAACTTTGAGCCATTATAGAAGCCTTTTAAATATCCATTTTAGTGAAGCCAATTGGTCGTTCTGGCACAGTTGATACTGTACAAATATTTTCGTATAAATGTTAACTTGGTCCAGCTATGCCGAGATTCATTTGCAATGCTTCATCATGATCATTCTGAAGCAAGTTGAAAATGCACGTAGACGAATCAGATTAGATTCTGAAGATGTTTGAAGTGCACGAACAAAGACGAATAAGCTCGTGCAGCATGTTACGGAGCCCACCCACCGCCTGGGTGGATGGCTCGACGTCCTCGTTACCAGGGATGATTGCCGGGTTCCTGACGTGACCGTCTTCCCTCCTACTCTCTCCGATCACGGTCTCGTCGTTGCTTCAATTCCGTTCATCTACGAACCACTTCTTCTCGCTGCTCGACAATTCCGCCACTGGAAAAGTCTCGACCGCTCGGCGTTTCGTTCAGCACTCCAGGCTCATCCACTCTTCGCGGATCTTGAATCGACTTCTCTACTTTCTACATCCGAACTGTTCAGTTCCTATGAGACTGCAATGTCCGATCTCATCGACTCCTTTCTTCCTCTACGAACTGTACGGGCACGCCACTGTCCGTCAGCTCCATGGTTCAACTCCGAATGTCGGCAGCTTCGGCGTCAGGCGCGGCGCTTGGAGAGGGTCTTCAGAAGAACACGATCGCCGGCTGACCAAGCTTCATGGGTGCACTTCGTACGGAGGATGCATTCCTCCTACCGCGAAAGAGAGCGTGTCTACTGGGAAGACATCATCGCTCGCCAGTCAAAGGATCCGAAAAAACTCTGGACTACTTTTGATGGCCTCCTTGGCCGCCAAAAAGCCAGTCGAAAGTCCGAGTCACCATCGCTGTTCACTGCAGATGCATTCCTTGAACGATTCTCGGAAAAGATCGCATCAGTTCGGAATGCTACTGCCGATTCCTCTCCACCTGCGTTCTCTACAACGGACTGCCGGCTTCCGGTTCTACACGAAATATCAAGTGTTGAGCTACGATGCTTAATTCTTGCCTCAGCTCCAAAGACGTGTGAGCTAGATCCTGCACCTACATTTCTTGGGCAGGAACTTATTGACGACTTACTGCCTTTCCTCACGATCCTATGCAACCGATCTATCAGTGAGACATGTTTACCAGCTTCACAGAAACGATCGATTATTCTGCCTGTTCTTAAGCGTGATGGTTTAGATGTGAATGATCCAGCTAACTATCGTCCGATTGCAAATGTAACTTTTCTCTCTAAACTTCTAGAGCGCATTGTTGCTAATCAGTTGATTGCATACTTAGATGTTAATGAGCTGATCCCTTCACAGCAGTCGGGCTTCCGGAGGTACCACTCCACGGAGACCCTTCTGCTCAGGCTGCTTTCTGACCTGTACTCTGCTATGGACCACGGTCAGGTTACACTCTTGGCTCTCTTCGATGTTTCTTCTGCATTCGATTCTGTGGACCACTCCATCCTCTTACAGCGTCTTTCTACATCTTTTGGGCTAGTTGGCCAGCCTCTAGAATGGCTGCGTTCCTTCTTATCCGACCGTTCAAACTGTGTGGTTATTGGTTCCTCTAGGTCCCTCTGGGTTCCTGCTCCCCTTGGTGTACCTCAGGGCTCCGTACTTGGCCCTCTGTTATATCTTCTCTACACGGCTGATCTCTGTCCTCTACTTGAGTCCCAGGGGCTCCTTCACCAAATCTTTGCTGATGACACTCAAGCTTACATACATTCTAGCCCATTTGACTCAGTTAACACTGTGCGCCTGATGTGCCTGACTGTTGACGTCCTTTCTTCTTGGATGGCGTCAAACCGGCTTCTCTTAAATCCCAGTAAAACGCAATTCATTTGGCTGGGCGGCCGTCGGCAACTTGAGAATATTGACCTGCCTCTGCTAGCACAACTGTTTCCGGATGTTACTTTCTCTTCTACGGTCCGTGACCTGGGTGTCACCCTTGACTGTGAACTCAGTCTCACCCAGCATGTTAATCTTGTCGCTCGAAGCTGTTATTATCAGCTTCGTCAACTTCGAGTGATTGCTCGCTCTCTCTCCCATGATGCGCTAGTTGTGCTTGTTCACGCTTTTGTAACTAGTCGTATTGACCATTGCTGCTCAATCCTTGTTGGCCTTCCCCTTGGGGTTCTGGGACGGTTAGACCGGGTTCTACGCTCTGCTGCCCGACTCATCGGGCGAATTCCTAAATTTTCGCCTGTCTCTGCTTACATGCGTGATGTGCTGCATTGGCTGCCAATAGCCCAACGCATCAATTACCGCATTGCTGCCCTTGTTTCTCGCTGTATTATTGGTTGTGCTCCATCTTATCTGCGCGTCCTCTGTCGTCCTGTCTCTGACATTGAAGCGCGTCGGGCCCTTCGCTCCGCTGCGAAGGGACAACTGCTTGTTCCACGGGCTCGCTTAGCTACCAGACAGCGCCGAGCCTTCTCGGTTGTGGGACCGTCAATCTGGAATGACCTCCCCTCAAACCTCCATCTCCTCCATCTGACCAGTCAATCTCTATTTCTCAAGTCTCTTAAATCTTTTTTCTTTGGTCGTGGCTGGGCTGGGAGCGCCTCTGAGTAGTTTCTTGAAGAGGCGCTATATAAATTCTAATAATGAATGAATGAATGAATGAAAGCAGAACTGATGTAAGTGATTCGATTTCATGCTGTGCTTAACATATCGATTAATATTTAATTGGGCTGTAACGATGTCCTGATAGCCACACATTATGACCGTAGGCCTATATGTGGGCAGCCTAAGAGGGGTAATGTTGTGTGGTAGGCCTGTAGGCCTAATGCTGTGTTAGGACATGATAGAAAGGTAGACCAATGCAGGGTCGATCCATGAGAGGTCCAGAAGGAGACGAAATAGAGACTGCAGCAAGCGCCTCAAATTTTGTCAGAGACGAAGATAACGCAATGTCAATTTTATCTGAACAAATGGCTCCCTATTCACCAGCGTATTTTGTTCAGGGTAGCTCCATTGGTATGGCGATGTTGTCAGGATCTCGTCCCAGTTGAGTGAATTTACCTCCAAGAGCTATGCTGCCGTACATTGGGTATCCGCCATTCTAATTTAATTCTTATCTGATTCGTCTTCTGCTGATAAGGGAGTCCTCTAGTTCCTATTGCTCGTAGTGAGCATCGTACTCCTAACATGAAGAATTGAGCCTTTTCTGTGGTTGGCCCAGTGGTCTGGAATGGCCTTCCTTTCTAGCAACGCCTACACCCTGGGACTCTATACCGGGATACTTTCTTACTTAACTTAAAACTTCTTTTTGGGCGTGCTAGAGTCGGGAGCGCCTCTATGTAGTTTTTTTCTTGAAGAGGCGCTATATAAATTTCCGAATGAATGAATACAGCAATGCAGAGTACCAAATTAGGCCTATTATATTTTATCCATTTATCAACGGTTTTGGTCTTAACTAAACCGAATGTTAAGCCTAGGGGTCATGGTTGCGACTCTTACAATCTCAGTTCCAGAGATAGAATCGACAAGTTAAATTGCTAATCGATTAGAGTTACCGTAGCAAAATCTTGTTGCCAAAATTGATTACACCTGGAATTAACTGTAGTCCACTAGTTAATCAATTCACAATTAGAATTAGCTGAAGCACCATGCGGTAGGTCCATACTTGTTCTTTAACTTGAGCTTCATTTTAACCAGGCTGATGAAGTTTGACAATACATCAACTGGGTCTAGGACAATACCCCCCCGGACAAAACCCCCCGGACAAAACCCCCCCGGACAAAACCCCCCGGTATAAAATCCCCCCGGACAAAACCCCCCCACTCACATGCAAACATACTTACATGCATACATACATACATACATACATACATACATACATACATACATACAGACAGACAGACATACATACATACATACATACATACATACATACAAATACGTATGTATGCATGTATGTGCGCATGTTTAAATGCATGCATGTATACATGCACACATACACATAATACATGCATGCATATATACATGCGCACATTAGACTGGTCCAAATTCGCATGGGAAAAAAAATTTCTTTGGGATTTTTGAGGCATGTTGATACATTTGTTCATTTTGATCTAAAAAGTACCTGTGTGAAATTTTATGCCACCAATGTAATATTTAGGGGTCACTCACGAGCATCAAAAATGGGGTTTTGGGGCTATATATTGATAGTCCATGCAATTTGCAGTTTGACCTGGGAAAAATTGCAACTCAAGCTTTCTGAACGGTTTTCTTCTCAGGATTTGCTGCTGAATAAAATATCCAAAATCCGATAAGATCTGACCATGGGGTCTCCCCCAAAATGGGGTTCAAAATATAATGGTTTTTCGTTCATTTTTACATTGAATATCGGGCTGCTGACAACCTTAATGTGGCTGGAAACTGATGTTTTCAAGAACAATTTTCATAAATTTGTTGGTTGTCCCTCTCAGAACATTGATAAGTAGGCCTATACTTAAACAGACCTACCCTTAGGAGACTCGAAGGGAGCATTAGGGCACGTGCCCCCACGATGTTCAATAAATTGAGCTGGTTTCAACGCTGGACCGCAGCATTATTTTTAACAGGCTTTCTAGTCACATCCTATTTGCAGTCCAATACTGTATGGCCAAAGGTCTATTTCTTAAAGCTCACTTAGGCATGCCAGGGTTGACAGACGAACCATTGTAGCGTCAATCTGAGAGATTCCTTCATCCACGAAGTCAAGAAAGTAGATGCCCTCTTAGTTCCATTCTGGAATGGCAAGGTAACTGTAGCAGTCCTTACAGGAGAAAGAAGAGGGCACATAGGTTGGCCCAGGGTGTGAATTACTGGGCGTTTCAGCTCCCAGTCTTTCTTAGAGCCCCATAGTAAAGTATGTTTTTCACACACCCAATTCCAAGTGAATCATGGTTCAACCCCTGTTATTTTTCCATAATTCTCACACTGAGTTGACCTTTTGTCAATAACTGTTGATTTCAAGCCCAAATATCAAATTCGATGAGTTCATTGCTGTGCCCAAACTTCCATCGGGTAGCCTACTGGAACTGCCTGCTATGACCAACGTCGCTGTCAAGATCAATGAAGAATGGACATTGGAAAAACCTATTGAAGCTATTTTATTTGACTCTACTGCTTACAACACTGGCATGGGATCCAGTACGGATGTTAGTAACTGTTCAGTGTTGTATTTTGTTGACCTCTCTTGCATTTAAGTTGTACAGACATCTCACAACAGAGTCTATGTTGGATACAGTCTTCACAGTTGTGATGGACTCATCTTCTGGACCCGATATCCAGCTGTTCAAATGTTTATCACCAACAGTGGTCTTTCATCATAACAGTCCGCTAGTCCGTGCATTTCAGGCTCTAAATTAGATGACTGCAGGAAGTGCCAAGATGCAGCTATCGTGGTCATGAAGACCTCCAGAACTGTGTAAGCTGCTTCTGTATTTTCTAACAGGGGATCTTCACACTCGACAATGCACGACAGATAACAAAGTTCATTTACGTCTACGCAAACTCGTGATGTTTTCACTTTTTTGAGCCAATGAAACCAGCCAGGATCGGGGAAGCTATAATCTGAGAAGTGGCTGTTTTCATTGTCCTGATCTAATCCAGTACCTGCAGCATAGTGGCTCCAAGAGCTTGTGATGCTGCTATGAATGACTTTGCTCTCCTGGATGACTTACACAACGCTGTAAATGAGAAGATCACTAAGGCGGCATTTACTACACTTTCATGCATGCTTCATTTCTGGTATTTAGGAATTGACCTTGCTGGGTTCTTATTTTTCTCCAAGAAGTAGTCAATGAACGAGAAAAGAGATAATCAAGACACAAATAAAGAAGACGAACCTAGACTGGAAGAGGTAGTTTCCTAAGGAAAACAAGGAGAGGAAATAACAGAGAGCCGGAGGTTTATGAAATCTCTTTGTATTAAGGAGACGTTGTTGGATCTTCCAATTAAGTAGGCCTACAGACCAAGTTGTGAATGGTGGGGCAGAGAGATTTCTGAGATTAGTTGCAACATTCAGCACCTTCAATGACTCGCTGACGAAGAGCGAAGACATTAAGCATTACCCCAGGTGGCGGAGCTTCATCGTAATCTTTATGGTCAAATTCGACTTTCGGAACCGACAATGTGACATGCTGACAGCATTCTTATATATTTTTTTATTCCACACTAGATAGTCTATTAAACACTAATTGCATCTGCTTTTCATGCTGGCAATTCAATAATATTGCTAACAGCTAAAATGGAAGGTTCAGTGCTCCTTGATTGGATGCCTGCCAGTTATATTGCACCGTTTACAATGTAGTAAGCATGCTAAAACTTTGACAGCATTGAGGGACCTGAAGATAGAGCCTCAGTGTTTCAATATTTTGCACTGTGGGTTTCTTGTACCAGATGTACAAAAAAAACAACATGCCTTTCAAATATTTCAATGTTCAGTTTTTTGGACCAGTCTAGCGCACATACATGCATACATACGTACATATATACATACATACATATACACATACAAATAATTGTCAAATATGTGCGTATTCATGCATGAATGTTTGTGTGCATATTTGTATGTAGTATGTATGCATGTATGTATGTACGTATGTATGTATGTATGTATGTATGTATGTATGTTTGTATGTATGTATGTATGTATGTATGTACGTACGTACGTATGTATGTACGTACGTACGTACATACGTATGTATGTATGTATGTATGTATGTATGTATGTATATATATATGCATGTATGTATGTTTGCATGTGAGTGGGGGGGTTTTGTCCGGGGGGGTTATATACCGGGGGGGTTTTGTCCAGGGGGGTTTTGTCCGGGGGGTTTTGTCCGGGGGGTTTTGTCCGGGGGGTTTTGTCCGGGGGGGTATTGTCCTGTTCCCACATCAACTGACTTCCAATTAGCGTTCATCATTTTACTGCATCAACAACACTATGCCTTCACTTTTACTCTTCTATCCAAAACCTACTCTGTCTCTATGTCAATAAATGTTTCAGCAAAATCAGGATAACTTTTACCACTAGTCATCCATTGAGAGAAACATAGTGAAAAGTTGATCAATTGAATAGCGAATTGTTTTACGCTTGCAATTAGCTAAAAAAAATTAGAAAAGAATTAGCACCAGGAAACAGCTGTTAGTCTAATCATTTAACTAGTTGACTGGAATATAATTGATTACTTACCAATCTCTGCTTACTACTTCTAGAAATAATCGATTACCAAGAATTCTGCTCACTATTTTCAGTCAAATAGGTCATACATACATCACTTCAAGTGGCAGCGATTTTCCATCACAACTCCAGAATGTAATCCTTGGATCCGAATCCTTGGATCCAGGGATCTTCTCAAATCCCGGATTCCAGGATTGACAATTAACATGGAATCCTGTACTTTCAGGATCACACAACTTCAGATTTTTTCATTAAAATTACTTGCAATCCAATAATCCTGGGATTCAGAGGGGTTTCAGGATTAGATTCCCTAATCAAAACACAATATGGGAGCACAAGTTCATTGTCCACTGCGGACGATTTGTTTCACATAAAGCTCAAGAAACAATTTTGCTAGTTAAGCTTATCAGTTAAGCTAATCGACTAATAACCATGTTTAAGCGTCTTTGCAAGACTTGAAAAATATCCAAGAGATATTAATGGTCTGATAAACACAACATAAGCATAACTTTGATATTAAGCCGAACTGTTGATTCTGGCTCTTGAAATTCTAGATAAAAGTCTAGCTGTACAATGTACATTGTGCCCTGTTCAGGTACAAGAAACGCTACTAGTTTTCTCATTAATATTCTCAGTAGTTGATCACAGAACATGAAATGAACTGCACATGTAACGTGAAGTTACATTAGAACATCTTTATGGACCGAATCATCAAGTCTTTACAGATCTCTTTATTTATTTTTGTGACCAAACGAATGTTGGTAAGCTTCTTCAGTTTCTTTTGCCAGTCAATCACCATTTGACCTCGTGTCAGACTCCCATGCAATTCCACAATCGCATAGACTTCTGTAACTTCCTCGACAGCTTTTGGATCCAACAAAACAGTCATTGCAAGCTGGTCCCAGAGAAAGTATTCAGTTGATTCACGTGTTTTTATCACGGTCACCGCAGGGCGGTCGATGTTTCTCATCAACGCAGACAGCTTGGTCTGACCAGAAGCATACTCTTTCTCGTACCAATCCTACATAAGAAAGAAATGCAGCATATGTGAACTTTATTTATTTAGTCATAAAACTCATCACACTTAATTCAGGACATCTTAATCCAAAAACAAATTCTCAGAAGATTTGTTGTATTGAGGATGATACTGTGATGAATTAAGTTTACAACTTCTACAGTCAGTCCCACATTTAACCCTTTTAATGTCATGTTTTTTGTAGATGTAGAACTGTATTAACCCTCTTGCCCCGTATGGGCGCTATAGCGGCTTGGTGGTCTTTGACAAATACCCGTAAGGGCGCTATAGAGGCTTCAACGTATAAACCGTATCCCCGTAAGGCTATTATATATTATATATATATATATATATATATATATTATAATAGATATATATTATATATATTATATTATATTATATATTGTATATTATATATATATATCTATTATAATATATAATATATAATATATTATATATTATTATTATATTTTGTATATATTATATATTATTATTATATTATATTATATATATAATATATATAAATATATAATATATTATATATTATATATATATTATATACTATATATAAATATATATATATTATAGGCCTATATATTTTATATATTATTATTATATATTATATATTATTATTATATATTATTATTGTTATTTTTGTATATATTATATTATATATATTATATATTATATAATTATATTATATATTATATATATATTTAATTTTATATTATATATAATATATATATTATATAATTATTATATTATATATTATATATATATTATATTTTATATTATATATATATGTATTATATATTATTATATATTATATATTAAATATTACTTTTCTCTCAGGGCCATCGGGTGGGCGTTCCGCTTGCTGTGGGGCTATAGGGGTGAGAGGGTTAAGAAGATGGATGATGCATATCGGTATCTGAAAAAACAGGTTTAGTAGTGTCATCAACACATTTGTGAAAGAAAAGATCGTGGTTAAGAAACATCAATAGTGGCGAGTTTGAACTGCATGCATAGTTTTGCCCAAGTTAGGACTTTCTTTCAACTTCCAAAAGATGAAATATTTCAGAGCAGTGCTAAGGCGTAAAAAAAATTGTTGTGTTTCCGGTAACGCGACCGACCCATTTTTACGGCCGCGACCCAAATATTTTTGTAAAAAATTTTTATTAAAAGAAAAAATTTTTCAAAAAAAATTTAAATTTTTTTCAAAAAATATTTTTTTAACATTTGTATTGACATAACATAAGAGACTTCAACAAAATGAAATTAATAGGACTGTTTCTAGAGCAGTTTTAGGTGCAGACAGTCGGGGAAATAGGCAGTTTATACTTGCTTAGAACACGTACTTTGTTTCAGCGTGCAAAAAAGACTCGTGGGGTATACTTTTTCGGATAGTCACTGCATAAAAATATTTTACAAAATAAAAATATTTTCCGACCTACCTACCCAATTTTTTTTAGCTCTGTTACCGGAAACACAACATTTTTTTTTTAGGCCTAACCATCCACAGTAACTGAAGGTCTTTACCACCAGTCACATAAAAACACTATACCACTAGTCACATAAAAATACTTTACCACAAGTCACATAAAAACACTATACCACCAGTCACATAAAAAAATAGGTCCAAGTTCTCCCAAAATTCTAATATTCATAATAAATGTAGAATTGCTCTTAGCATTAGCAACTCACTCCTCATCACATCACAAGCACAATATTCCTCATTCTTTCATTCAGCAAATTAAAGTTCTAAGTGCCATCTGTGATTATTCAAATATCATAAAAAATTTAAGTAGCAACTTCTGTAATATTGGTGTCTATTGCACAAAGCATTGTGCACCAAAATAAAAAAAACTGTAATAACATCAATATTTCTAACAATTAATAAATCCGAAAACAAGTGACATGAAGAGAGGAAAATGCAATTACATTAGAAATTCAACCGAGTTGGTTTCTGTATATTTTGTTTGTATGTGCACTTGTTATAAAGCCCCTTCAAGCTCCATACTCAGAGGTGCTCCCGACTACAGCGCGGACACTGCATCCGATTTTCATGCAGAAGCGCTGAGCAATTGCGAGTGAAGGGCTTCCTCAAGGTCCCTACGCGGCGATGTGAGGTGGATTCGAACCTGCAACCCTCCGGCTGCAAGCGACGAACATACTCACTACCCCATGAGGAAGATCTTCGCATATAGATTTGCTTTAAAACAACTCACCCATGATACTCCATGTTGGAGACAAGTCTCGAATGTAATCATTGTGGGTTTTAGTTGAAGTCCATTCAGTACAGCATGTGCTGCCTCAGGGTCTTTCCAGAAGTTGTGTTCTGCTGCAGGAGACATATTGCCTTTGCCTATCACCATAATATTACATAGATCAATTCAAATTAAGTAGTACTCTTGACTAATAAATTGCTTAGGTGATGTAAGGCCAGATAGGGTAAAACCCATGTGCTCAAACAATCATTATGTAAGACTTTTAAAAACGAGTCAAACCAAATTCTTCAGGTATCTTTCCTACGTAACACACTCAATCAAGCAAATCCATTTCACTCAGTAAGTAGTAACGCACATCTTTTATTCAGTACAAAAGCCACTATTTTTTTTACCAGATTAGACTAGACAGTAGTGCTATCTTTGACTGACATCCATCCAAACAAACCGAGGTTAAAAAAAACGTTTAAGAAATGTTTAGCAGTCCCTATGATCTCAACTGATCTGAAAATTTCTCCAGAACCCACAACAAATAAATTTTCATTCATATAGTTAAAAAAGCTATTCGACTCTTCAAACTGCTTCCTGTGAATTATAAAAAAAATTAACCCTGATAATTTCCTCCCATGATGATGCAGTCCTTTAGCTTGTCGCCAAAGTCCGCATCAAGTTTCAGACATGTTGCTATATTCGTCAAAGGTCCCAGAGCAATCAAGGAAACGGATTCTGCAAACATAATTAACAAGCATCAGTTGATCATTGTCTTTAATATCATTTCGGGAAGTGTGTCAAGTAATGCTTTCTGAAGCATGTGGAAGGTGCTAAATTAAGTGTCTGGATAACTATATAAGTGAACACTCTCTTTCTTTTCTCTCTCTGTCTCTGTCTAAACTCCCAGTCTGCCATAAAGACCAGTTACATATAGACTAGTTACATGTATACTAGACTACTAGTGATATGTAAACTCACAGTGATTACAATCATATCAGGTTTAAGATAATTATATTCATAAATGATGTGAAAATTTGAGCGGTAAATTTCTTGTGTAAAAATAAATGGCCATACGCTTGGATTAGTTGCACTTCATTGTCTGGTGATTATGTTCATTGTCTCCAGACTTTCTATATAGACAGGAATGATCAAACACTAGTGATATTATGAGTTGGCATTTTATGAATTTGTTTATCAGACAGTGATGTGTCGTATGCTGGTAATATATTGGAATTAGTTATTTAGAATTTTTAGTAATTTTTCAGCTGGGGATCGGAAATTAGCTTGCACTTTAATTTTTCTGCCCATGTACAGCCAGATTATGGCAACTTTGTCCTTAGCCACTAATTAGTAATTGATTAATAAATATTTTGGTTTTTAGTTAATTAAATTCAAACACATTTGGAATCAGGAATTGTCAGACAATAAAACAGATCTATATCATAAAATGCATGAACACTGATAAAAAAAACCCATCTTATTGCATGGGATCCTTTTGGAGCAAAGTTTGTAAACAACCCACAGAAAATCTGTTGTTAGGATGAAAGCTAATGCATTTTGTAGCATATATGTTAAACACAACAAGATCTAACAATATTTATCTTACTAGGATATGCTGAGACTAGACGACAGAGAGCCACAGATGCATGTTCAGTTGAAATTAGAGATCGATCGACTGGATCCACTTCAGGTATGGTGACATCCCCAAATCCATCATGACCAAAGTATATGCAAGGATCAGCTAACTTCATCAACAGACATGATTCGCAACCTTTGTACACTGGAATCTTTAAGAAAACCAAAACTTCTTAGATTCTTGTTTTAACACTAAATAGTGTATGTAACACGAGCTGCTGAATTGATTCATTACAATTGTGAAATAGTAAATGGGGCGGAATGACTTCCTGAAGTGGAGTGGAAAATAATGCCCAAGCAATCAGACCTGTACACTTCATTTAAAATGGTGCAAGCATCAGCAAGATCCTAAATAGTAAAGTAAAGTCCCATCCCGTTCCATGAGGAACACAGGGAGGCACTCATCTCCTTTTCCATAGCCCTGAGCCAGCAATGGATGAATCCCAAGGTCCTGGACACGAGGCCAGTGTATCGCAGGACTTGCTGTTTACTTCCCAGCTTACGCCGGTACCAAATTATACTGCTTGGTGACAGAGGCACGTGTGCGTAAACAACTTGCCCAAGGTCGTTACCCGGGGTCGAACCCGCAACCTTCCGCTCCGTGAGCGGACGCGTTACCGGTCCGCCACCAAGATCCTAAATACTCATTCAAATTGTAATTTCATCAAGGGTGCTCTAAAAAGTTACTCACCCTTGAATAATATTACAAAATGTTACTTTAAATAGTCTTTAGTCCAATGAACAAGCATAAAAATATGACATAATAATATTGTGTATTATTTAAAGAATGTTATTGTCAATATGACAAAAATTTATTCAAACTGGCTGATAAAGCTTACCTCACCCCGTTTACAGTAGGTAACTAGTCTCAAAGCATTTTTAGCGCAATTCTCAACTGTGCTGTTCCCAAAGACAGTTGTGATAGCCAAGATTTCAACGTGACTAGCATTCAGTGCCATAAGAATGGCTTGGGCATCATCAGCTCCAGGATCACAGTCTATGATAATCTTAGTTTTTCCGCTCGACATTTCATCTAAAATCACAAAATGCATGTATCATTTTTCACATTTCATTATTTACTTTCACTTTATAAGCCCCTTTATTGACAACTGTGGGTGCACTCATGGTGTCCAGTGCAGTTGGATGAATATGTGGATAAGTAACCATAGACAGTAATAGGTATTCCTGGTTCTTTAACATCCTGGTTCCTTCATGAATCTTTACTGCCACTTCAAGAGAAACTGTACCATGTCTGGCCTTATTCTCTGTACTGAAAGAAAAGACCGATTTTGCTCTGCTCCTAGGCATGTCGTCGAAAAAAAGGACCTGATGATGAGAATCTTCCAGTAACTTGGGGGTGAAAAGTTTTCCTGGTTCAACACTTCAATGTTGAGAGTGTACTAAGAGTGACTGGGAGACCAATGATGCAGTTCATCATTAAAGTGTCAATCTTCCGGGTACTATGGCCTACTCCAGGGATGTACTTAGGTGGGTGCTAAGGCTGCAGCACCTAGAACTGCAGTTTTGAGAGTCTGCATGATTTGCTTGGGTCAATGACTATGCTTTATCAACCCATTAAATGAAATGCATCCATAAGGTACTTAATCTTACCACTATCCATATGTTGTGCATTGAACCGTCAGTTTGGTGAATTACTTTTCTCCTTATTTCCTCCTCCACTTAGAACTCCTTTATTTCTCTCATTGCCTACTTATGTTTCACCTCTTCTGTAAATAAGCCACCTATAGTTCAACCAGTCTTTATTCGGTGTACTCCATCAATACTGCAGATCTCCCTCTCTCGTTGTCATATTATGACAGGTGTGAGCAAATTAGTTATTCCACTATTAGACACAACTCAATCTTGCAGACAAATCAAAATTAATACTACAAATTTAAGCCAATTGAATATAATCATTGAATATAGTTCAAACAAGGAAAATAATAAATAAACCGTAATAATAACCGTACTTCATTGACCTGCTCATATTTCCTTACATCCTCAATCTCACAGCACTCCACGTCAACTGTAGTTTGGCAAATAACACTGGCAGAATTTTCCTCTTCACAGAACAATGGGGACAAAATTATCAGCAAGTTGCTATTTCCTTGGTGGCAAATGAATACTGGTACTGGTTTATTTCCACAGCTGCTTCAAACCAGCATAGATATTATAGACCACAGTTATCCCATACACATTTATTGCCAATTTGTTTCCCCATGGCACAAGACAAGACAAAATTTTGTACCACTAATTGTGTATACTACATATATGCAACTTCAGTACCTACCGGTATACTGCTTTCCTATGATAGTAACAGATCTTATGTGACTACTTGCATCTCTGGACTATGAACTTGTATCTTTGCTAACAAGTATAATTGCATGTAAGCACTTCATATAGCATCTTGTAAGTGTCCCATAAAAGAGCTGCCGACATCAGTCTAAGTAGTGTAAATGTTTATCTACAGCAATCAAAGTTAAAATAACAGGAAATGGATGCAGTAGTGAACCTATTATATATCCATACAGCATCAAGCACAGTCAATGCAAACACATATCCCATAACATTTGCTACATTTATTCGTTTGGTTGAAGTCTTCATAAAATTACAACACATCAAACAGCTCAAACTCACTTCCCTCCTTCAAAAAGCAACTCAAAACTCACTATTTCTTTTTGGCTTTCAAACACATGGATCTCTGACTGCATCTTCCTCTGGCGGCTGACTATCCATGCCTCAGATTCACATCTCGGTGTGACCTTGCGCATGTTACAAATTTATTTAATAATAAAAATAATAATAATAACATAGTACGTGTGGTGTGCTGGTATTGTTCATATTGCCTCAATAGCTTATTACAACTATAAAAGTTTAAAAAGCCTAAAATGTTAGTAGAATAAAGATGTCTAATACACTGCATCGTACAAGCATCAGCACAACCTATTACAACTGAAATGTCTTAACTTATCTTTAATATGAAGTTGAAAAGCACACATAAAAGCCCAGTAACAGCAAACATTAACAATCAACAACAACAAAGAATTAAGTTATTGGTTTACAGTAAAAGATGATTTCAGTGACATGAAGAAGAGGTAGAGTTCTAAATAGATGGGTCAGGAACTGTAAAAAAGCACCACAGCCAAAGGCACAAGACGCATCAGGTACAATTTAACTACTTTCCAGAATATACCTATTTAGCAGTGAAGATCACATAAGGTAAATATGCCCCAGAAATGCATTTAGAACTGCGACCTTGTGTGCATTCAAAATGTTTGCAAATAATAATAAATATTGACATCATGTTCATTACCAAAATGGTAATCATGTGGCTGTTTCACGTAGTCTGTCTCTCCTTGCCAGAACAGCAGAATCTGTTTGACAGTTCAGTAACTACGGTTTGCAATCAGCAGCATCACTAACTGAACTTTAAACGTCAAGTAAACATTTAAACGTAAACGTCAAGTGCTACAAGTCTCATTTATATCCATCTCCAAATTAAGTACTATGGACTCAAGGTCAGCAATATTACATATGCTGCCTGTCATGGAATTGTCTGCACAGCTGTTAGTATCATGTAAGCACATATCATCATGTGATCCACTTTTGGCTATAAATTAAAAATGTGAGCAGACCTGTAATAGTCTCTCCAAAATGCTTTTTGCTTTCACTGATGCAATTATCAACACTGATCTCCATTAAAAAAACAGGCCAGTGTACATTTGTAGTTGTGAAATCAGATAAATTAGGCAGGTACATCCTAGTTTAGAGCATTCCATTTTGTTGATATATCCAGGCAGTTTTCTAAGTTTTGAGTTATTATAGAAGCCTTTTAAATATCCATTTCTAGTGTTCAAAGCCATTTGGTAGCTCTGGTACAGATTGTACTGTACAAATATTTTCGCAATGTTAACTTGGTCCAGTTATGCCGAAATTTATTTGCAATGCTTCATTGTTGACATAAGAATATAGTTTATTACATTAGTTGGCCAAAGTTCTTCACAGTTGTCTTCATTGTACATATAATTTTAGATGTGAATGACCTTAAAATGTCTCTAAGTTAACAATATTGACAAGTCGTAAATGACACTAACAATTCCTAGCGTTAGAAATGAACCACAGAACGAGTCCAACAAGTAGACCTTAACTTTACATCTGAATGGCAGCAGGTCATTTACGTGATGGAATTAACAAATTGACACAGGGAACAAAAACAGAACAATATTAAAGCTTTATCAATAAAATGCAGAAATAGGCTGCTTGCAGATATGGGAATATGTCTGAGGGATATGTCCTAATGTCCTGTGAAAAAGGGTTGGGGTGTCCGGAAGATTATGTCTGTGGAATAATGTCCTACAACCTATGTTGGCATGCTGTCATAGTTGGGTGCGGTCCGAATCACTGAAATCTGAATCCTCTAAATCAGAGGTCTCAAACTCAAGTCATCATGTGGGCCAAATTTGAAAATTTACAGTGTCTCGCGGGCCGCAACATAAAATTGTGTCTTGCAAGTTAAACTATTTATATGGGGGAAGGGTTACAATGCTGTAATAATGATATAATCCTGTAAAATCACTTAGGTTAATATTATACTTTCAATATAAACATAACCATAATGGTAGGTACTATAAGTCTTACACAAAATTGAAAACTCAGAGTCACTAAGATATATAGGGTCTATGACGAGCATCAATAGCGCATTTAGTAAACCTATAATAGGCCTATCCTACCTACCATAGACGTACGAAAGATTTCAGCAGTGGGGTGGGGGGCGCTAAGATAAATCAATCTGACCAAAAAATAAATCTCGTGGTGGAAAATACTAATTTTTTCAGACAAAAAAGTTGAGGACCTTTGTGTAGCCATCTGGTTGAAATCGTGTGAAAAATACTATTTCTATTTTTTTTGAAAATTTATCCGGGTCTGCCTTTCCCGAAAAACAGAGTTTCCCGAAATGGAGAGGGCATTTGCCCCCTCTGGACCCCCGCTTCGTAGGCTACGTCTATGTGACCTACGAGAGAAAAACATAGAAGAAAACAGTTTGAACCTTGGTTCAAATCGCAAAAAATCAGCAGAATTCAGTTTTTAACCAATTTTCTTTAAATGTAAAAAAATAAATAAAAACCAGATGGCTCTCGCGGGCCGCATTATTCGGGTCCGCGGGCCGCATGCGGCCCGCGGGCCGCGTGTTTGAGACCCCTGCTCTAAATGAATATCATTCGTATCCTCACAATTGATTTTCAAGGAACTTGATGATTTTTAGACACTAGAATGTGTCATCAACAACACTAACAGGACCATTATTTATTTATTTAATGCGAATTTTATATAGCGCCCCTTCAAGATTGTCTGCTCAGGAGCGCTCCCAGTTCAACCCCGGTCGAATAGGAAGTTTTAAGAACAGTGAGAAAAGTGACAGAGAGGCTAATAGCCATTTGACGAAGAATAGTCGGGATACTGATCTAGGTTGCTGCTTTGTAGGGCTAGCCGCCTGATTGCAGTCCGTTAGCGGGAAACAGTAAGACTTAGTTCTGCTTTGTGCAGCTGAGGGTACTTGATTTCTTCTGACCTTCTGGGCATCGGCGCTGGACCTGAATTGTCATTATGTCATGCCTTTAATTTTACTCGGAATAGTTTTGGGGAGTTCAGCCGCTTTCTTACAGCTGTTTCCGGGAAATCGGGCTTTTGTGTATTTTCAACGTTTCCAGGATTCGGGTTGACCCCGTCATGGTTGTACCGCATACCGGGGAATTGCAGGATTAGCCAATGGAACTTACATGCAATTAGCAACTGTTCACGACCAACATTTCTTTGATTCGAACAACGCAGAGTTTCAACACAAAATATCGAAAATTTATGGATGCGGGTCAAAAGGACAAAAACAAGTCCAGCACCATATTCACGCGAGTTTGAATTTTCGCAGCCACAGGTTCAGCACCTCCGTCAAGTTGGTTTGATATTCACGTTCGATATTCAGACATTCGGTATGGAAAGCCGAAGGTAAAATTCATATTGAAAAATCATCTTATGACCGTACATCTGCATAAGATTTTCACACCAAAGAATAATTAATCAACAGTTATTGACCTAGCCAATCAGGAAATAATTTTAGACTGATTTTATCAGGTGGGTAAGTGGGTCAAATTTGGGTCCAAACACGGGGAAACACCATTTTAACACATTTTCTCACTATATGTGTGACATTAATTTTTCTTTTTTCAGTTTTGCATTTTCTGTGATGAGTTATCTACCTAGGCAGTCAGAAAATAATCTTAGACTGATTTTATCAGGTGGGTAAGTGGGTCAAATGTGGGTCTAAACATGGGGAAATATCAATTTCTCCTATTTTCTCACTATGTGTGTGACATTAATTTTTCTTTTTTCAGTTTTGCATTTTCTGTGATGAGTTATCTACCTAGGCAATCAGAAAATAACCTTAGACTGATTTTATCAGGTGGGCAAGTGGGTCAAATGTGGGTCCAAACACGGGGAAACACCATTTTAACACATTTTCTCACTATATGTGTGACATTAATTTTTCTTTTTTCAGTTTTGCATTTTCTATGATGAGTTATCTACCTAGGCAATGAGAAAATAATCTTAGACTAATTTTATCAGGTTGGTAAGTGGGTCAAATGTGGGTCCAAACACGGAGAAACCCCATTTTAACACATTTTCTCACTATATGTGTGACATTAATTTTTCTTTTTTCAGTTTTGCAATTTCTGTGATGAGTTATCTACCAAGGTCATCAGAAAATAATCTTCGACTGTTTTTATCAGGTGGGTAAGTGGGTCAAATGTGGGTCCAAACACGGGGAAACACCATTTTAACAAATTTTCTCACTATATGTGTGACATTAATTTTTCTTTTTTCAGTTTTGCATTTTCTATGATGAGTTATCTACCTAGGCAATCAGAAAATAATCTTAGACTGATTTTATCAGGTTGGTAAGTGGGTCAAATGTGGGTCCAAACACGGGGAAACACCATTTTAACACATTTTCTCACTATATGTATGACATTAATTTTTCTTTTTTCAGTTTTGCATTTTCTGTAATGAATTATCTACCTAGGCAATCAGAAAATAAGCTTAGACTGATTTTATCAGGTGGGTAAGTGGGTCAAATGTTGGTACAAACATGGGGAAATATCAATTTCTCCTATTTTCTCACTATGTGTGTGACATTAATTTTTCTTTTTTCAGTTTTGCATTTTCTGTGATGAGTTATCTACCTAGGCAATCAGAAAATAATCTTAGACTGATTTTATCAGGTGGGTAAGTGGGTCAAATGTGGGTCCAAACACGGGGAAACACCATTTTAACACATTTTCTCACTATATGTGTGACATTAATTTTTCTTTTTTCAGTTTTGCATTTTCTATGATGAGTTATCTACCTAGGCAATGAGAAAATAATCTTAGACTAATTTTATCAGGTTGGTAAGTGGGTCAAATGTGGGTCCAAACACGGAGAAACCCCATTTTAACACATTTTCTCACTATATGTGTGGCATTAATTTTTCTTTTTTCAGTTTTGCAATTTCTGTGATGAGTTATCTACCAAGGTCATCAGAAAATAATCTTCGACTGTTTTTATCAGGTGGGTAAGTGGGTCAAATGTGGGTCCAAACACGGGGAAACACCATTTTAACAAATTTTCTCACTATATGTGTGACATTAATTTTTCTTTTTTCAGTTTTGCATTTTCTATGATGAGTTATCTACCTAGGCAATCAGAAAATAATCTTAGACTGATTTTATCAGGTTGGTAAGTGGGTCAAATGTGGGTCCAAACACGGGGAAACACCATTTTAACACATTTTCTCACTATATGTATGACATTAATTTTTCTTTTTTCAGTTTTGCATTTTCTGTAATGAATTATCTACCTAGGCAATCAGAAAATAAGCTTAGACTGATTTTATCAGGTGGGTAAGTGGGTCAAATGTTGGTACAAACATGGGGAAATATCAATTTCTCCTATTTTCTCACTATGTGTGTGACATTAATTTTTCTTTTTTCAGTTTTGCATTTTCTGTGATGAGTTATCTACCTAGGCAATCAGAAAATAATCTTAGACTGATTTTATCAGGTGGGTAAGTGGGTCAAATGTGGGTCCAAACACGGGGAAACACCATTTTAACACATTTTCTCACTATATGTGTGACATTAATTTTTCTTTTTTCAGTTTTGCATTTTCTATGATGAGTTATCTACCTAGGCAGTCAGAAAATAATCTTAGACTGGTTTTATCAGGTGGGTAAGTGGGTCAAATGTGGGTCTAAACATGGGGAAATATCAATTTCTCCTATTTTCTCACTATGTGTGTGACATTAATTTTTCTTTTTTCAGTTTTTCAGTTTTGCATTTTCTGTGATGAGTTATCTACCTAGGCAATCAGAAAATAACCTTAGACTGATTTTATCAGGTGGGTAAGTGGGTCAAATGTGGGTCCAAACACGGGGAAACACCATTTTAACACATTTTCTCACTATATGTGTGACATTAATTTTTCTTTTTTCAGTTTTGCATTTTCTATGATGAGTTATCTACCTAGGCAATCAGAAAATAATCTTAGACTGATTTTATCAGGTTGGTAAGTGGGTCAAATGTGGGTCCAAACACGGGGAAACACCATTTTAACACATTTTCTCACTATATGTATGACATTAATTTTTCTTTTTTCAGTTTTGCATTTTCTGTAATGAATTATCTACCTAGGCAATCAGAAAATAAGCTTAGACTGATTTTATCAGGTGGGTAAGTGGGTCAAATGTGGGTACAAACATGGGGAAATATCAATTTCTCCTATTTTCTCACTATGTGTGTGACATTAATTTTTCTTTTTTCAGTTTTGCATTTTCTGTGATGAGTTATCTATCTAGGCAATCAGAAAATAATCTTAGACTGATTTTATCAGGTGGGTAAGTGGGTCAAATGTGGGTCCAAACACGGGGAAACACCATTTTAACACATTTTCTCACTATATGTATGACATTAATTTTTCTTTTTTCAGTTTTGCATTTTCTGTAATGAATTATCTACCTAGGCAATCAGAAAATAAGCTTAGACTGATTTTATCAGGTGGGTAAGTGGGTCAAATGTGGGTCCAAACACGGGGAATAACAGTTTAGGTTTTAATCATATTTTCTGTTAATTGACATAATATGCCTCTTTGAGCTATTGTTTTTTTCTGGTATGGAACTGTGGATGCATGAACGAACATAAGAAATTTGTTTAAAAATGAGGGATTCTTGAGTATATATTACTATCTGGGGTACCCGGCGTTGCCCGGGAAATTTAAGATTCGACCCGCTCTGGCTACAACGCCACCACATCTCTCCTCTACTACCCACCTCCACCTCAAACCCCACTCAAACACCCACTCCCTCCACCCCACCCTTCCACACACTCCACCCACTCCCAGCCCCCTTCACCCACCCCATCCCCCTCCACACCACCCACCCCTCCATCCCCCACCATCCATCCCGTTCCCCCACACCACCCTCTACTCCGACCACCCCCACCCCTCGCCGCCCCTCTCCCATCCCTTCTCCCTACCCCCTATTGGGGGGGGGGGGGTGAGGAGAGGGGTGAAATGGAAATAGCAAAAGTTTGTGTTTTTGCACCCCACCATGGACCTCCTGGTGGGATAGATTCACCAACTCCTTCACTGGCTGGACCTGACGGTTCTCTGTCTATATGCAAAGTGTCAGATCAATAGCTGGGGAAAAAATTCGTGCCTTCTACAAACATTCCCCCCACCCTTACCCGTTTGGTGTTAGAAATTCGCCAACCCCTGCACTTTTTAAGTCTGATGTATCCCTGTCTAGGTGCAAAGTTTCAGATCAATAGCTACGAAACTGTGGGCGTGCATTCTGGACAAAGTCACATACATACACACCTATTACATACGTATTATATACATCCTTTCTTATAGATATAGATTAATTTCTCTCCATCTATATCTATAAGAAAGGATGTGGGTATGTTTATTTATATGTTTGTCCAGAATGCACGTTCACAGTTTTACACCTTTTCATTCCAAACCTTCACTACAGTGTCCGTGACGGTATTGGACACCCAGTGGAGGGATTCGCGAATCTTTTACACCATGGGGGGGGGGGGGGTAAGGGTTGGGGGCAAAAACCCTAATTTTCGCTTCTTTTTAAAGCCTTTTTCATGCATAGTTTCACACTTATTCACGTTAAACCTTACAGCTAGACAGATTTTTACACGGGTCGCCTCCCTGCACCCAAAACACACCTCGGCCTGCAGGCGCCGGTTGGGGGTAGGTGGGGTGTGTTGGGGGATGATATTTTTCCCCAAAACTCAAATTTCATAGGTGGCGCACCAGTGGAGGTCGGAGTATGCTGGGGCGTGGTGGGGTATGGAGGGTTGAGTATGGGGTGGGGCGGAATTTTTTTCCGAAAACCCAAAATTTCAATGGTAGTGTACCGGTGTACGTCCGAGTATGGTGGGGTATGTTAGGGTGGGATTGGTTGGGGTGGAGTTGAAAATGTTTCAGGAAAAAATTTCACGGGTCGCGTACCGGTGGAGATCGGGGATGGGTGTGGGGTAGTGGGTGTGTGGGGTGTCGTGGGGGTGGGTGGGGTTTAAAAGTAGGTTGGTGGGCAATAGGAGTGCGGATGGAGTCGTGGGGTAGGGAAATATGAGATTGGCCGGGAGCGAGGTGAATCCTAAACTTCCCGTGCAACGCCACGTACCCCATCTAGTATACATACATATATATATGTATACTAGATATAGTATACCGTATATATTGTATAGTATACATACATATATGCATATACACCCCACCATACTCGGACGTACACCGGTACGCTACCATTGAAATTTTGGGTTTTCGAAAGAAAAAAATCCGCCCCACCCCACACTCAACCCTCCTCACCCCACCACGCACCAGCATACTTCGACCTCTACTGGTACGCCACCTATGAAATTTGAGTTTTGGGGAAAAATATCATCCCCCAACACACCCCACCTACCCCCACCCGGCGCCTGCAGGCCGAGGTGTGTGTTGTGTGCAGGGAGGCGACCCGTGTAAAAATCTGTCTAGCTGTAAGGTTTAACGTGAATAATTGTGAAACTATGCATGAAACGGCTTTAAAAAGAAGCGAAATTTAGAGGTTTTGCCCCAACCCTTACCCCCATGGTGTAAAAAATTCGCGAATCCCTCCACTGGGTGTCCAATACCGGTGTGTATGTATGTGGCTTTGTCCAGAATGCACGCCCACAGTTTCGTAGCTATTGATCTGAAACTTTGCACCTAGACAGGGATCTATCAGACTTAAAAAGTGCAGGGGTTGGCGAATTTCTAACACCATAGGGGTAAGGGGGAATGTTTGTAGGGGGCACGAATTTTTTCCCAGCTATTGATTTGAATAGCATATAGACAGAGGACCGGCAGGTCCAGGGAGTGAAGGAGTTGGTGAATCTCTCCCACCAGGGGGTCCATGGTGGGATACGAAAACACAAACTTTTGCTATTTCCATTTCACCCCTCTCCTCACCCCCCAATAGGGGGTAGGGAGAAGGGATGGGAGAGGGGCGGCGAGGGGGTGTGGGTGGTCGGAGTAGAGGGTGGTGTGGGGGAATGGGGTGGATGGTGGGGGATGGAGGGGTGGGTGGTGTGGAGGGGGATGGGGTGGGTGAAGGGGGCTGGGAGTGGGTGGAGTGTGTGGAAGGGTGGGGTGGAGGGAGGGGTGTTTGAGTGGGGTTTGAGGTGGAGGTGGGTAGTAGAGGAGAGATGTGGTGGCGTTGTAGCCGGAGCGGGTCGAATCTTAAATTTCCCGGGCAACGCCGGGTACCCCAGATAGTAATATATACTCAAGAATCCCTCATTTTTAAACAAATTTCTTATGTTCGTTCATGCATCCACAGTTCCACACCAAAAAAAAGCAATAGCTCAAAGAGGAACATTATGTCATTTAACAGAAAACATGATTAAAACGTAAACTGTTATTCCCCGTGTTTGGACCCACATTTGACCCACTTACCCACCTGATAAAATCAGTCTAAGCTTATTTTCTGATTGCCTAGGTAGATAACTCATCACAGAAAATGCAAAACTGAAAAAAGAAAAATTAATGTCACACACATATATAGTGAGAAAATAGGAGAAATTGACATTTCCCCGTGTTTGGACCCACATTTGACCCACTTACCGACCTGATAAAATCAGTCTAATATTATTTTATGATTGCCTAGGTAGATAACTCATCACAGAAAATGCAAAACTGAAAAAAGAAAAATTAATGTCACACACATAGTGAGAATATAGGAGAAATTGATATTTCCCCATGTTTGGACCCACATTTGACCCACTTACCCACCTGATAAAATCAGTCTAAGCCTATTTTCTGATTGCCTAGGTAGATAACTCATCATAGAAAATGCAAAACTAAAGAAGAAAAATTAATGTCACACATATAGTGAGAAAATGTGTTAAAATGGTGTTTCCCCGTGTTTGGACCCACATTTGACCCACTTACCCACCTGATAAAATCAGTCTAAGATTATTTTCTGATTGCCTAGGTAGATAACTCATCACAGAAAATGCAAAACTGAAAAAAGAAAAATTAATGTCACACACAGTGAGAAACTAGGAGAAATTGACATTTCCCCATGTTTGTACCCACATTTGACCCACTTACCCACCTGATAAAATCAGTCTAAGCCTATTTTCTGATTGCCTAGGTAGATAACTCATCATAGAAAATGCAAAACTAAAGAAGAAAAATTAATGTCACACATATAGTGAGAAAATGTGTTAAAATGGTGTTTCTCCGTGTTTGGACCCACATTTGACCCACTTACCCACCTGATAAGATCAGTCTAAGATTATTTTCTGATTGCCTAGGTAGATAACTCATCACAGAAAATGCAAAACTGAAAAAAGAAAAATTAATGTCACACACATAGTGAGAAAATAGGAGAAATTGATATTTCCTTATGTTTGGACCCACATTTGACCCACTTACCCACCTGATAAAATCAGTCTAAGATTATTTTCTGACTGCCTAGATAGATAACTCATCACAGAAAATGCAAAATTAAAAAAAGAAAAATTAATGTCACACATATAGTGAGAAAATGTGTTAAAATGGTGTTTCCCCGTGTTTGGACCCACATTTGACCCACTTACCAACCTGATAAAATCAGTCTAAGATTATTTTCTGATTGCCTAGGTAGATAACTCATCATAGAAAATGCAAAACTGAAAAAAGAAAAATTAATGTCACACACATAGTGAGAAAATAGGAGAAATTGATATTTCCCCATGTTTGGACCCACATCTGACCCACTTACCCACTTGATAAAATCAGTCTAAGATTATTTTCTGACTGCCTAGGTAGATAACTCATCACAAAAAATGCAAAACTGAAAAAAGAAAAATTAATGTCACACACATAGTGAGAATATAGGAGAAATTGATATTTCCCCATGTTTGGACCCACATTTGACCCACTTACCCACCTGATAAAATTAGTCTAAGATTATTTTCTGATTGGCTAGGTCAATAACTGTTGACTAATTTTTCTTTGGTGTGAAAATCTTATGCAGATGTACGGTCATAAGATGATTTTTCATTATGAATTTTACCTTCGGCTTTCCATACCGAATGTCTGAATATCGAACGTGAATATCAAACCAACTTGACGGAGGTATGTTCAGCACATGTTTCGCACCACACATTTTGTTGTAATTAATAAAAGAAGTCGCTGTCGTTGGAAGCAATTCACAATACTAAAAGTACCTGTTGTGAGCATCCAACAGCAGATTCAATAATTGTTTCTGGCACCACTTTCTCTGATATTATTATGCTCTTGTAAACTCAAAGTGTATTAAGGAAAAGTGTGCCCACTCACGATTATACGCTGTCTTTTTTAGTTGACTTTCGCCAGGTGGCGCCACGGATACACTGATGTGCATTGCTTACAATGCAGCGTAGAGATAAACTATTGTTCTGGGTCAACATTAATTAATTAAGCGCACATAAAATATCATGTATATGCAAACATATACTAGCTGAGCATATATTGTATTGTATATTATCGGTATAATGCAGTAACTATAACATTAGTCTATAGGATTAATGTGTTTGTATGCCGTTTGTCTAGAATGCAGGCCTACGTACAGTTTCACAGCTATTGACCTGAAACCTCGCACCTTGACAGAGGGTGACCAGGACCACTCAGTGAAGGAGTTGACCAATCCATCACCTTAGGGGCCGATTGTTCCCTTGATGTTTCCTCGTGTTCCTTATGTTCCCTCGATGTTCCCCATGTTCCTTCATGTTCCTTATTTTCCCCATGTTCCCTTGAAGTTTTCCTATGTTCCCTCGTGTTCCTTATGTTCCTCATGCTCCCTTGATGTTCCCCATGTTCCTTGATGTTCCCTTGTGTTCCGTATGTCCCCTATGTTCCCTCGATGTTCCCTCATGTTCCTTATTTTCCCCATGTTCCCTTGATGTTTCCTATGTTCCTTCGTGTTCCTTATGTTCCTCATGTTCCCTTGTGTTCCCCATGTTCCTTATCTTCCCCATGTTCCCTTGATGTTTCCTATGTTCCCTCGTGTTCCTTATTTTCCCCATGTCCCCTTGTGCTCCCCATGTTCCTTATTTTCCCCATGTTCCAGTGATTGCATTGCTATTCGTACTGGCAACTTCTGCGTGTGCCTGTGTTTTTTCATCATGTTTGACAACTGTGGCAGATACAGGTGGACGCTGTGCAGGTATAGACAGGTGACAGTTCATCAGATCGCTGAAACTCATCTGTGGACCTAGTTCTCCAGTGTTTGCATTGTTATTCTTACTGGCAACTTCTGTGTGTGTCTGTGTTTTTCCATTGTGCTTGAAAAGTGCCCTTCGTGGTTTGGTCACTTGCCGGCTCAAGTATTGTGGAAGATTTGGGAAAATGCATGGCACTGCATCTGCGTGTAGCCGCGGCCTTTCACGTGGTAGAATAACAGTCTCACCACCAATAGTAAATTTATCTTCTCGAATTATATGGTGAGAATTAAAATGTAACTCACAAACACGATCTTTTAGACTCAACTGTCTGTCTGCACGAGGTATCGCCTTGCTCCAGGGTAGAAGGTTCTAAGTAGATGGTGAAAAAAGGCTGAATCTTTCCTCGGTGTCTGATTTTGCTTTTCTTCTGTAACCGGTCTTACAACCAGGAACAAAGCAGTGACTGTTTCTGGCTGCAGCTGACATTGCAAACACCTGCATAAAAAACCACGTACAATACTGGATTAATAATGCAATCATGAAGTAATAATGCAGTACAGTAATATACATGCTCAATAGTTCATAATAATTGATGAGTCAAAGCTACGAGTGTTGCAAAGTAGAACCAGTTGTAGGCCTGGAGGCAAATTGGCCAGCAAACAGATTATTTCATTTAACCAAATCTTTTCTGTCCTGCAGTCCCTCTCTACTGTTAACACAGACACTCGGACAGGTCCGCAGTCTTCGCAATTACCCAAGAATGTTCACCGACAATCTAACGTCTAATCGTACGTGTCTAAAAAGTTAGGCTACATCGCATAGGCTATAGGCATGATCTGTCATTTGATATGTACAGGCAGGGCTTAAAGTGTGGCTGGACGGTCATGGACGGCGTCCATGCACTTATTTTAAAATGTGAACGCCGTCCTGCCACTTATTGGCCAGCACAGACTGGAAAGGTAAGGAACGTCCAGGCACTTATTTTCCCACACTTTCAGCACTATCTATATAATTTATCGATCGTAATCGTAATCTCCACATTTCTAAAGCGCACCAGCTTATTCACGAGCGCAATGTCTAGTAAGAGGAGTTTTCAATAAGAGTAGTCTGAAGGAGTTCGTTGTCCAGTAACCGAATCAGAGGTGGCAGAGTGTGTTGTTATTGTGGGTGACGTTTAGTTCGACCGTGCGACACAAACTAGCACAAAACTCTTAATAAATGTTACATTTTGGATTTCTAAAATGCCAGCAGCATCAAATATTAAAAACACTTACGTGTCAAGACTGCGAAAACTGGAAACAATGGAAATTAATTGACATTATTCCAGAAACTTGCGGCGAATGCGGCGATCGAACACAAGAGTAATATTTTTACCGATACCCGACAGGCTACAATCAGACGACGCTGCCGACACCTTGCGGGAGAAACTAACGAGGACACAAACGACGACGTATAAAAGCCTAGAGTTGGCACACTTTTCCTTAATACACTCTGTTGTAAACTAAATTGCGAACTAGGTGCAAAATACAAATACGTAAAAGATTATGTGTCTTCCATGATCTTTAAGTCTTATAGCGCAATAATGATTATCACACAGAATTCGCTTCTCTTAATATCGATAGGTTTATTTTATCTATGGTCGGCTCGACCATAGATATAATAAACCTATGCTAACGATCTGCAGGCGTTGGCATAGAAACGAGCCAACATGGCGGCCAGTGTTTAGGTTTTTTAAATATTGTTAGTTGTAATTTAGTTTTTTATGGTGTTTTTATCTTTAAGTAGATCTCAGAATAATGTCATTTCCTCACAACGAAAGGCTGATTTCGGCCGTTGAATCAGGAGACATTTTCAGCGTACGAAAGTTGGTAAAGGAATCCCCGTTGCTCGCCGATGTGAATGTACGAGAATATTATCCGTTTGGAGAATGTGCTCTCTCCAAAGCTGTGAATGGTAAAGATCACACATACACGCACATAAATGTTTGAAAAGAAAGTTTGGTGACGTTTGCAGCGCGGCCATTGATCTCCTCATTTACCTCTTGCCAGTGTTATCTTTCAAAGGTGCGCGCAAGTGTTACAGCAAGAGACTTCATGCCTGTGTTGATGAAGTCATACTATGGAATCTGTCTATGTGCCATTGTGCCCCAAATTTAGCCATGGCAAATATGATATCATCTGGTTCTACGGTTCCTCTAAGCTCGTCGATTGTGCTGAACTTTCACTCGCTACTTCCTCTTCTCTATTCTAGCCATACACTGTGCGATATCTTGGAGTCATTCTTGACTCAGCACTTTCCCTCAAGCCACAGACGACAGACTTCTCTCGGGCGTGTTTGTTTCACCTTGGGAGAATCCAACAGCTCCACTCTACTCTTGACTGGGCGTCACTGAAAACACTTATTCACTGCTTTATTCTGATATGACTTGACTACAGCAGCTTGGTAATGCACACCGCTTCCTCTAACTAGAATGCTGCATCTAGCTCCAAGACTGCATCTTGGACTCTCTTACCGAGATCACATCATATCTGCTCTTCATTCCTTACACCGGTTTCCTGTCTGTGAGTGTATTCGCTTCAAAGTGGCACACCTCATGCACAAAGCATGCACTTTGCACATCCTACTTATCTTCTATGGTCACACCTTGCACCTCTGTTAAAGGTGACTCCCTTCTTTGATCAGTGATTTGCTGGAAAATATGTTGTTCCTGGTACATGTCTTGTCTTTGGCCAGTGTTCTTTCACATTCATCTGGAACTCTGCCTCCTCATGTTCGTAATTCTCTTAGGGGGTAGAAAACCAGCACAACAGTTTGAGGGACTATTTTACAAATTCACACTTGTTCAAACATTCAAGTATATTAGTAGCAATAATAGCTTATGTTCTTCTCTGCTTCCTCTCGTTCTCTCACATTTCTTTTTCCCCTGGTTCTTCTGTGCTGAAATTGAAAATGCCTCTGAATAGTCTATGCTGCAAGATGAGCTGTATACATTTTTTGATACGATATTATTACTAAGGAATCCATTAGTTGTAAAATGGAGATAAGCAGATCTATAAACTTTTCATGATTTTTTGCAGGTGGACACCTTGAAATTGTTCGTCTTCTACTAGAAGCAAATGCTGATACAAATTTGTACAATGCCATTCTGATTACACCTCTTCATCTTGCAGCCTTGGGTTTGTATCTGTATTTATTTATATTTAGGTATAGATCTCTGATTATGTTAGAAACAGACAACATGTTGATTTATTAGTAAATTACAGAAAGTAAGGTAAAGTAGTGCTCCTGTTTTGCATTATTCTCGCACAGCATTTTAATGACGTGAGTTTACTAAAAGTGATTGTGAAACCAGTACAGCTTGTCATTCCAGGAGTAAGGCAAGGTCATGCGCATACATTTGCAGACAGGTTGCGGTGCATCAAAATGACGTAATGGCAGAAGCATGCCTGGGGCCAATGCCATAGTCAGTCTGATTGAGAGGTTCCACGTATATTGAACGATTCCACATGCATATTTGGCTACATGTCATAATTCATCAGAGATTCTGTTTTCATTATATTTTTGGATTAGCTAATTTTAAAACTGGTTTGACCATAAGCAATCCTACGTAATGTTGAGAAATTGTCATGGTTTCAGTATGATAGTTTGTTGGTTTACTAAATTAGGTTTATGCTAATGCACATGAATAGTTATTATACAGAAATCTACAATTATCTTAACATTCTGTGTTAGTGCTAGGTTTCTAAACTAGTACTGCAAGGCAAAAAGTTCTCCACATCCTAGGATTGCTAAGCACTTGCTAAAAAAACCTAGGATTTTCAAGGACTGGTTAAAGAGGGAGTGTCAATATCTGAGCTTTTTTGCATTCACTGCATGATGCGATTGGTGTTTAGGGGTCTACTACAAATTATGGAATTAATCTTTTACACAGAATTAAAAGTAAACATGTTTTTACTTGCGATGCAGTGCCATATTTTTGTGAACCGATTGCAGATTAATTATCAGTAAACATAATTTCATTCATATCTACTTGAAGAACTTCACTAATTTGGTGATTTATCGCTAAATCTGTTTCAGGCAACCACCTGCAAATCGCCAAACTTTTGATACTCCATGGTGCCAAACTTGATTTCTATTCCAAGAATGACATGCGACCTATTGACTTTTGCCACTACAATACGGAAATGTGGCAGCTGTTATATGATGCAGCTCGTGGTAAGTTGCCGGTCATAATTGAAAGATGTGAAATCCCAAAAGTTCCAGCTTATGCCATTCCGAAACCAATTCCAGCAGAGCCAGCAAAATCAGCCAAGGGAAAAAAGGGATCGGCAAAGAAGGCAAAATCAGGAAAGAAGGGAAAGAAGAAGAAGGCCAAGTGAGTCAGCAGAAGGAAGTACTTACTGTCAAAAATGAAATGAGGTAGAAAAAGTAACACTGAGTATTACTGAAACTGCATAGAAGTTAACCCATAATAAACTAGAAAAAAACAAAATCTTGTACACAACTGCTGTTGTTTGCCAAACTTCCATTGCTATTCTAAATGTACATTCTTTTACTGCTATTATGCTATTATCTGCCAAACTGCTAGTGTTATTCTTATTGTGCATTGTGCCATTGCTATTACCAGGTATTCCCCAAACTGGTAGTGTTATTCTAAATGTACATTGTGCCCCCATTATATGTCAAACTGCTAATATTGTTATTCTAAATGTCTTTGTGCCATTACTATTATCCGCCAAACTTCTAGTGTTATTCCAATGCACTTTGTGCCACTGTTTTTATCCACTAGACTGTTATTGTTATTCTAAATGTCTTTGTGCCACTGCTATTATCCACCACACTGCTGGTGTTATTCTATTTAAATGTATATTGTGCCACTGCTATTATCAGCTGAATTACAATTGTTATTCTAAATGTGTTGTATTATACTAGTTTTCCTAACTTATTGAATAGCTGATGGAAAATTCTCTATTTAAGAATTTATGTTATGACATTTTCCATGAAACATATTAGCTTTGCTGTATTTATTCTGGAGTTTATTTCAGTTTTTTGACTGCACTTTTGTTTGTCAAATAAGTGCACCAACCATTTATATTGCAAGTACATTTATATTTAAGAATATAAAATTTGTGTTGATGCTATGCATATAATTACCATACTAATTACATTTTGAGTCATTTGAAAATAATGTTTTGGATATTATGAGTATATTATGTGCTGCTACCTATTAATTATTCATGTTTTTCAATGGACATAGTTATGCCTTTAAATTTTACTGAACGCACTCGAGAGATGCTGCTAATTTGCATACATGTTTTTGGACCTAATTAACGTTCATTAATGCTTGCCACTGCAGCATGTACAAGCCAAACTTACATGAAGTTTTGTAACTAAATTTGTTATTATTCTAAAGTATTGTATGAGGAGAATCCTTGCAATTAGCTTCCTGAGTTGTCATTGGATAAGTTGGGATTCAAATCTCCAACACACAACAGATTTCACGATTCCTGTTCCATTGACACCCATTAGTGCATGGGTGTCAAAGAGTCAGGCCACGAGTCATTTCTGGCCTGCCAGAGATGGTTTTCCTCTTCATTGTGTCTTGTCTAAAGTCTACACAATTTGAAAATAAAAGTTAAAATTTGTAATTTTTAAGGCTTAATGTGTTTATGTTATACTAGTCACTGATTAAAAAGATCAAAATTGAACCTAATTTGACTGTTCATAACTAAAAATGCACCTCAAAAGATTTAGCTTTGTAAAACATTTTGCTAATTGTTAATGAATATTGTGATCTCCAAACTTCTAAAGCACCACCCGGAAGCAAGCATGGGCACCAACTTATTCACCAGTGCTGCATTGAGTCAAAAGGGTTGTCCGTAAGAGTAGTCCAAAAGAGATCCGAGTTCGGCTCCCAGAGGCCCAGAGGAGGCAGATAAGCTATTAAGATGGGTGTTGTCTGGGTCTGGAATTGGAAGGTGGAGGATCATAATGAGATGGAGTAAGATTTCACAATGATTTGCACATCAGAAACACTATGACAGCTTTACAATGCACTAACCATGCTGAATAGGCCACAGTAACATGTTGATAATCTCAGATGGTCTTAATTTAATATACACCGTGATTCAATAAAAACTAAGCCAAATTGTTTTTCATATATCTCTAATGCCTGATAACATATCAAGCTAAAAGTTTCCAAATATTTCGAGAATTGGACCAAGAATATGATCCCAAAATTTCATGAGAAAAAGTTGAACGGGTAAAAAGATATGAATATTTAAACTTCATATGCCGAAATTGCAGTTTACAAGCAATTTTCTGTCAGATTCAATAAAATGTTTTCTTATTATCTCTAATGCCTGGCGATTAATCTTTCTAAAAAGTTCCACATATGTAGAGAATTGAAGTACCAATATGACCCCAACAGCATGGTTTCATTATTTAATTAAAAACATGCTCAAAATGTCCTCCTTCTGCTTGCACGCAAACCTGCAGGCGCTGGCGTCATTCATTGGGAAACGGCATCGTCGATTATCCTCGGGTCCAGGGCTCTTGGCCATCTCACACTTCCAACAAGCGTTGCTTCATATCGTTTATATCATGGGTTGGTGCCTGCTAGACTCGGTCTTGCGTCATGCACGCTCCACACTTTTAGTCGACAGGATTCAAATCTGGGTTGTTCGGAGGCCATAATGTGGGAGAAATGAAGTCTGGCGTCTCTCTTGTCAGCATTTCGATGGTTTCATTGGCTCTGTGGGCTGGCGCTATTCTGTTGAAAAAGAAAACAGCCTTCTGAGGCTGTAGATTTCTGATAACAAGTGGAAGATGTTGTGACAGCAGACCATTGCGATAATATACTCCGTTAATTTTACCCCAGGATCCCTGAAGACCAAAATTGGGAACTATCAAGCATCGAAACCGCGACGAACCCCATAACAGACTTGCTGAAAACTGAAATTTCTGGAGATGACGTTTAAATATTCATATCTTTCTATTCGTTCAAATATATGACAGGATATTTTGGAATCCTATTCTTGGTTCAATTCTCGAAATATCTGGAAAATGTTAGCATGATTAATTATTAGGCATTGAAGATATAAGAAAAACAGTTTAGCTTGCTTTTTTTATTGAATCTGACAGAAAATTGCTTGCATGTAAACTGCAATTTCTGCATATGAAGTTGAAATATTCATATCGTTTTACCCGTTCAACCTTTTCTCATGCAATTTTGGAATCATATTCTTGGTCCACTTCTCTAAATATTTGGTAAAGTTTAGCATGATATGTGATCAGGCATTAGAGATATATGAAAAACAATTTGGCTTAGTTTTTATTGAATCACGGTGTATATTTTAATATGCAGTGTTTGATATTTCACATTTGATATTTCTATGACCTAAGTAAATAGCACTGTCATCAACAAAAGTGGACATTAATTTTGCACAATCCACACCTGTCCAAACATCGTTTATCATTATTAATGACTGTCAAATCACTTAAAGCTGTCAGGGCATGGTTTGGGGGGTTGTATAATATTTTATCTGTACTGTAAATTTCACCAATTTTAATATGAAAATTCACAGCATGTGTAAGCGATAATGAAACACATAATTTCATCGATTATGGCACTCCGATGAATCAAAATCACCACTCAATATGACAGATTAAAATATTATAAAGTCATGCCAGACCTATACATTTTTTTAATTGGTTACCTAGAGTATAGACATGATTGTTGCACAGAAGAAATATTGTCCTTTTTTTGGCAAGAAGCTATAGACCTACTATAAAATTTTTGTATTTGATAATGCTAAACAATCGTGTATAAAACAGTGAAATTCACAAGTAGGCCTAAAATAAGCCTATTCATCTAATAATCAGTTCTTCATAGAAAATAGTAGGAAAACTTCAAGAAAATATTATTAGTATCTATATAAATATGGTTTCAGCAGGCACAGTTTGGAATGCTATTTCCAAAAGCACAAACTACTCAAAGTTGGCGATAGAAATGCTGATGAGAAAAAACCTCATAATCAATTTAAAGTAAAGCTCTTTCTTAAAAACCTATTATTCAATAATTATTACAAATTGCAGACAGAAAGTTTCCATCATCATCATCGTCGTCGTTGTTATCATCATCATCGTTGTTATCATCATCATCATCGTTGTTATCATCAGAACAACGATGTTCTTTGTGGTGATAACGACGGCATTCCAGCTAAGTCGTTGAACGAGCTGGCGTAAGACGCCTTCAGAAACTGAACGTAGTTTTGTAGACTTCGATTGCTGCCGTACGACTGTTGTAGTTCGTCGTTTAAGTCGTACAAGCGAGAATTGAACTTCCTCTCGGCCTGAAACATGCAAATGACATCTGCATAAACAAATGGATGCAGTGGGACATGGTAGCGGAGTGGTTGAATGCTTTCTTTGTAATACACAGAGCGTGGGTTCAATCCTTCGCTGAGATGTTTATCTGCAAGGACCATCATGAGTAAGTCCTTTCACTTACAACTGCGCCATTAGTTTATACTTAACCCCTCCCCTGCGAGGGATTAATTCCAGCCGGAAGGAAAAGAAGAAGATGGACTTAAGTACTATGATCGCAATGCACTTACGCTGTCGCTCACTTTTAAGGACAAAATGTGCAAACAGAAGCATAAAAATAGGCATATGACCACAGAATTACAATATTGACTTTGGTAACCATAGAATTTCAAAAGAAAATCCAATATTGGCCCATGGTGGAACGTCCAGAGAGGATCTGAAGAGGATGGATAATAGTATGCCAAGAGCAAAGGATCTTACCAGAAATAGACAAGTCTGGAGAGGTCATGTGGAAGTCTCATCGTCGTTGCATGACTGACGGAAGAGATAAGAGAGAAAACACATAAGCATACCTCTTCCTTTTCACGTTTCACACGAGTAATGTCTGTCTTCGACTGACTGAGCTGAGTTTCAAGATCAAGTATACGTGTCTGCAACTCCCGTTCCTACCAACAAACAAGAACTCGTATAATGCGAGAAACATAATTCTGGTAACTACTAAGTCTTATTCGCAGGCATCTGTTGATTGTACTCAAAATTAAGATAAAGCCAAGTAAGAGTCCAGAAGAAACCAATTTGATGAACTCTAGAAGAGGCTCTGTATAAATAATTTATGATTATTATACAGAAAGCTATCATTAGCCAATTCTTTTAAGGTAAATCTGAACTTTTAATTTCATGCTAAAAAGTGTATTTCAGAATTTTTAGGGCTAAATCCAAACAGATGCTGAAATTGATACAAATTATGTAAACTGAAGCCTGATTAGATGTTACTGAAAATATTGTTTGCCAGAATAGAGATGTTCATGTGGCTGAAACATTCAATTAAGTTCTAGAAAAATAGCAGTCAAGCAAAATAAAAACTGAAGTTTTAAAATCTGCTACATAAAAATTGAAGAAGAATAGACAAAAGAGAATCTGATCTTACTGCTGCCGCTATTTTCTCTCGCTGTTGCTCTTTCATATGACGCATTTCTGCCACTGCTGAGTCAAGCTGACGCTGGAGACTGACATTCTCATTGATTTTTTCCTCAAGTCTCAACTGAAATAAGAACTTGAATTTCAGGTTTTCATCTACAGTTATTCTTGGAAACAATCTGCGTGAAGCCTACTATTCAACAATTTTTTTATGAAGAACTATTTAGCCATCTTGTTCACACTAAGAGCATGAAACAGCTATGTGTTTCTGTAAGATAGGCATGGATTGGACTACTGTGAAGATTATAGCACTTGAAAAGTTATTAGTCTCAGCAAACTGAAGTTCAGAAATTTTCAACTTTGAACCTTGACTTTGGAACCAAAGTCTTGAGCATTATATGCCACAATCTCATCAAATGTAAGATTTATGTAGAGCCAGTGTTTTATAATATACGTACATTAATCTGGTTCAATGCTTCTTCTCGTTTGCCATTGATGCTTATCAGCTCTCTGTTCTGGTCCTCAACCGATGACAGCTTCCTTTTTGCAAAATTAACAAAAACAAGGAGATCACATTAAGTTTCAAGAAAGGTAAATCACTTGACGGATAATAATTATTATGCTAGAATGATTGTTACAGTTACCATACCAGTATAAAATCTATACAATTCCATCTTCTTCGTCGTAATCAACACATATGTCATCATCTTCTTCATTAAAAAACTGTCTTTGGCAATGAAGAAGAACTGGAAAACAAAGATATTAGCATAAGATGAAACTAATGCACACTTGTCCAGAAGATCCATTTTGGCAAGTAGAACTTTGTTTTCATCTTCCGAATGAAAGTGGCGATCTCGCACATCAGACAACTGATTAGCCTGTCTCTCAGCCTGAAATGCAAACACAGTTTGGATAAACAAAAAATCAACAAGGTTTTATCTTTGGAAATTATGTTACTTACAAAAAATAAATTACAAAAGTACCATAAGCAGGGAGAGAGCGAAACATAGGTCTTAAGGTCCAGCCTGGCACAGAATTAATACCAGAAAGATGACAACTGATATAGAAATTTATGATGAAACTAGACCGGATGGATCAGTGTCATAGCTAAAAATTTCTGATGGGGGGGGGGGGAGATTATGGCCGGATGCTTGTTTTTCTGATAAATATAGACAAATAACCTTTAAAAAACGTTTTTTCCTATGTCAATGGGGGTTTTAACCCCAAACCCCCTTGTCTAGGCCACTGGGATGGATTCTTGCCAAGAGAGGCATAAAGAAGTTCACGTTAATTATTGCTTGTAGATTGAAGCCTACAAATTGAGGTCTGCAGTTTTAAACAAAAATTATATGAAACTGGCAGATCAATGTCCAACTGTAAAATGTCTCTAACCAGTTCAATAAACTGTCATGTCAATCACCGACGTCGCTGCGCGACGGTTGGTCGCATGCATGGACTACAGCTCTCCACTGCCTCCTATCGCGTGCAGCGGCGAGAAGATTGGATCCGGAAAGACGGGACCAAGCAAGAATGTTGTCAATCCAGCTAATACGCGGTCTACCCTTGCGTCGACAACCTTCCACGTGACCCAGCATAATGGCTTTTTCCACGCAATCCTGGGGAATCCTGATGGTATGACCGAAATAGGAGAGTTTGCGAGCCTTAATGGAACCCAAGAGCTCTGGTGAAGTTCCGGCAAGCCGATAAACCTGCTCTGTGGTAAGTTTGAGCGTCCAAGAAATGCGCAAAAGCTTACGGGTACATTTGTTCTCGAAACTCTGTATCTGCTTTTCCTCCGCCTTTTTAAGCACCCATGATTCGCAACCATAGGTTGCAACTGACCAGACCAAGGATTTCATCAAACGAAGCTTGGTTTGAGTACTAATGGACTTGTTTTTCCAGACCTTCGTAAGCTTCACCATGACCGCCATACCCATGGCCAGCCTGGACTTAATATCGACTGAGCACTTTGCATCGCTTGAGATTTTGCTGCCTAGATATGTGAAGTTATCCACTTGTTTGAGTTCACTGTCCGCGACAAAAATCCTGAGGATCCTATCGGTATTGGTCATAACCTTCGTCTTTGAAACATTTATCTTTAAACCGTACTCCTTGGCAGCGGATTCGACACGATTGACGAGCTCCTGGAGTTCCTCTGGTGATGTAGCGATCAAGAGTATGTCATCCGCGTATCTAAGATTACTGATGGTCCTACCTCCAATTCTGAAGCCCCCTCTGAACCCGTCAAGCGCCTTGCGCATTACCTGTTCCGCCAGGATGTTAAATAGGCAAGGCGAGATGTTACAACCTTGCCGAACGCCTTTCTTAACGCGGAACCAGTTAGAGGTGATATTATCTGTCCTAACAGCTGCTCGCTGCTGTTTGTATAGGTTCATCAATAGTTGGACAAGTTGTGGGGGAAACCCCATGTCCAGCATGGACAACCACAGTTGACCGTGTTGCACCATGTCGAACGCTTTCGTAAAATCTATGAAGCAAAAGTAGAGATTCTGACTTCTCTCATTTGCCTTTTCTATGATGATCCGGAGGTTCGTAATCTGATCGCGAGTGCCTCGATTGGGTCTGAAACCGGCCTGCTCAGGAGCCAGTTCATTGTCAAGTTTAGTTTGAATGCGCTCCAGGATGACCCTTAGGAGAATTTTGCTGGCGTGCGAAACTAGCGCTATGGTCCTGTAGTTCTCGCAACAGAGCGGATCCCCTTTTTTCGGTAAAGGGATAAAAACTGATTGCGTCCAATCGTCGGGCCAGACTCCAGATATCCATACATCCGTACAAATCTTATGTAGCATGGTAAGAGTCATATCACCACCAAATCTGAGAAGCTCGGTGGCGACTCCGTCTGGTCCCGAGGCTTTGTGCAAAGAGGCTTTAAGCAAAGCGCGTTTGATTTCTTCTCGCAGTGGAGGCGGTTCTCTTTCCGTAATTTCGAACGTTATCTCGTCTTCATTGCCTGTGTAAAGTCCTTCACAATATTCCTTCCAACGTTCATTAACCTTCACCGGATCAACTAACTTCTTTCCAGAGACGTCCTTGATAGCTATTTTACGCGCCTGAAACGGTCTAGTGAGATTTTTGACTGTCTTGTAAACCGGTCTGCAGTTTCCACGCTTTGCATTTTCTTCCAGTTCGCAGCAGAGCGCATCAAGTTCGGCTTGTTTGTCTTCCCTCAGTCTTCTTTGCACTTCTCCTCTCAGAGTCTTATATTCCACCGGTGATTTCGTCTTAGTTCAATAAACTAATTGAATTGAATTGAAATGTTCTGTCTACTGTAAAACTCTTGCATGCCAGTCTGAAGAGGTCTTTGAAAGACTAATAAACACTGAAATTTCTGGACATGTATACATAGGCATACTAACTGAGAAAACACTTTTGACAATTCATTATAGGTAGGAACATGCAAATCACTAAAACTGACAATAAAACTAGTATTATCAGATATGCTCAGCAGTCTTTTAGCCTAACCCATCATAGTTTGATATACAAACTGCAGCATAAGTATTAACTTGCCCTTGTTTCCAGTCATCATGAGTAAGGAAACACTGGTTGATAACTACACACCCACATCATTCTGATCCAAGAACTTCTCTCTTGCCATAGACCCTAATTAGAATAATCAATCCCGGTGTGTGATTGGTCAGAAGCAGTAGTATAGTGGGGGGAGGACGCGGGGGAACGCCGTTCCCCCACTTTTTCCCAGGGATAATGGAATATTAATAATAATACTACTACTAATAATATTATTATAAAGAGCGTTCCCTCACTTCATTTTGTAGGACTACACTACTGGTCAGAAGGCTTTTGAATGTACATTGAAATACCTAAACTAAGGTGTGATGCTGCTGTTCTGGAATGTCCATGGATATATCCAGGCCACTTGAATATAGCACTGCATGTTGGTTGGATGGAAGCTTGTTGATAGATGGGCCATTAAATTTATAAATTGTGAGTCCCATCAGATAAATGTGGATTCTTCAATCCACTGCACAGTTGTGACCATTCTTCTGTTACTGACTAACTGGACCAGATCATATATCAGATCAGTCAGATGAGAAATTTTAACTAGCACTCACACTTCACAAAGTAAATATCAAACCAACGTGAAAGCTCAACAGCATAGCAAAACACTTTGTGCCTTGTCAAGCAAACACTTGAAGCCTTGCTCTGATATGAAGTTTAACCACATCAGACTCTGCCAGCATGACCAGATGGAGCCCAAGTAGAAACTATTTTCCACTGTGAGACCACATAGAATCAATGTGGGTCCCAGCCTATTGCATCGTATCTATTAATTTATAAAGCACCTTTGACAGTGCACACTAATCACAGTGCAAAAGACCCAGAGAAAATAAAGTAGTTTTGAGACAGCGGAAAGACGTGCTTGAGTACCAGTTAATAGCGAAGAACGTGTCAATGGAGAGAGCTGATTCCAGAGCACAGGAACCAATACAGGCAAAAGCTCAAGTTGTGGCCAAAGCCGTCCTGCTCGCAGGACAAGGAGATCATGTCAATCAATCACGAGAGTTTAGTAGATGAAGAGAGGATGCTGAAGTCGACAGGCGTATGAGATCATGAAGATACTTGGGAGTTAGGCCAGAGTAAGACCTTGATCTGGATACGAGCAGTAAGGGGAGCCAGTGAAGGTGATCAAACATGAAAGAAGAGATGTGGGAGTAGCGAGGAAGTTGGGCTATTAGTCTGGCAGTTGCATTTAGAACAGACTGGAGGAAGGAAGAGATTAACTTTTTGAAGGCTGATAAAGACGGAGTTGCGGTGATCAATTTGGGAGCAGACAAATGCATGAATTATCGAGGCAAAGACAGAGAAGGAGGCAGAGCGTTGGAATTCTCAAAGTCATCTCGAGTGAAATTAGGATGCACAAGTAGCATTGGCAATTAGTAGAGCGGCCTGGTCAAAAATTGTTCACTTTGTGATACAAGCATGAAATTTGGTATACACCACGAAAATGTCACTAGAAAAAGATTTGGCTATAGGGCCATCGCAGATTTGACCCCTGGCCCCAATGGCAGCCATTTTTCAAAATGGCGGACCGGTTTCCAGTTTTTAAATTATCTCAGCTTCCAGTGCACTTAGAATCGTCATCTTGGTGTCTAGACATACATAGTTAGGGGCAAAGATTCCAATAGAGTCATTACAAATATTCTCCAGGGCTTCAATGGCGGCCATTTTCCAAAATGGCCGATCAAAATACGGATTTTTCGATATCTCATCTGCCAGTGCACTTAGAATCGTCATATTAGTGTCCAAACATACTTAGTTAAGGGCAGGCATTCCAGCAGAGCCATTACAAATGTTGCCCAGGGCTCCAATGGCGGCCATTTTCCAAAATGGCCGACCAATGGCCGAATTATGAAAAGGATATTTCATTATATCAGCTTCCAGTGCTCTTAGAATCGTCATCTTGGTGTCTAAACATGCATAGTTAGGGGCGAGGATTTCAATAGAGTCATTACAAATGTTCTCCAGGACTTCAATGGCCGCCATTTTCCAAAATGGCCGACCAAAATAAGGATATTTCGATATCTCAGCTTCCAGCACACTTGGAATCGTCATATTGGTGTCTAAACATACATAGTTAAGCTCGAGGATTCCATCAAAGCCATTGCAAATGTTCACCAGGGCTTCAATGGCGGCCATTTTCCAAAATGGCCGACCTAAAATGGGGATATTTGAATATCTCAGTTTTCAGTTCACATAGAATTGTCATCTTGGTGTCTAAACATACATAGTTAATGGTAGGTAATTGAATGGAATTAAATACAAACGTTTCTGTTCACAAGATTTGCGGCCAATTACGTCAATTTTGCGCCGAGGTAGAAATGTTCTGCTTATTTGAAAAATCAGCTGTTATGTGCTCATGGTGCGTCAAGTATAAATATAGTATAATCCAAGCTATTTATTACATCATACTATTTCTGAAACTTCTGATTTTCATTTGGCAATAATATATAAATCAATTATTGGAATATATGCATTTCAAGATGTTACTGATGTTCTCGTAAATGTGTATCAGGACATTTTAAGTCCACATTTTGGAGCCTTTATTCAGACAAAGTAGCCTAATGGCCACAGAATTATAGCCCATAACATCATAGGCCTACACGTCATTCACGGTCGCATAGATACAGAGATAGTATACCGGTACCGTAGAGAAGCGTTCACACATTTGCACTGTCCCTTACAGCCCTTCTCACAGACACATCTGAGAAGTTCATGACAGGCACGAGACGCTTCGGAAAATATTGTCCACTTCACCTCCCAGCCACCTTCAATCGTTTTCAGCTACCCCTTATGACCATGATTATAGTAGTTTAGAAACAGCTATGAACATCTGTGCCCAAACGTGACCTGCTTTGTAGGCAGCTTTCTTTGTGTGTTCCACCAGGGCAGCTTGACTTTGTTGAAGGCCATCCATTGGTCTACGCAAACAGTTGCATAACCAAATCACAGCCATTTTCCACAAGGGTGTGTTCTATACTCGGCAGAGAGACACAACTGGACTTGCTCCGTGTACTCAAGAGGAGGCTGATACAAAGATTTTTGTCATGTTTCCGATGCCACCAAACATGGTTAGGCCTACCGTAAGATGATGATACGCACCGTTGGTTCTGACGTGTTGATGTTGGCCATAGCAGCAGATCAGCAGCTGAGCATTGATGAACTGTGGGTTGTTTTTGCCTCAGGAAAAAGCTTCAGATACCTACCAACCCATGAGATGGCGCGTGTCCTCGGTCTAGAAGCGTAGCTATGCCCTTCCTACACGCATTCAGCGGATGTGACACAGTATCATCCTTTCCTGGCCGCGGAAAAAGGACTCTCTGGGACATTTGGATGAAATTCAGCGACGTCACCCCAGCCTTCTGCACCTTAGCATCAACTCCCAACTCTGTTTTTGATTAGCTCAATGTAAATGTGCGCTTGTGGTTCTTCTGTAGGCCTATACGACCATGCTGGTGATGAGAAAGTGAACGAGGCAAGGAAGAAACTGTTTGCATAGAAAGACAGACCTATGGATGACAGGTCAAATTTGGGCACAGATGTTCATAGCTGCTCAAAAACTACCATAATCCTGGTCATTATGGGGGTGGCTGAAAACGATTGAAGGTGGCTGGGAAGTGAACTGGACAATATTTCCCGAAGCGTCTCGTGCCTGTCTTGAACTTCTCAGATGTGTCTGTGAGAAGGGCTGTAAGAGACAGTGCAAATGTGTGATCGCTTCTCTATACAGTATACTATTTCTGTCTCTATGCGACCGAGAATGACGTGTATGATGTTATAGGCTATAATTCTGTGGCCATTAGGCTACTTTGTCTGAATAAAGGCTCCAAAATGTGGACTTAAAATGTCCTGATACACATTTACGAGAACATCAGTAACATCTTGAAATGCATATATTCCAATAATCGTTTTATTGCCAAATGAAAATGAACACAATCAGAAGTTTCAGAAATAGTATGATGTAATAAATAGCTTGGATTATACTATATTTATACTTGACGCACCATGAGCACATAACAGCTGATTTTTCAAATAAGCAGAACATTTCTACCTTGGCGCAAAATTGACGTAATTGGCCGCAAATCTTGTGAACAGAAACGTTTGTATTTAATTCCATTCAATTACCTACCATTAACTATGTATGTTTAGACACCAAGATGACAATTCTATGTGAACTGAAACTGAGATATTCAAATATCCCCATTTTAGGTTGGCCATTTTGGAAAATGGCCGCCATTGGAGCCCTGGGCAACATTTGTAATGGCTCTGCTGGAATGCCTGCCCTTAACTAAGTATGTTTGGACACTAATATGACGATTCTAAGTGCACTGGCAGCTGAGATATCGAAAAATCCGTATTTTGGTCGGCCATTTTGGAAAATGGCCGCCATTGAAGCCCTGGAGAATATTTGTAATGACTCTATTGGAATCCTTGCCCCTAACTATGTATGTCTAGACACCAAGATGACGATTCTAAGTGCACTGGAAGCTGAGATAATTTAAAAACTGGAAACCGGTCCCCATTTTAAAAAATGGCTGCCATTGGGGCCAGGGGTCAAATCTGCGATGGCCCTATAGCCAAATCTTTTTCTAGTGACATTTTCGTGGTGTGTACCAAATTTCATGCTTGTATCACAAAGTGAACAATTCCTTCACATTTTCGTTCCAGGCGGCTCCACTAAATGTGTTCAGAGTTAATTGAGCATGCCACAGAGAATGACGCCAAGGTTACCGACACTGGAAAGGAAGGTGAAAGACGGGAATCTCTCGGCAAGAAGGATAAAGTCAAGTTTGAGAAGCTGTCGGCGAGTGCCAAACCACATGAGCTGCGTCTTGCTAGAAATCAGGGAGAGACGGTTGGAATCATCAGAGATGCAAGTCTCGAGAGAGTGTATGATAACTATGGCTATGCTGGCAGAGGTGTTAGTTGGTGTTAGCTGTCTAGATAGTAACTATGAGTCACTCATGTAAAGCGATTCCCGTTTTTAAGAGTGATGTGCCTTGCTATAAACTAACCACTACCCTGAGACAGCACACCGTGGTTAGAGACCCAGTCACCAAAGAAGCAAAACTTGTTAGTATAAGCAAGCCAAACAAATTAGCATAAGTCATGAATCAGTAAAGCTGAAATACTAACTTTATAGATTTCTTTCCAGCTAAGCAACAACTATGAAAGCCAACAAATGATTTTTAATTAAACTTGACAAATTCAATATTCATTTGTTAATTTTGGTGCTTTAGTTATAACTTTTTTGTAAAGTCTTCAGTTAACAATTCATTTTACATGCATTTCTTCACTCACCCTGTACTGCATCAACCTATGGCAAAAAGCCATTGAAATGTCTATTTTCTTTTCTATAAACTGTCAAGCAATTTATCACAGTAGCCTCTGCACATTTACTAACAAATTTAATGTATTTTTCTAGCTTTTCGGAACTTTTAAACAATTAATTTCCCAGAAGATGCAGGAATATTTTTGCAACTCATCAGCATCATGGATAAAGAGCATGCAAGGTCAATCAGTTTAGGCAAATTTCGCAGAAAAATGTGGAATATAAATGATTGGCACAAATTGTGTCAATCATTGAAAGCCAAGAACAGAACCAGAAAGCTCTATATATTTTTTTTAGAAAGCTTCGATATAGTTTCTCAAATGCATTATTTGATTATTAGCAGCAGCAGCAGCAGCAGCAGCAGACACTGACTACTGTAATAATTGAGAGAAGTGAGTAAAAAATATATCACCATGCTTCACACCTTAACAGTCAACTCGTCGACCAGCTTAACACTTTCGAAATAGCGTGCATCGAGCGTGCGCAATGCTTCGCTCATTTCGTTAAGTTTCATTTCAGACCTGTGCAGTTGCTCTGGCAAAGCTTCCAGTTCTTGCACACGACTGTGCAATCTACTCTTAACCTAGAGGTCGAACAGGTTAGAGTCAAAGTTGCTTGCATAAGTCTTCTGTCGTTGGCCAGCTCTGACCACAATAAATATTTTTATCTTCGATCATTATATATCAATATTTTTATATTCGATTATATTCATATTTTTATGCTCTGATTAATCGTAAGTGTTATTCTTTTACAACAGCCTTGATCATTAAATTTTACTCAAGATAAGCTGTGACCCATCAACTCTCTAGATTCTTACATATTCCTCTAAAATAAATGAAGCCAAATATTTACACATTCAATGAACCATCCAGTGGTATCTGCAATTATAATATGCATAGTCATTTGCCTAAAAATTATTACTGAATTTTGTGCTTAATTTAGATCTGTTTCCTTATTTCTTGAAATTTATTTCCAACTGAAAATTTGACTTCAAACCAATGCAGCATCACAGACCTACTACAAAAGATACTGACTACATTTCAGTGCTACTCTACAACCGGAAACTCACACACTATTCTAAAGCTGGGAATTCAAATGCATAAAAATGAATTGTTTTACTGACAGAGATCTAATTAGATTCATTATTATAATGTGCATGAATTGAGATACACCAATAGCAGAAGCAAATCAAGCTACCCTTTCCAGTTCTGATTCCCCGTCCTGTCTCACTTTAGTCGTTTCCTTTTTCTGTTTCTCGAGCTGATTCACCAAATCTTCTGCTTCACGCTGAGAACGATTCATCTGAAAGCAGATGAAAACCGTTAAAATCCCTCAACTATTCAAGATTTAATATTAATTAATAATTGAAATACTGCAGAGAGAGTAAAGAAAACCGACTGCAGTCGCTATTACAAGGACCATGAAAGCCAAAAGGCAAAACAATTTTAATTAAAAGTCACTATCAGTTCAAACCTTAATATTACTCAGTGATCAAGTAATGTAAAAGAGCAACAACAAAATCACCTACACAATTATTAAAAATTACTTTTCATTTCATGTTACATTAATTCATAATCATTGTTATAAAATAAATACAGGAATTAGTTATCAGTAATATGACACAACTCAAACAAATAAGACAGCAAAAATCAAACCCCAATTTTTCGACAAACTGAAGCCGGTCATCTGCCAGCATTATACATGAATGACATCAGATTGCAATAGAATCAATAAGTAATTAGTTTAACTTTAATGAGTTGAAATGGCAAAGCATGCACTAACCCCGCTACGATATTCATTAACAAGTGGTTCGTATTCTCTAACATTGGCACGAAGTTGAGCAATATCGGCATCAGCCTGTACAAGCTTGCTCTCAAGTGAACCCAAAGAATTCTTCAAAATAAAAGGAACAGTTTGTTAGCAATTACCAACATGCGAACACATTGTTTAGAAGGTGTGAAGTAGGCAACAAAAGGGAACATTGTTTTAGATTGACTGTTAACAATTACTCAACAAGACACCCTGCATTTTGGATATTTTGAGGGAACCAAGGCTGGACGACATTCCAGACCAAGGCATTGTCCACATAGTTTCACAGCAGCAACAGTTAACAAATTTTATCTAGCAAATATGATACCTAAAAAATTATGGTAAAATAAATGTTTTATTAATTTTTGAATACATAATAATTATTGGACGGGTCCTAGAGAAGTGATGTCATCAGTAACCACACCGATTATTATAATGATGATGCTGACGATGATGGTGATGACGCCAATAGTGATGATGATGATGACGACGACGATGATGATGACGACGATGATGATGATGACGACGATGATGACAATGATGATAGTGATAACAGTGACAATGATAGTGATGATATCGTTGATGATAATTACGACAGTGATGATGTTAAGCATGCGTAAGTAAACCTGTGACCTGTCTACCTTAAGGCGCTCGTTTTCCAGCCGCATAGAGGACACTTCTCTTGATTTTTCATGAAAACTTGATGACGCCACTTCCACCTGATTCTTCGCATCATTCTCCACGCGGTCCATCAAACTCTCAACCTCCTCCAGACGTCTAGAACACAATACAATAATCTCTTGTACCAGTATTCTTCCAGTGCATCACCCCATCCAAACAACCTTATAATACAATGATTTATACAGGGTGGCTCAAAAAAATTTCAATCGTTTGAGAAGATATTGCATTTTATGGGGTGGTACATTTGTTTGGAGCCACCCTGTATAATCATCAAAATAACATCATCATCATCAATCATCAACGATCATTGTATTTAACTAACGAAAATGAAAACTAATTAATAGTTTTATGATGAAGGTTAGATTATGCTGCCACCATCTATTTCAAATGTTGTAACCCAGCATCAAATTGTGTATGTCCTCAAATGCTAAAACTGGTAACCTATTGTTAGCAAACTCAGTCTGTAATAGATTACTGTTAAAATGTTCACATGACCAATTAATATGAATGGAAGGCATGGTAAGTCTGTCGCTAGGGAAAGATAAGTTAGATATGTAGATGAAAGTGAGCTCCGAGACGTTTTTCGAAAGAAGAAAAAAGAGTTTGAGCAATGCATCAGAATTAGTAGTCGATTCCTTCTATGGGGTCAGCACAGCTCAATATGCACTAGTGTAATTTGGTAAAATTAACTAAGCAGAGAAGTACAGTAAACAGCAAGTTGCACTGGTCCCATGTTGAAGACCTTGAGATCTGTCACTGGTAGCTCAAGGGCTGAATATTCTGTGTGCAAATGAACTTACTCAAAAAATAAGATATCTGACTAATGAAGCAAACTAGAACATGTAATGAAAAATACTTTCATTGCTTGTAATTGACTTACATCTTACAAGCTGAGAGTTCAGCCACAGCCTGCGACCTCTCCTTGCTCAGTTTGTTCATCTGTGAGTGCATCATGTCGAGTTCCGACTGCTGTTCAGAAACAATGGCTTCTCTCTCCATCAACTGCAGCTTCACCTGCTCCAGAGCATCTTCACTTTTCAATGCTCTCGTCTTCTGCAATCTAAACATCGCAAGTTAATAGAAACTAATCGTTATGGTTTCTGAATGGCCTTGTGATCATAGTGTTTACAGTATGTAAAGTGTACTGAAGTGGGATAGCAAAATGTTGATTCTGCCAGGAGCCGAACCAAACACGGCTACTTCATGCAATGAGGACAGTGACAGTCAAGAGCCAGTGAACTTTGTTTAGCCCCTAAGTCCTTCCCTGTTGGCTAATGGGCAATGAGAGTGACCACTTAAAGAAATGGTCACTTCACTGAAAAACTTATAGTTGTATAAAGCCAAACTCATACAGTATAAAGTTAAAAGACATTCTAAACGTTTGGTACCTGGTGGCTTTCTTCAGAGCCTCTTTGTCAAGATCAACTTTGTCTTTTGTATGAGACAGAAGCCCTCGTAGGTGGTCCGTGTCGATTCTCTCTTGCGCCAACTGACTCTCAAGTGTCTTCATGTTAACAACAAAATTATTGTCATGTCATAGTGACAAACATAAAATAGATACAATAGCTGCAAATAACATAAAATATATTAAGAAACACTGGTCATAGATTTGGTCAAAACACAAAAACTATATCAATGCTGACTGAGTAATAACTACAAATTCGCAATTCACGTGTTAAAGATGTAAAATACAACGTATGAAGCTGGATGTGTGTTTCAGAAAGCATCTCAAAGTAGTTGACCGTTACTTACAATGATTGACAAAATGCAAAGTGCATTACAGAATTTTATTTAGATATCATAGATATACACAACAGCAATAAAAGTAAGAAAAAGCTGTTCTATTAGTCCTTTACCGACCAATGGTGTATGATTCCCATACCAATTACTGCACTTTGGTCGGCAAAAAGGTTAAAGAGGTATGAAACTTAGAAATATTGAAGATTTTATTATATGGACCAGAAATGCACAAAGTTGAGAAAATGCAATACAAGAAATGTAGGTAATTAAAGAACAAAAGTAAAACAATGATATGTTATAGAGATATCAAGATGGCCAAACAGAGCGACAGAAACAGACCGACAGACAGACAGTTGAAAATAGGTGAGAGTGGAGAAATTGCGACTGACTCTAATCTGGACGGCCATTCGGTTGCAGTCGCCCTCCTTCTGTCGCAAATGGTTTTGCAGATGAGCCTTCGTCACCTTCAGCGAAGACTGTTGCCCCGCTACAGCCACATTCTCCTCCTACACCAAGCAAGTAAGTAAGTAAAGAACTTTAGTATATGCCAAAACACAGCAGATTAGTAGAAAGCCCAATTGATATGCCTTTGTGCAGATAACTCATCATCATCATCATCATCATCAACAGCATCATCGTCATCATCATCATCATCATCATCATCATCATCATCAAAATCCAGATTAAAAATTACCTTCTGAGAATCGAGCTGAACAAGGAGATCAGAAATCTGATGTTCTCTCTCAATCAAATGACTTTTCAGAACCTGACACAGAAAAAAATAGAACAGAATTCGACACAAATTATAATTAAAGAAATAAAGTAATATAAATTTGCGTAATGTTACATAGTAAACCGTGAATTGCTCTTCACTAAAACAGATATGCAACGCAGGATTTCCTTATCCAATGTGACATCATATAACATAACAATTTATTCTTTTGTAACATACTTTCATACTAATCTGAAATAGCAAAAGTCTGAATTCAAAATAACATAAAGTACCAGATGTGATTCAGTGCCTTTGCAATACATTTCATTTTAACATGTTGCAACGTAAGTTATCTTGCCTGGCGTTCATCTTGCATTCTAGCCAGCTTAGTCATGAGAAGATCTCTCTGTTCTCCAATCTTTCCCAGGTTCAATTCCTGTTCTTTTCGATCGCGTAGAAATGAACGAAGTGCGTGGCTCGTCGAATTAAATCGCTGAACCATTTCATCGAGAACAACTTTCTGCTTTTTTAACGCAGCACAATCAGCAACGGACAATCGTCGATCCTGATAAACAGACGAAATCGTTTCGTAGACGAAATCTTGACAACTTAAAACCATAATTTTTAGCATAAACATTACACAGAAACATGTATTTAACAAAAGCAAAATTGCAAATTATTTAAATAACAATGAAATCATCAGCCTCATTGTAACAGAAGTTCAAATGTGTAACTAATATTTTTACCATTTCATTTGCTATCTGAATCAAAACAGTCAAAAGCAGTCATTTATATTCACTTAAACAGTCATTTATCTTGTTCTTTGCATTCTCTGCCCCTAGGCAGGTTCGAATGTTTGGGACGTCTCCAATCTTCCCAGTCATTTATATACTTTTAGAACTGCTTTACACTATTTTTTTCTTCAGGAAGCGAAAGCTGATAGTAAAGTTAATATGATCTGCAATTCTTGTTTCCTACATAAGTAACAACTTTACAGCTTCTGTGAGATAACAGACAATCCATTTAAAAGACAAAACAAAGAGATGCCTTACATCCTTCAGATAGTCTGCAGCATCCACAAACAGAGCAGCTTGTTTGTTTAGCATCTCTCCATCCAATTCAGCATCCAGTAACTTCTTCATGAGACGATCGCAGTTGAAATCAGCCACCAGCTCAGGCACCGGTCTGTAACAACAAAAGCTCTCAACAGATGAGGAGACAGGTCAGCGCAAGCAAAGCTAAGCAGAGAGCTCAATGGTTGACTGACCATCATCATGAATAGCAATGAATAGCAATCAGAATAAATTGCATTTTATTATTATCACCAGTCTCACTTTCACCAGTCTTTTCATGCTTCACCATTTCAGATCTGCATAAATGATCACAGAACAAGACTTAGCTCATACCTGCTCAGATCGATTTCATCACACAGCTTTCCGATGTTCCAACGCAGTTTCCTGTTCTCCGACTCTGTCGCTTCTAGCTCGTACTTGCATTTCTCCAGTTCATCGTCTTGCTCTTCCAGCATTCCTTCCTTTTCATCGATTTCTCGGAGTGCACGCTGGTGCTCAACCTTTCAACAACAAAACAACTCAACTCATAATTTATATGTCTATCTGTAGCGACCATAAAACTTGACCCCGTTCAGTTTCAATAAGATCATCGGGTCAGATATTCTGCCACCCTCGAACGGACCCCAATTACTTCATTTAGCCTATAATCATGCTGACTCTGGATATAAATCTGCATGCATTGCGCATCTGAGTGATCTCTATGGCATTAGCATCAACTCTCATTGGCTTGCAAAGAGAACATATCACAAATATTTGTAGAAATTGCACAGCGTAGTTCAACACTATTGTGTATTTGATATATGAAATGTCATATTTTCTATATTGGTATCTTAACTGCATATATTTATATATATAAAATTATATATATATATAAATATATATATATAAATTACAGTGACATGTTCATAAAACTGTTGCCAAAACTGCAAATTGTTTTTTCCCCCTGAAAATCCTAATAATGAACTCCATTGACAGATTTCAACTTCCTATTTTTATTTTACTTAATATATAGCCTACTTTCCTACCTGATTTTTAAGAGCTCCAACTTCCGATTTCAGTCCATTAAGCTGCTTATGATATTGGTTCACTCTATCCACAACATTTTCCTCTTCTGATTCGGGTGTTAAAATATCCAGTCTATGCGTGGGGCTCTGAAATGCAAAGAATTCCTTAATTAGTCTTATTCCAAGCTGTTATCAAAATACACAAGAAATCAACTGATGGTTGCTGAGTAAGCTACTGATTGATTGATTTGAATCTGAAAATATATACCAAAGTGTTCAATTTTATCACTAGACTTACGTGGACATGGTACACTACAATCAGTACCAGAGGAAGTGCCTTGACCTATGTGGCTAGCCAGGCAAGCCTGCCCTACTTATTGACCTCACCCTATCCTCTTTAATTTCCTATTTACATCCTTATCTTACATAGCCAAATAATTAGCACTAGATAATTATTAGAGAATTACTAACCTGCCAAGAATACTTGACCCCTGGCGACTTTGACCTCAATGAGCTCTTTCCTTTCTTAGATCCGGCTGCTTTTGATGCAGTTGGACTTCGACTGCGTGACCTCAAAGATCCTGGGGCACGTCTTAAGTTACCAGACTCATAGCCACGATTACGAGCTGTCTTGTTGTTGTCTGGCACATTGAACTGAAGTAATAACAAAAAATGAAACTTAAAAGTGACAAAACAGAAATGCTTCTAGCAGTATCAATAAAGATCAAATAATGATAATAGATATTTCATCAGGTAAATTATAATTATTAAAAAGGTACTGTTGTCATAACTACAAATATCATTAAAATTACAGTATTGTTTGATCAATGAATTGCAATTAATTAATGCATTCATTCCCATAATTCATATAGCACCTGTTCAAGAGAAATACTCAGGAACACTCGCAGCTCTGCCGTGGCTGTAAAAGTGTGAATTGAGGGGAAAAGCAGGCAAGTTTAATCAAGGCATCAATCGCAAGTCTAGTGCAGGACTCAAAGCAAACATAATACCAAAGAGCGAAAGATGATGGGAGCAAAATTATAGGTCTACAGAGACAGGTAGAATGGAGTGCAAGAAGGCTAACAGGAGCTACAAAATTCTGTCTAAGATATATGTCAATCTCTCCCCCTCTAAATATGATTAAATTTTAAATGCAAATTTACATCGATGACACTGTTTGATCACATTCCAGCTGCTAACCATGTCGTCCTCTGCAGATCCAATGCCAGAGTGAGGCCTGCAGGCATGGATGCTATGTGCTATTCCTTATGCAAGGAACTGTCATCGTGTCTGAGTGTGTTGCAACCTCTGTTAAATGTCATACAGACTGTGGTTTGGATTAGTGCAGGCAGCACCTAGATCCGAGTATAAATCTTTAAAGGGTTCTATATAAATGTTCATATCACTATATCATTACACTGGCTATAATTAGCCTAACTGAACTTCATAAAGGCAACATAGAAAAAAACTTGCCTCAATTGTCTGTTGACGAGGTTTGATGGGCTTCTGCACATGGACATGGACAGGCGTTGTGTCCTTGACGTGAATGTGCACCGGTGATTTTATTACCTCCCCTCGATGCATCATCGATTCCTATAAAAACACCAAATAGCCAACAATAATCGAACAAGTGCACAGCATAAGAGCAGTGTTTATGTGGATGTAATATGAAAAACCAATTAGTTCAGCTGCAGTGGAACACAAAAGACGATATGCTCTGTTTTGGACAGGCTTTAAAACAATTCGGCATTTTCTACCATCCAAGATTTATGCAATGGTGTAAGACAATACTACAAGTACAATAGGGATCCATCAAATATCTGGATGAGGAGGATTTACAGAAGGTACTGTAGATTACGTAGAGACTAGAGTTGAACTGAAACCATCTAACAGATAATTCAATTAAAATGAAATTCCAATTCGGCGAAACTATATATATATGCCCGTAGGTCCAGGCAGGCCATTATGTCAGACACTGATCACATACAGTTAAAAAACATTCGAGAAACCCATAACTGCGCTCACCTCCATGACTGCTCCCCCAACGATCGCTGCAGGGGCTGACTCGATCCTTCTGTAATCGCGATATAGCTTGCCACGTACGAATGAGCAATTCTTTAGATTCTTGCAATGGTTAATTGAAACACTGACAATCACAAGTCCAGACAAAAGGACGACAGACCTAGGCCCTATAGGTCGTACGTCACACGAAGCGTCAGTTACCCTGAAAGCTAGCACAATCTCCAAAGTAAATAAAGGTTTTTGTTGACAAACGCAACAATGGGCATTCCGGAAAATGTGCTCGGGGTGAGGTTAAACATTCATCCCAAAGACGCAAGCCCACAGCGCCCCGGCAGCCAGGTACGCTCCCTCGAAACAACGGGCAAGCACCTGCACGTTTCGAAATGATTACAATGACACCAATAAACAAATTTCTGATTGGCTGAGAAGCAACGAACGCTGATTGGCTGACACTATTGACACATTTTGGTGATGAGTCTGATGACATAATAGGCTAATTATTTATTATTTATAATCAATTTCCATAAATTAATTCGCCTTAACAAACATTGATCAAAACTGAATGTAGCCTACTCGATCCATATGATGAAGTCAATGTAATCGACCATGCTAATTTATATTCATATTATATATGAATATATTCTTGAATGAATGAATATATAGGCTAATATAATTAGGGCAGTCCCTAAATCACGGTCAAAAAGTGAAAAAATCACGGCATACTTTTGCAAAAATCCAAAAATTCACGGCACCGTGATTTTCCGTGATTTTTTACATTTTCAGCACTTTTTTGTAAAAACACCTTTAAAATGGTTGCACAAATGAGTATTTATAAATAGGTCTTCACTTGTCAGCAACGTCTTTCACTCCCCAAAACAAAAATTCTTAAATTAATTTAATTATTCCGCGCTGTTTTTGGTCGTCGGCGCCATTTTTGACGTGTTTCGCAACCATTTTTAACGTGTTTTTACAAAAAAGTGCTGAAAATGTGAAAAATCACGGAAAATCACGGCAAATGGCAAAATTCACGGCAAAGGGCGAAATTCACGGCAAACGGCGAAATTCACGGTTTTCGTGATTTCCGTGAATTCGTGATTTAGGGACTGCCCTAAATATAATATAATATTATATATAATATTAATGTTTATCCAGTGTGAAGGGACCCACATTGAATTCGAGACCAATTTGGCCAGTCATAGATGCAACGTTATATTATCCAACGGGATTATGGTTGCAAGGGATGAACAACCTGATAAACTAAAAGTGCATGATATGTCGGTACAAAATAATAGGACTTTAAAATAAATGCGCTACAAATACGGCGGTCAACTTTGTTACTTTCGTAGAGCAGATGCACCAACTTCCGGTTGGTGTGTTATTGTCGAGTTGGTGTTTACGCTTGAAATTATTTATAATTACTATTTTTGAGCGTTTAGTATCGAAAGAAAACATTATTCTGCTGAAAGGCAAGTCTTTATAAAGTGTTTCCACCTTAAGAACTCATTCACATTGTATTTATACACTGACGGAGCGGTATAGTTTTACGCCATAGGAGCCCTCGTCGTGACGTACAGTAAACGATTTGGGGTAAACCGTGAGGCTGTGATCCAGAAATTCGAATCCCTGAAAACGCTGAAAATACACAAAGGCCCGATTCTCCGAAAACAGTTTTATAGAATGTGGTCGAATCATCTAAAACTATTTAAATTTAATACATGGCATAGTGTACCACTGTACCTGTTAAGTGTTGTTGATAGCACAGTTCAGTCACTTTAGTGTCTGCAAATCACTAGGCTTTGTGAAAATGGATTTTGAGGATCCGGCCGAAATTCATTTGGGGGGGGGAAATTCGGGCCTAGCAAAAACTAATATTGGGAACCGAAGTATATAAAGTATCTTTTAACGGTATCTGATTACGACACTAACCCTTACCGACCCTCACCACGCCTAAGCTGACCCTAACCACGGCGTCCGACCTGATCCTAACCGACCCTCACGCTCCCCCGATAGTATAATTATGCCTTGGGTCTCACCCACAGTTGTTGACGCTAGGATATAATAATTTTAAAAAGTTTTTATGTTGTCACGGTTCTTTGGAAATACCTTTCACAGAACACCAGTTGCCAAATTGAATAGGCCCTACCAAATTAACTTTGTTGGAGTTGACAAGAAATTTTTTGCCTACTGCAGCATTATTAACACGTGAACTTTGATTGATTTATGATAATTTTACAATTCTGTAAACTTTTTTATCCAGTGATACAGAGATTTGACAGAACTTTATTAAGTAATACCACAATCAATATGAAATGCTTGTTTTTTCTGAAACAGGCAGTACGGCCTGTTTCATCAGAAACAAACATCTCATAGTGATTGTGATGAAAGTCAAACATGTTTAAAATGCACATTTAATTGTTTATCTGAATGTAAGCTAAGGAGTCGGAGATGTCTGATGCATTCTGTACATTGCTTTAATATGTGAGTTATCTAACGGTATTTATTTTTTAGGATTTGACGTGTAAACACAAGAATGGGCAAAGAAAAAGGCGGGTTTTTGACACCGAAGCAGATTGCAAATAGAATCAAAGCTAAAGGTTTACAGAAGTTGCGCTGGTTTTGTCAGATGTGTCAGAAGCAGTGTAGAGATGAAGTGAGTAACGCTCTGTTCACCTCTCAGTTATCATTAGACCACAGTTGACCCAGACTGTTTCCATTCAAGCTGTTTTTCCACTAAGCGTTTAGTTAATTACTAGCCCAAAATGGATTGTCTCAATACACCATTTCACTGAATATAGTAGAGTCTTATAGTTGATCTAATTTTTCACAAGTTCTGGTTTACCTGAAGCAATTGTTAAGTACTGCAATTGTAAAAAATATGTTCAATTTCAATATTGGTATAAATGTATGTTGGTGAGCTGACATGGATCAATTATTATTGCATCAAATAGATTTTTTAAGGAGCTTTATTATTCAATGAAAGTTAAAAGTATTCGTGAAACTATATTTATAAAACAACATTTAATATTTACATTTACAGGCCTATCTCAATTTAAAAGTAAATAATATTTTTTCTGACAACTTGACATGACGTAAATTATGAAAAGGTAGATGTTATAACTCGAAATGAAGTTATGTTGCATGGTAGAGTAATGTAAAGGTTCTGAATGGTAATTTACTGATATATGCTCAAATGAGCCAACAACAATTTTAAAATATGACTGTGCAGTGTGCAGGTATCTATTTGTTAAGTACTGTTTCATGTATGCATGTCTGTTTGTGGTTATCTAATTGTAATGAATCAATTGTCTGATATTTGTAGAATGGATTCAAATGTCACACAATGTCTGAATCTCATCAACGTCAACTGCTTTTAGTGGCAGATAATCCAGAAAAATTCGTTGACGAATTTTCAGAGTAAGTTTACGATCTCGATATGTTGGCTGCTTTTTGCATTCTTCAACTGTTCCTTGAGTATTAAATACCAACTGCTTTGTTGTTTAGTGCATAACGATGTGCATGTTTTGCTATCTATTATGTTTTTGCTGTTATTAAATACTATATTATAAATGCACTGTTACTCTGTCATACGGAAAGAAGACTTAGGTCTTTTATGTCCATTTATCACATGTGTGTATCGGACAACATAATTCCTTTTATTTCCTTACAAAACACTGAACACATATCTAAACATGATCTAAAAATTACTCAGGTGTGTTGAAGACTTTCTTTAATAATCTATATTGAAGCAAATGGTCTGAAAATCTGTAGTTTGAATTGTAATGACTGCATTTTTATTTGATTCATTTTATTTAGTGAATTTCAGGGATTTTATCTTTAATAAGTCTATCCAGATTGAAGCAAATGACATGAAAACCGTAGTTCAAATTGTAATGACTGCATTTTTGCAGTGAATTATTTTATTTGTTGAATTTTCAGAGATTTTTGCGATGACTTTCTTGAATGCTTGCGTCTGAAGTGTGGCACAAAAAGAATCCAAGCAAATAACGTTTACCAAGATTATATTGCCAACAGAACTCATATTCACATGAACTCCACGCAATGGGAAACGTTGACAGAATTTGTTAAATGGCTCGGACGAGAAGGTAAGGAAATGAATTTGCCCTACGATCAAATGAAATGTATCCTTGAAAATGAGAAAATCCTAGAATCTTGTCTCATAATTTTCTGCAATTTTAAACTGATTAATTTTGTACATTGTTCCATCTTTCTGTGGTTAGTTATTTATAATAATAATATTCTTCTTTAATGATTCAATCTGACAAACCGCAGAATGATTACAGGTACAAGTTATGCGAAATATAAAGAGGTATGGTGCAATATGATGCAGTTCGATATAGAATTCTGTGCTGTGGACAGTTTTCATTGCAGATGCGAATAACTTGGAAAATCATGAATTATCTAGAACACTTAGTTATGTTGAAATCGATTTAATAAAATCTATTGTAAAAAAACGATTGTGATAGCTCTATGGTCGTTGGCCAAAATGGCCGACGCCGTGCCTTTCTGTTGTTATGGCAGATTTTTACGTCCGGGACGAAACTCGCTTCTTTTCGTTCGGATTTTCTAATGTTTACTGATGTCGAGAGTCGAGATTCTGACTTTTCTTCATCTGTGTCGTGAGCGTTTGGACGGTAGCTTGATAATAAATTTTGACGTTCAACATGCCATGCGTGTTTCGCATCTGGACTATTCCATTATGCTGAACATCAAGGGGTTCCAGGTTCGTCATCATTGTTTCATCATTAGGCTATCGATAGCCGAACGATTACGCACGTGTATGGGAAAAGAAAGGATTTCACTATATACCAGCAACCGAAAACCATGCCGCAGTAGTGCCACGTTTCCAGCGTTGTGCTGCCCGTCGCTGCTCTTCGCACTAATGTTTCTCGGCTCTGTAGACACTGAAAATACTGTTAAACTACCATCATCGGGAATCGGTACGAGAAACTTTCGGCTGAACTCTCCGTGTAGCCAACGCGTAGGAGTTTGACGATGGGGTGACTTGTGCTTCTCGAGCGGTGTTTTGCCTAAGGATGACTTCTGTCGTGACGTTACCATCAATAGGCTTGAGCTATATGAGTGGGCGCCGCTGATGGCTGCCATATTTGTCTTGTATTTGTTTTTTTATGTCGTGTTTTTTGTGCTTGTAAACCAGAGTGCGTTTTGCAGCTGGTACATTAAAGAATATACTTACTTACTTACTTATTTACTTAAAAGTGGATGACTGGTGAGCTTCCAGAGTCTGCAGATTGCAGCCTTTTCGAAATCTTTCTTCTGCTCTGTTTTGACCATGGACATATTATGATATTAGTGGACAGTTTGGTGTCTAAACATATTGTGTAATATTTTCTCTTTCTATATTTTTGCTTACGTTTCCATATATTCTGCATGTTCAAATGACAGATGCAAATAAAGCATGTTTATTCATGGGTTGGATTTAAGAATGTTTCATTGCATAATGTTCTTCCAACACATTTTCATGTTTTGGTCTGCCGACTAAAAACAAGACTGCTTGTTTGTTCTATTTTTAATGCGAACTGCTGAGAACTTTAAAAGCAAAGCGTTGTCTGTTTACTTCAGGAAAATGTATCGTTGATGAGACGGAAAAGGGTTGGTTCATCCAACTTATCGACCGTAAGCCGGAGACAATCGAGCGACAGAAGGCGTTGGAGAAGAAAGCGAAGATGGATCAGGACGGCGAAGAAAGGAATCGACGTCTGCTCGAGCGACAGATTGAACGAGCGGCTAAAGCTGAGACGAACCAGCAGCCGACGGAGTTCACCGAGCTGCAGAGAGAGAACGAAGAAGAGAAAGTCGCTTTTAAGTTTGGAGGAGCGAGACCAAAAGATCAGGTTGCAGCGTCTACTGTTGCTACGTTTAAAAGTCCGTTGAGGTGAGATTCTATTTTTTGTGGTTGTCAGTTTTGTTGATGTGTTTAAACAGTCTGAAGAAGTGTCTAGAATCTAGATACAATTCTCTTGATTATGGTCGTTTCTTGCCCTTGTTAGATGTCAAATGATTCAGCTAGGTCTTTTATTTTCTAGGACATGTAAACTGTTTCAGTCTATGCTTGTATTAAATTTTATTTCAAATGCAAAAGTTTCGAAACCATCCAGAAGGATGCAGTTGACGGTTATATAACCTGCTCCTTTAGAACTGCGTTTATTTAAAGAATGTCACTCAAGCAGTGGTATTAGAAAATTGTAAAAATATTCTACTTACATAAATTACTACACTGTTATTTTATTGGTTTTTATTTAGGTTTAAGATGATTGAGAAGCATCTTGATCATTATTAAAAAGCTCCAATCACAGAATTCTAGAAAGATCTGTGAATGATCAGAGTAACTTTGTTATAAAACTTTTGATCCAATCTGCTTACTTTCATGCAAAGGCAATTAAATTAATTATCTGTTTGGTTTTAAATTTTAGTCTAAAAGCAGAAGACAAACATTCGTCAGAAACTATGTCGTTATCAAAATCAAAAGGAGAAACTGGCAAGAAAAGAAAAGTTACGGCTCTGGAGGAAATTATTGAGGTAAAAGTTGGAATTTTGTGCCATGCATGCTAACTATCCAGGCACAGAGGTAACTAGCAAAATCAAACAGATTTTATGCTAAATAAGTGCTTGTAATTATCTTCTGAAACTCTGTTATCTTATGTTTTTTTTAGTAAACATTAAAATGCCAAATAGCCGTTTCAGTCTTCATAATGTTCCACCTATTTTCTATGTTATGTGCAAACTATTCTATATGTGTTGCAGTTTCAATTCCATTGACATCCTTGGTCAGTAGTTTTGTTTCTTACCTGGAACAAGATCTTTTGCCCAAATAAATTTATGGCACAAAAATGCAACGTTATTGTATTGCATATGGAGGGCACCTCTAAACTATTCAGGGGCACTCTCGGCGTTGCAGCCCAGAGGAAATAAAAAAGTCTTCGAGCAGCGACAGATGAGGGCGAGACCTCAGCTGAAATCTTGGAACATGAAAATGTTGGAAAGTCATTCCAAGTGGTAGGACCCACAAAAGCAATAGAGCAATGGTGGGCCATTGCAGTCCTTGCTTGAGGGTCGCAAAAGAGATAAACATAAGTGGCTTTTCTTGCCTTTACTAAATAGTTTCACCTTTCACCATTCATTTGGTTTATCATTGTTACAAGTTCAAATCACTCTTAATTGTACTTTCTGTCTGATTGCATTCTTGAATATTTTCGTATTATTTGGTGAAATCGGGAAACAATTGTTTCTGTTGCAGATGGAGGAACAACTGAAATTGAAAAAGACTCGCCGTGATCATTGGCTACAGAAGGGAATAATCGTGAAATTAGTCACGAAGAAACTAGGTGACCGATATTATAATAAGAAAGGCATTGTCAAGGTAAATGTTCGATTTAATTAAGTAACATATTCTTATCTGAGAACTATCATAGCATAAATGAAAAGGTTTCAATGATGGTCAGTTCAAAGCTGAAACCAATTTCTGAAATGACGTTCGTTTTATCATTTTAACTCAAAGCACTGGCAGGACATGAAGTTCCAAAACAGAATAGCAATCCAGAAAGAATGTGATATCAACCCAGACCTGAACTTTGTTGGAAAATTTGAGAGCAGACAGATGCAGGAAATGAGTGTTTGAGCCAAGGAGTCCAGTGCTCTTCTGACATGAGGTGCAACATGAATCAAGGCCTATGATAATTAATCAAATGAAATATTTCTTAATGTTAGTGTACACAAATGGTTTACATACTAGTTTACTCTAATGTATTATTTTTTCAATTATAGTACAGTTAGAGAACAAGGAAAGTTGACGTGAAGTTAGATATAATTTTCTTAGGTCCATTTTCTATACAATTAGGAGGGAACCTCTGTGTCATCTATTTTGCATACGAGTGTATGGCGCAAATCACAATATCAATGTGACTGTATTTTTCTCTGTACTACTTTTTGTTGCTAATTTTACTCAAGATTGTTGTGGGTATGAAGTTATTGGACCATGTAGCAAGTCACTGTGTTGTTGCCTTTACCATGTATATGTACATTGTACACTGAAATTTGCATCTTATTCTTCTTTTTCCAACTATTTTATTGCTTGAATGAATGAGAAGCACTATGCTGCTCTGTATTGCACTGCATGCTTAATTGCTTATGTCTGGTTTTGATCTTCTGCTACAGGAAGTGGTTGATCGCTATTCTGCCAAACTGGAAATGCTCGACTCAGAAGACGAATTAACTGCCAGCCAAGAACAACTTCAGACTGTACTTCCAGCCATAGGTGAACATAATAATGCGTTTGTTTGTCCTTTCTAACCACTAACCCACTCATCCAATAAACCACTCGCTACCAAACTTTGAGTGCATTGAGAGTTTGTATTCCATGAATTGTATTCTTCCTGAATTTCAAGCAATTAGTGCATTAGAATTTCGTAGAAAATATGATCATGCAAACTTCTGGTAATTCCACAAAAGTGCTCCAATGAGTGTGGCATACATTATCATGGTTGCAATCTAGTCAAAGCATTAAGCAATTGAATTTGATAAAGAATTGCATTATTTCTTGGTTGACAAGTTGAAGATTTTAGAATTAATGTTACCCGGGTAGTTCACCTTACATGGACCAAATTTGTTAAAATTTGAATTATTGAAGTTAGAAATTTACCAATCCAAGTCAATTCTGCACTAAATAACTTTTTTCACACTAAACAAACTGACATATATAGTTGGAGATCATTGACAGACGGATGAGGTGTGGGAACCAGCATTGTTACACTTTTACAGGTCAGATAGGTTCATGATTAATTGCCTCCATAGTCCATACCAATTTTCCAGATATTCTCTTCTGAGATTTTGAGTTTGTCTGTGTAAGGGGCCAAAACTATGCTGAACATTTTACTAAGCAATCGCCTGTGATCTGTCTTGAGAGTCTGTGATAATAGTTGTCATTTGTTTAATCAATTGCAATCTTACCTTTAGCTAATGAATAATTGTTGTTATGGATGCATTTAGGTAAACTTATTCTCATACTAAACGGTGCTTACTGTGGAGAGAAGGCAATGCTCGATAGCATTGATGAGAAGAATTTCTGCTGCAACATCATTCTGAAATCAGTGAGTTCTGTTTTGTGATCAATCATACAATCAATCGTACAATCAATCGTACAATCAATCAATCATACAATCAATCAATCAATCATACAGCTGGTGACATATACTTTCCTCATTGTGCTGGACCTTTTCAAGTTTTACTATGACTTGAAATTTTGACATTATGAACACAGACAGAAATCTCAATTGTAACGTTGAAAAAAGGCGCAATCAGTAAATGTTATTTTTCCCTCATTAGATGACCAATTTGTATTGCCTCTTTAAAAAAATAGTGTCCAATTACTGTAATGGGCCACAATGCAATATAGTTTAAAAATTTGTGTCACAATAATATCTTATGTGAGTGCAAACTGCCAGACTCTACTTTTGTGCTTAAAGCCATAAACACCCATAGCGAATGACTGTGGAACTCTTGTGCTGTTTGACCAGTGATGGGGCGCTGTTGTATTGCAGGCTCTGTTCTGTTTGTAGTTAAGATCGATGATTATTAAGATAACTGCACAACTGTAACTGGTTGTAGTCTGTTAACTGGATTGTTGAATAAATGAAAATTATTATTGTTGCCAGTAATAATTCAATGAAATATTGAGACCTTTCATAATGTACTTGTAGTGCATAGCATTCATAATGTACTTGTAGTGCATAGCATTCATAATGTACTTGTAGTGCATAGCATTCATAATGTACTTGTAGTGCATAGCATTCATAATGTACTTGTAGTGCATAGCATTCATAATGTACTTGTAGTGCATAGCATTCATAATGTACTTGTAGTGCATAGCATTTATAATGTACTTGTAGTGCATAGCATTTATAATGTACTTGTAGTGCATAGCATTATAATTTACTTGTAGTGTCAATCCATTCCTGCTTCTGACAAAATAATCTTCTTTATGTTTTAGGGACCACTCAAAGGAAAACGTTTGGAGAGAATTCAATATGAAGACATCAGCAAATTGCATCAGTGAATCACTTGGACGTATTTGAATAATACGGCTTGGACATTTGAATAATACGGCTATGTTGGGATTGTATTGACTGAGTAGAGTACTTGACGCTTCATTTCTGCACTAGATGTTGCACGAAATGAGGTAGAAGTGCGAGCTTTACGAGCTAGTAATTATCTGCCACTGCAATAGGCAGCAAAGTTATCAAGTTGCAGTTGAGAACTGGTTAAATAAGCTGATTATTTATAATATCTAAGCACTAATTGAATGCATCATCATTGAGTCAAAGTCTGTAGGAGTCTGTGTTTGGGCCTTTCTATTTTGAAGATAAATTGATATTGAAGTTACCATTGATTTTGATTGATCTGGACATAAAATTTTTGCCTACACCTTAAAATATCAATTCTTGTAATCAATTCACTAGAGTGACTTCATGCTGAACAGAGAAGTCCATGTTCTCTGTCCATTTTCAAGTTGCCACAGTTGAATTGGTGAACCAGAAATGTTTTGCGTTTGTAACAGCAATGCATAATTGCATATACTGCATTTAATCAGCATTTTGGGTTGTTTTGCAATAAAAGATGATTGATGGCAGCAAAACTTCTATAGCTCGACTTTGGCAGTTCAGTCCAGCGAGATAACATTACTATGAAACATGCACAGCAGACTGATTGGTACATGTGGCCAGTAAAGAAGAGCGAAGAGTCGTGGAGTACAATGGCATCACGATAATTGCATAATTATTAGCATTAAGATCTTAAACTTGGCTTGTTTTGCACGAATTACTATTGCAGTTTCTTTTAGGTGAATACGGTTTTGTAAGCGGTCCAAGATTCCTGGTTCCAAGACCAGGAGCATTTGGTTAGAGATCAAGTCTGCATGGTTCAAGACCAGGACCAATGTCTATATTATTATTAAAGCCAAGACAGTATAGAAGAAAGCCAATATATACAATTATATATCATGTTATGTACAGTTGAAATGAAGTGTCAGAAATAAAAGTCACATCATTCACTTTAGATGTTTGTTGCTTGTTACGAATTATTATTATTAAGTTGCCCAAGGTTTTGTTCTTGCTCTGTGAGGTCTCCTGAATAGTCCACTGCAACTGATCTCTCTAAAAAGGTGAAAGATGTTGCTGTCCTGCAGAAAACCTTTTCAGAAGGGGAAAGAGGCTATCTACGTGTAGTCTCTGATCCTCAATGCTTGTACAACCAGTGCTTTAAGTCTGTAAAAAGAAGTGCCTGGACGCTCCTTTACTTTTCAGGCTGTGCTGGCCAAATAAGTGCCTGGACGCCGTCCATGACCGTCCATACACACTTTAAGCCCTGGGAACAACTTGTGATCTCTGTTTTCCTACTACTAGGCCTACATAACTAGCCTAGTGAGCTACCACGGTAGCGGGTGAAGAGATGTGACTGAGCCGCTGAGGTCTGCAGACAAATGAGCGTTGGTGCCCGTTCATAGGAGCAACAGGCTGGCCAGCCTAAAAAATTTGCACCTATTTTTTCCAACTACTACTTTTTGCTTTTTAACAAATTTCTTTGCACTAAAGCACCAAAGATACTAAAAATATTGCGATCTGCCATGGCCCATGCTGATGAAGTCACGCTTATGCTTGGTAGCTCGGAACCTGACGATGTCACAAAATGACGGCTGACAGAGAGAGACAGACAGACAGACACAGGGAGAGGGGAGTGAGACAAACAGTCAGAGAGAGTGAGAGAAAGAGAGACAAACAGAGAGACAGAGAGAGACAAACAGACAGATTGAGAGAGATGCGCAGGGCCGACAATGTGATCACTCACTCAGTATACTATAGCGTGCTCCAGAGAGGGATGATTGACAGGTCTATGGAGAGAGATGTTATGATGGACAGCAGTGGGATTGTACGTAGGCCTACGGTACATTCAATGCATGAGCAACGGTCAAGCAGGTATATCTCGGAGATTCAACGCAGAGCATCTCAGCCAACTCTTAATTTAAAACCCGGCTATTAAACCACCGTCAGTGGCATAATATTATGGCGAATTAAATTGTCCCAATGTCTCAATGAGATGAAATGATCACCCTTTTGACGAGAGATATGAACAGGGGCTTCGAAATTTTAACCGCTCGATGAACTCAATATTATAATTATTATCGTCACCGCTCGCCTCCAAAATAATCCTGGAAGACCACAACAGCAGGACATATAATCAACCCTTTCTTCCAGTAAAGGATCATTATATTATTTTTGCACAGCGATTAACGTATCAACTGCAGTGTAGGCCTAAATGTTGACGTGTTCGTATATAATGATCTCAATTATTGTGACCGCGATTCCATTGCTCATTTTTTCTGTGAATAGGGTTAGAATCTTCACCACCGTTTCCAGTCTGAATGATTGATTAAGTTCCCAGTGTTCAAAGTGTTGGCCATCGGTGTGTGAACTGCATGGGAACCGAACGAACAGAATCGAGCATGGGACGCACGCTCCAGCGAATACAACGTGTAACTTCTTACCTATAGTTAGGCCTATACATTACGCGTGGCCTACCTGGCTACATAAAATAATATTATTATCTCCCCATGCATGCATGCATGCATGCATGCATGTGGCCTATGTATGTATGTATGTATGTATGTATGTATGTATGTATGTATGTATGTATGTATGTATGTATGTATGTATGTATGTATGTATGTATGCAGTGTTGTGCAGTAACGAAGTAAAAGTAACGCGTTACTGTACTTAAGTAAAAGTTTGAGTACTTTCACATGTAACGAAGTATCGAAAAAATAAAATACTTTTACTTTCAACGAAGTAAAATTTTACCCATATTTCAGTACTTTTACTTCGTTACAATTTATGCGACACTCGTTACAATGTTCGTTACTTCAAAGCGCTAATTAACATTTCGTTTCGCTAAGCTAAGACAGCTTATTCAAATTTGCATGCCTAAAAATAGATTTTCGATGGTGGTGCACGCTGGATGCACTGCCATTGCTGCAGCAGAAATGCTATTCGGCTGTGCATTGTGCTAAAATGAATCGGAAGCGTGCGTACTAGACTCAATGATAACCATTTCGAGAATTTAGTATTTTTGAAGGTTAATAATCAATTGAGTTATAGAAAGGCTCGGTACTTTTACTTTTTACTTTAAAAGTATTATTGGAAGGGGATACTTTTTACTTTTACTTAAGTAAAATTTGTGATGAGTACTTTTACTTTTACTTAAGTAATTAAAATCCACTTTACTTTTACTTTTACTTAAGTACATTTGCCCGATACTTTCAACAACACTGTATGTATGTATGTATGTATGTATGTATGTATGTATGTATGTATGTATGTATGTATGTATGTATGTATGTATGTATGTATGTATGTATGTATGTATGTATGTATGTATGTATGTATGTATGTATGTATGTATGTATGTATGTATGTATGTATGTATGTATGTATGTATGTATGTATGTATGTATGTATGTATGTAGGCCTATGTATGTATGTATGTATGTATGCATGTATGTATTTTATGTATGTATGTATGTATGTATGTATGTGTGTATGTATGTATGTATGTATGTATGCATGCGTGTATGTATGTATGTATGTATGTATGTATGTATGTATGTATGTATGTATGTATGTATGTATGTATGTATGTATGTATGTTAGCTGTCTATATATAAAAGTGTTTATGTGTGTATGCCTGTGCGTGCGTGCGCGTGCGTGTTTGAGTGTGTGTAAATTAAATTAATTTTACCGTATTTAAACTTCGGCCTGGATCTTCTACAAGATCTGTTCCAACGGTCTGTAGATTATAATGTCGTTCGCTATTATATAGCGGACCTCCTATAGCCATATATCGCATGATCTATCGATCAACTTCAGACACAATTTAATGTTGTTGAGGCTTAATTGTCGATATACGTGTACTGACAAGCATGAATCAACGTGTCGATCGATTTCAAAGCATGAAGACACGTTAGCTGTTACATCTGGCAAACTTTGTTGGTCTGGTTCTTTTGTCCCATTCAAGAAATCCAGACGATTCAATCGTTGTACAGGATTCAGGATAGCAACATACAAGATGGATCTTCTCTTCAACCGTGAAATAATTCTTCTAAGCTTAACTTTGATTAATATTTGCTTTGTCAGTCTTCAAATCCTACCTGCCAGCTGGCCAACAACGCTGTCGGGATAATGCATAGATCGTCTATTATTGACGGAGGGTAATTGAAGCATGGCAATCTCAGTTTCTGGCACGATTGAACGCATATGCATGGGACCAACGCTGAGAAGGAGCTGTGTATAAAAGAGTCGTGTCACCCAGAGCATAATAGTCATCCATCTTCTAAAGGAAGTTCGACTGACGAAGATGTTCAACAACGTGTACTTCTGTGCTACTGCGTGGTCCATCCTTCTCTTCGTCATTTGCGAAGGTCGATCGAAAGACAACGAAGATGCTGGTTATGATGGCGATGCCTCGCATCTTCGTTCCAAGCGGTCCACTGATGTTCTGACGGAGGCGGAAAAACAAGCCGTGGTCGATGTGAACAATTATTACAGGAGATCTGTAGGCGCTTCCAATATGCAGAAACTGGTATGACGATTTAATTTAGTTTACTATTGTAGCCTACCATCTGTAAATAAAAATTGGTTTAGCCTAGGGCCTACACCATAACTTGCTGTCCAATTGTTTTTAAATATTGAACCTAATTCTCACTTCAATCGTTTGTTTCTTAATTTATTCCTCGCATTTGCCATAGCGCTCCTTCAAACTTTCTACTCAGAGGCGCTCCCGACTAAGCGCAGACACTGCATCGAAGTTTCACGCCGAAACGCACGAGCAATTGCAAGTGAAGGACTTACTCAAGGTCTCTACGCGGCGGCTTGAGGTGGATTCGAATCTGCACCGAGTCCACCGCTGCACCACGGAGCCCACTTCTGCTGCAGGTACAATTATGCTACTCCTGCTCCTACATGTATACTACTATTTCTGCTGCTGCTGGGTGTGTTCAATTGAGAGATCGGGGTTCATATCCCGCTAGGCGTAATTTTTCCCGAGATTCTTGTTTCATCAGCCAACTCATCTGAAATGAGTAGACTAACCGCATCCTGTCAAGAGAAGGAGAGACGGCGAGGGAGAGGATTGGCCACCCGCCCTCCTCATATGCCGAGGCTAAAAAAATGAAGTCGCTAGCACCAGACCTAAGGCTACCTCAGGGCTATTTTAAGGGACTGCTCTTCATCATCTTCTTCTTCTTCTTCCTCCTCCTCCTCTTCTTCTTCTTCCTCTTCTTCTTCTTCTTCTTCTTCTTCTTCTTCTTCTTCTTCTTCTTCTTCTTCTTCTTCTTCTTCATCATCATCTTCTTCTTCTTCCTCCTCCTCCTCCTCTTCTTCTTCTTCTTCTTCCTCTTCTTCTTCTTCTTCTTCTTAAACTTCTTCTTCTTCTTCTTCATCTTCTTCTTATTATAATTCTTCTTCTTCATCTTCTAAACATGCTCTTAACCAGATTTGATTTCTTTAGAAATGGAACGAGGAGTTGGCTGCTATGGCTGCGCAGTGGGTGCAGAACTGTTCCATGAAAAGAGGAAGCGTAGATCAAAGCGAAGGATATTGGAAAGATTTTGCAAACTTCGGTCAAGTGATGGACGCGGCTGATGAGAAGCCCAACATTTCGTCTGTCATCGATGACATTGTTGAAGAACAGAGAAAGATTTCTAATAACTCAAGATGTACAGGAAGTGCACTGTGTCTCATGTTCGACGAGGTAACCATAGCGACAGGAAAGTCTGCATGCATGCTGAATGTAGTCTTATAATTTCCGTGCAAAGATGTATTATAAAATCTGAACTGACAATATAATTGTTATTCGTTCATTTTCCTCGCAGGCCCACTTCCAAGTTCCAATATTTGCAAAATTATTTGAACGCATTGGCATAATTTTATTTGCTAATCGAGAAAGATAGAGTGTGGCTTATATACTGTAGTAACTGTACATGATAGCCTACCAAATGAAATAAGATAAGATAAAGTGCTGTAACTTAATACTATAGGCCTATATTAGCTTATATGATATGATAGGCTGCAATTAAAATGATAAGAACAGCGTAAGCTATGTAACATTATATTTGGTATATAGCGTCTCCTCGGCTTGACCTTCCTGGATTCCTTCCTGGATTCTAGCCCGGAACCGGAAAGGACAAAGCCGCTTGCAGGCCATTTCCCACGCGTAGGCCTACTTAGTTTGCGTCATTAGGCCTACATTAGGCTAGCCTACATTTCATTGAGTTACATTAGCCTGTGTCTTATGTGCTATAGGTCTATACTTTGGTGTGCGTGCGTGTGTGTGTGTGTGTGTGTGTGTGTGTGTGTGTGTGTAGGTGCGTGTGTGTGTAGGGTTTATAGACGCTTTTGCGCTGTTATGCACTAGATTTTTGGTGCTGTCTCAACTGATGTGGGATGCGCCACAGGTTATTGTCAACCTATGAACCCGAAGAACAAAGGAGCTCAGTCTAACAAGTGGTTCACTGTCTGCTACTACGGACCAGGGTGAGAGAAAAGATCTTCGTCTTGAAGTAGAACGGTTTTCAACTTTTCATTAGGGTGATCGCTCGATTCAGTCGAAGCACGTCTCTGTTGACGATTCATGTTCTTCATTTTCTGCTTTGCATTTCTCAATTTGCAGAATCTTGCTTTACAAATTTAACCGCGACCATTTTCTTTTGTCCCCTTCGCCCTTAATTCCTGCAACAATTACAGTGGGCACCCATGTTTGTGGTTCAAAGTTCAAACTACTAAGCATACTAATAGAGCTACTACGACCACCACCACCACCACCATCATCAGTAATGCAACTACTACTATTATCACTACTAGGCTACTAATAATAACAGTAGGTTAATGCTATCATATGGTTTAAGGTATCACTCCAGATATTAAGGGCATAATACTAGTGATAGGTTCAATGCCGTATTAATAATTAGGTCTATTTTAATATTCGCAGCATATTATACAGGTCTAATAATAATTAATTGGCAATTCAGGGAACTGCCGCAGATGTTGCAAAGGACAGAATCGAATTTTCCAGATACCCAAACATGCAGCAGCTTTTAGCATAATTGCTCTACTGATAAACAATTCGATCTAAATAATTAAACTTACTACAAGCAAATGGTCGTGGTGGCAGTGGTGGTGGCGGCGGCGATGGTGGTGGTGGTGGTGATGATGATGATGGTGGTGGTGATGATGATGATGATGATGATGATGATGATGATGATGATGATGATGATGATGATGATGATGATGATGATGATGATGATGATGATGGTGATGATGATGATGATTATCAGATTATGATGATTATGATGATAACAATAATAACAAAATAAGCCTAATAATAATAATAATCGTTAACTTGATTGTTATTTTGACTTACCCTTTATGTTTATTGCTGTTAACAAATTATTTATTTTGTATGCATCATGTTTCTTAGCCGAGGAGCCATCCTAGCCAATCCCTACCAGAAAGGAATTGCCTGCTCCAAATGCCCCAACGCAAAATGGTGCGACGAAGGACTGTGCAACAGTAGGTATTGTTTTTGTCTCATAACCACACTTCTTAGAGTCTCCTTTCGGTAAGCAACATTAATTTATGGTGTCAAATATCAACAATGCAAAAGTGAACTCCAGTGTCCAATGATTTCCTAGTCTGTTACAACGCGATTTAATGAAACTGATTTATTGTGTGCATCATGCTTGAATTTAAGTTGTGTGCATTCTCGTCAAACTTTATATGATTTAACATAGCACCTATTATAATTATTGACATATAGCATGTCATTTGTTATAGGCGACTGCAAGAAATCTGGTGGAAAATGCGGTAAGAGAATAGCATTCAAAAATCTATGTCTCAATAATTATTTCGCAATGATCAATGCATAGACTATGACTTTATTACAAACAGCCATGACTGGCAGATTTACTGCCTCTAACGTTTATAACTGCTATTCTACAACACATGGCTCCAATTGCGTTCTATCCCCATAAACTGTTTCATCAATTGTAGGCTACTGATGAAAACGACACAATCTGAAGAGATTTTCGAATTCTAATGAATGTAGATCTAATGTTGATTTACAATGTTGAAATGCGTCGCTTTTCAGCCCAATATCGAAAAGATTCTTCATTAAGTGCAAACGTAGACCTACACTTTTTATAGGCCTATGGATACAGACCTCGATGATCTTCAGTGAATTGATTAATTATATTATTGGATGGAAATGTGAGCACGGTACTGGTAAAGCTGTGAGCATAGACTAATCAACATGAAGAAGATTGCTCAACAGGTTTAACGGAAAGCTTAATCTGCTCATTCTGAACGGAAAAAAATTGAAATGTTCAACTTCTAGCAGGGCTGTAGGCCTACTCAGAACTTTTGAGGTGAGTACACGCGTATACCCTTGAGTACAGCCCTGACTTGGAGCAATAATTATCATAGCTCTAGCAGGAAAACTATTTAGCCTAAGAATTATTCAGAAACGAATTACAGTAGGCTTAGGTCTATTCGATATGATGCGATGAAGAACAATAATGTTATTCTGTCACTTTCAGAATGTGGGGCGCAGTGTATAAACTGCGGGAAAGTTGATCCTGAAACTTGTACATGCAAATGTCCGATAGGATTCGTTGGAGACGACTGTAGTCGTAAGTCTATCGTTTGTCTATCAAGTTCTGTGCGCTGATTACTCTGAGCCTCTTTTTAGCGACTGTTCTCGTACGGCGCATATGCAATCCGATAACAGTTCACATTTGACACTTTAACCCTTTACTGACCAACGGTAAAGCAGTTCCAATAATCCTACCACTTAACCACAATTTGAGCGGTAACGGGTTATCGACGGGAGTGTGCAAAAAGACGGGAGCCAACGCAGCTCGTCGTTAAAGTGCTAGTTGCAATGTCTGCTAATAGCCTTCACTAGTGTTAGCCTACTTGAATCTTGGCTGATGTGAATTGTCTGATGTTAAAGCAAAATCATTGCACTGTGCAGTGTGCAGTAAAGCGTGTATAAAATTATATTTCGCATTGCTATAGCCTACAACTTTGTATGAATCTTACCAATGATCACGTTTTGTCTGGCTAAAGACCATGGCAATTGTTCTGTTTGGAAGATACAATGTAGCTATAGTATGATGATCAGTGGTGTTTGCAATAAATGGCTGCCGTCTTTAAGGATTCTCTTGGTCAGTTGTTAGTGTAAACTTGCCGTAAATTATAATTAGGGCTAAGCTATTCAGACATCGAAATTTTGATCGTGATATTACCATACCGAGTCATACTTCTATTTTTAACCCTTTCCTATCACATTAAATATACCATGTTATTTTTGTCAGATCATATTAAATTTTAGGAATTTCAGTAACCTATGTGAGAATTTGTAATGATTTGGTCCACCTATCTCAGGAACCACACATCAGAAATAAGTGATGTTGGTGTCGTTTCCGACTAAGTTTTGGTCACGGAATGCGGGAAAATTAGTGCCGTCGTCGTGACTTTGACCCTTGACCTTGCAATGACCTTGCAAATGAAGGTCAAGTCTCAAGCATGGTATTGGGTCTCCTCCTGCTAATTTTTTCATCATAGGTTGTGTTTTTATGATGGAATAAATCAACATGACCATTTCCGTCAAGGTCAAGTAACCGGAATGGCACGTAGTGGGTCAAGGTCACATGACCAAAATGGTCAAGGGCCCATATCTCTGGAACTACATGTCATGTCTACGATATGGTCCACCTATCTCAGGAACCACACATCAGAAAGAAGTGATGTTGGTGTCGTTTCCGACTAAGTTTTGGTCAAGGAATGCGGGAAAAATAGTGCCGTCGTCGTGACTTTGACCCTTGACCTTGCAATGACCTTGCAAATGAAGGTCAAGTCTCAAGCATGGTATTGGGTCTCCTCTTGCTAATTTTTTTATCATATGTTCTGTTTTTATGATGGAATAAATCAACATGACCATTTCCATCAAGGTCAAGTAACCGGAATGGCACGTAGTGGGTCAAGGTCACATGACCAAAATGGTCAAGGGTCCATATCTCTGGAACTACATGTCATGTCTACGATATGGTCCACCTATCTCAGGAACCACACATCAGAAAGAAGTGATGTTGGTGTCGTTTCCGACTAAGTTTTGGTCAAGGAATGCGGGAAAAATAGTGCCGTCGTCGTGACTTTGACCCTTGACCTTGCAATGACCTTGCAAATGAAGGTCAAGTCTCAAGCATGGTATTGGGTCTCCTCTTGCTAATTTTTATCATAGGTTGTGTTTTTATAATGGAATAAATCAACTGTCTACCAATATGACATTCAAAATGGCCAGAAATACTTCACAACGAAGATGATTGGTGTAAACCACAGCCATATCTAACCTGACCTAAATCCCTCTCTTTGAGCGCTAGGCACAGCCAGAGCCATGACCCAAAAACGTTGACCTAGCCCTCTATGTGTATGCTGCTGAATGAGCGATGCATGCATAAGACAATAATCAATAATGGTTGGTTTCCTCCCCATGTGGAGTAGTAGAAACAGTTCCTAAGAATATGGCAAGAATGTTTGCCAAGCTGATCACTACGCAAAAATTTCATTTGGCAAGATTTTTTGCCAAGCTGAGGGGAAAGGGTTAATAGACCTACGTCTTTATCAGTCTTCAAGAATCTTACGAAAATGTCTTGTATGCATGTATTCTATGCAGAGGTTTGCGCAGACAGATTAGGCTGCTGCAAAACGGTTCTTGACGACGGATCGCAATCAGTGAAAGACAGAGTCTGCAGCCAGAAGCGTTACCAGGAAGGCTGCGCTCTATCGTGTGGCATTTGCGAGGGTAAGTCTAAGTATTGTTCTCCTCAGACTTGTCAGCTTCAGCAGCAGCAGCGACTTCATAATTGAAGTCATCTTCACTAAATTTGATCGCCGTCGTAATATTGCTATTATCATCGCACTTATTACTGACACAAGGCCTAGACCGAAAAATCTGAAAACTGTAATAATGCTTAAGGTATATCATTCGGTGGTCGCACTGTACTTCAAGCAAAGTCTCTGTGCAAGCCAAATTTCAGGCTGATTTCGATCGAAGCTTAGAAGGAAATCAGAGTAAGACTTAGACACGGTGTCAGTCTAGTATCATGGTGGAAATGTGTAGAGACATGTACATGTAGGCTATGTTAGGCAGCCATTATACATGTACATTTACAGTATTAAGGTAAATCTAATACCGTGCTGTAGGAATACGGCCTTGTAGTAGCAGTAGTAGGCCTAGTTTCAGTATTAACGACACTGTACGGTATGATGACAAAGATGATCAGCTGGCGTCGATCTCATCCTTCATCCTGAAAACTTGGTTTTTGCTTTGTAGTTGCACATGAGAAGAATGGAACAACATGTCCGCTGGACAGAATTTCATCTCCTTGGAAACCGAAGACCAGCCTCTAATCGAAAATAATATTCCTACTGTCAGCTACGCACGCTTTGCTGTTAAGCAGTTAGCCGGCTGATCTATCTAATTTGGATGTCTGATTTACTCATCGAACTTTCTCATTTTAAAATTTGGTAGGCCTATTTATATTTGAATTAACTGATATTGGGGGAAATGTGAATCAATGTTTTGGTTCTCTAGTCCCATACGCGGAGACCAAGAAAAAAACCGCAATTAAACGCCACATAGATTTGGCTGTTTCTTAGTTCCAGCTAATAATTAATAGAACCTATTGATCAATTGTCTATTGTAGTTATTGATCTTAATCTTCTTCTACAATCTACAACAAACAGCTTGCCATTACACTGCGCAGGTTGCATGCACTTTGTCAGAAATCAGCGTTTGAAATGTTTTCTGAAGCCATGCTGAGCAAAACTCTCAGGTTTAATTTCGATGATCTTGCAGTAATATATTTGCAAAATAAATTGTCGGTTTTATGTTGAAATAAAGTCGTCGTTTGCAGTTGATTCATATGCAGTAGGTCTGTCTTTTTTATTTGATAAGATTTCAAATTATAAGTTCCATAAATAACAGTAGCACTACTAGCACAGATTTTAAGTTGGTATAAAATATCGACTAAGTCTTCTGCTCGTCTTCATCTTCTTCACACTGGTGACCAGCATGGTCCTCTCCTATGGTCCTCTCCTATGATCCTCTCCTATGATCCTATCCTCTTCAGGGATGCATGACCTACTCTCCATTCAACATGCCGATGATGCAGCCATACACTCAAGGTCAAACCGTTGAGACTTCCTGCGCAGTTCAGAGGTCAATCGAGTCATCGTTCACCTTTAACCTATAGCTGAAATCAAATGATCTTCGTCTGAACCCCATAAAAGCCCGGTTCATTTGACTCTTTAGTCCAACTCCACTCTCAAAGTTAAGTGCTGCTCCTTCACAAATTCATTTATTTGCCTCTAGAAGTGACTCTGCTGCTCTGTGAAGGGAACTCGCTCTTAAGATATCGTCTTTAAAATGTTGCCTGCATCGCTTGCTTTTTACATTTACATCAAAACCCGGCGTTCCCTTTCTACCTCCATTAGTCTGGTCCATTCCCGAACTGACTTCATCAACATGAGTTTTGTTTTTTGTGTGTCTTGGATTCCTTTCGTGTAGGCCTACCACCCAGTTACAATCTTATATGCTGCTTTGATGCCGTCTGATTCTGTTCACGTAACAAGGTCATTTCAAGGGCGAATAAAAGGTATTCAGAACACGGCTATTCTGAGTCACAGTCAAATATTATAGCCTATTACAAACAACTTAGTCCTAATAGGGCTACCTAGTACTACCTACCACTCATACATGTATTTGCAAATTTTCCGAGAAAGCGATAGGCTATATAGCTAATCTAAGATTGCTTTCATTTATATTCAGAGGCTTACATTGTATTCTCGCTTACGTATCCCACTGGTAATGGTATGAGTGTAATCTGGAAATTTCTAAAGCCCTATTTAGAAGTTAAGCGCAGGGCACTGTCTTCTTCACGAGCGCTGTGTCGTATCCAAGGAAGTTAAAACTGGCACAAGCATTATGAGCGGAACCTCTTCGTAGATGTCGAAGGTGACCTTAGTTTGAATTTGACATAACTTATCATTATTTCCATGCCAGCACTTCTTTGGAACACATCTATAGGCTCTATACAACAGATCTCACATGCTGGACAGGGAGCCAGTGGAAGTCATCCGGCATGTAAGCGGAGATATATGACCAATATGACCTATATATGACCTTAGAGAAGGAAATTATGCAAGGTACGGTTCCGGGAGCAAGATCAAGAGGAAGATCCGAAGATGTATGAAGAGGTGGTGGGACAACATGTGTGAATGGACGGGATTATCAACAGAGAAATTGTTGAGAGCAACCGAAGACAGGAGAGAATGGAGAAGAATTGTCCAAAATGCAACCAACCCTCGTGTCGAGGAAGGTTGAAGGCAAGGCATATGACCAATTAAGTTTATGGGACACGGCTAATCAAGCGAGCAGCCGCTCACAGAACCCGCTCCAAAGGTTGCCTATACACGAAGCCCAAAGTTGAAGAAGGGCAGTAGCCTAATCAATTGATGATGAAGGCATGAACCATGTTTTACAAGTAATTTCAGTTACGCGTTTCGGCGCATTTTGTTATTGGCCTATAATATAGGCCTACAGTAAATATCTAGTCCTATATGAACAAGTAAACAAGTTTGCACGAAGAATATATTTCCAAAGAAATTCTATTTTCCAACCGGTCAAACCTCTCTTGAACTTGACAGCGGTCCAAACTTCTAAACTTCCGTTAACAATACATTGAAACGCAACAAAATGTAGCCTCAAACTTAAGAAACTATTTTTACATTATTGCTTAGTCATAAGTCATAACTGAATAGCACAAAATTTTACACGCACGCGTTTAACTAAAAACGAGAATTTCAATTGTAACATGCCAGCAGAACAACTGACTACGGATGAATGGGAGACTACTCTCTAGGCCGTCATAATAATATCTCAATTTAAAGAAAACTCAAAGTATGCATGCATGCAAATCCAAATAAGTATTTATACAAGATTCACTCAAAAGATGCGCAATTAGTATCGACTAAAAATGATTGCAAAGTAACAGTAAAGTCACGCCACTTTGTTGTGTAAAGTAAAGATAATATAAATCATCCGTGAGTCTGAGTTTACATTCGCTTCATTGTGAGAGAGACTCGCGATGTTGTGTGGAGACGAAATTTCAGCGTTTTATCCATTGTCAGTCCTACACGATGGTGTGTGTTGTAGGTCGTCATTATCTACTGAATTACTTCTCTGGCGGACCTGCCATGACCTTCTTGATGAATTCTGTAACATGAATGATTGGCAATTAATAAGATTGATGAATTCTGTAACAATTATTCAGAGCAAGTTATTAGACGAAATCAGCGATGTTTCATGGAGGCAAAGACACACGTTGAAACATTATGTGTTCCTATTAGCAGTGAACATAAGTAGTCTACATAAAATCTAGGACTGTGTTCAATAGCCAGCGTCGTAGCCTAATCGATACATACTAATTGATGTGCTCCTTTGTATTAACCTTGAAGTAGCGCTATATAAATATTTCTAATGAATTCCAATGATAAATAGTGTGTGTGTGACTGTGTGTGTGTGTGCGCGTGTGAACCGGAAGCGTACCTTCGTATTTGACATTTCCATCAAGATCTTCTTCCGTTCCTGTGTACTTCAAGATCATGTCTACCTCTGAATCGACTAGACGCTCACCTGGATAATAAATAATCACACACCGCAACGAAAATAATTACTGATCATTATTTACAACACACAGAGATATTTACCAACAGCTGCACTCTGAAGAGGG